>CM050323.1:105084597-105684597 GCA_027475135.1 Bactrocera correcta
TTCTTAATTCTTCTTTACAAAAATTATTTCGTTTTCGTATGTCCTTTTTCCTTCAAAAATCCTTACTCACCGCACTAACACCTGTGCACGCTAATAGAGTTAAAAAATATTTAAATACATTTATTTTCAAACACATTTCCCTATTTTAATTTAAAAAATATATATAAATGTTTAATGTTAACGTCCTCGGTAAAATGAATCGTACCTGAAAAGTTTAGTTACTTTTATAACCTTATTTGAAAAACGATACACTGAGCAAAATAGAGATTGAAGTGACAGAATATATTCTATGTATCTACACTTTGGCGAAAGTTAAAATAAAATTTTTCGAAATTTTTGTGTAATGAACTTTAAATTTTTTGTAAGGAATTTTAAATTTTTGCACAAAATTTTTAATTTTTTGTATTTGTTTGAATATTTTTCAAAACCGATTTCTGATTTGTTATATAATTTTTAAATATATTGAAATATATATTTTTTAATTGTTCTCTAATTTAATTTTTATATTAAAAAACTTTGAATATTTTTCAAAACCGATTTTAGGATTTTATCAATTTTTAAATATATATATATTTTTTTTATTTTTAATAAAAATTTATTTTTCACTTCTTATTAAAAATTTTTGAATATTTTGCAAAAATTTATTTATTATTTTTTTTTTTGCTTAGTGTATGAGTTCGCAATCTCAAAATATAGCTTCCGTGCCTTATTAACGAGCAATTAAAAGGAGATAGCTTCAAAACAGTTACAACAGTTATTAAGTTAGGTGACAAGTACTTGGCACACGCTGCTTGGCTTATAATTACATTAGAATCAATCAAATTGAAATGTGATTCTTCAGTGAGCAGTACTAAGTGCCGTAAGACACGAAACGGTTTGCAGGGGCGTATGAGTGACTTTTGAAGTATGTTCAAACAACAATTAAATTTCACTTCTTTATCTTTATACATAGATGTATGTATGTATGTATAGTTGTTTGTTGTTTGTTTGCCTGTCCAATACTGCATGTTTCGATTCCAATGATAATGCAATATTTTCCATAATTTTTCTTCCCTTTTTTACTATGCACCTCCCTACATTTTTGCAAATTAACCAAAAACCAATAACGCTTAATCAAACAAATATCTAAAATAAAAAAAAAAATATATATAAAAATCGCACACAAACACACACGTTACTCGACCTAAAAAGGTTTTACTATACCAGATTTCAAGAATGGCAAGATGGTGAACCGTGCGCGCGGTTTGGTGGTACGCCTTTTCGATGCTATCTGCAATTGCGCCAACACGGCTGCGGGACCGGCGCAACGCATCAAGTTGCGCGCCAAGCGTGCAGCCTCTGTAGCCACAGCGCCATCCACGGAGAATGGCACGGAGGGTAACAAAAAGCACGAGGTGAATGGCAAGGAGAAGAAGAACGACAAGAAGCAGAAAGATGCTGCCAAGGCACCGAAGGGCGAATCAGCCGAGGAAGGTGCGACCGCGACTGCAGATACGGCTGAGGAGGAGCCGAAGCAAACGGAAGCTGATGAGCCAGCTAAGCAGCCGGAGCTGCCAGCTGATAAGCAGTAATTTGCACAATTGTGCGGTTAATGCGTGTGAGTTATGAGATGAACATTGCCAATAATTTAATTTCGATTGCTTTAAGGAGTGAGTTCAGACGTTGCGCAATATGAGCGGTGAGCGGTGCAGTCGCATACGGTGTGGTAGGGGCGTAGTTTAGCAGAGCGCGTTTGCTGTACGCACATACCGTTATTACTTTAATATACATACATATATTAACTATAAACGGAAAGCTGTTGGAAAGAAGAAAAAAAATGAAATTTATATAAAAGTCAATTTCGTAGCATTTACATACATATGTACGTATTTAAGAAACCACATGCTCATAGATATATGTGTATATACATATGTACCATAACTTTCATTTTCAAAAGCTCACCACCAAACGCATACGACTTGCCGCCTCACCCGTACGCTATCTTCAAGAACTCACGCCTCTATAATCTACATGTAATTGCCGTATTTGCTAAGTATAAGCACATAAGAGAAGAAACTTACATACCCAAAAATAATATAGAACCACTCAATGGTTTTTCAAGCTCAAGTGCAGCTCAAACGTTGCATTTCATTTGCACAACTACATAAATAAACAATAAAAAACGCTTAACTTATTATTAATCTCATTCGATGTCATTCAAATTTCATACTTATATAGAATACTTATTTATAACCATGCCCATATTTCAACTGTCTATTGACAAAACCTACCACCGCTCAAAAGAGACTTTTTTCTCCAGACTCTATATACAAGTATTAGTAATCAAGTAGTTATTGAATTGGCTGAATAACGGTTGTTTCCGAATAAAATAAGAAATACTTAGAAGTGAGCTAACTAATATAATAGTCGTAAGGATTGCAAGTTATCCAAAATTTTATATAATAATACTAGAAAAATGGTTGTTCCAATCTAAAAAGCTCAAAAAAAAATTTTTTACCGAATATTAGGCATTTTTTTTGAAGGTTTGAAAAGCTTTTTTGTTTGCTTTTTAATCTTACATGTTCTCATAATTCTTTCACAAGCTTGGTTTTTGAGTAAAAGAGGGAGAGAGAGTGAGTTGTTCCAATCTAAAAAGCTCAAAAAAAAACTTTTTACCGAATATTAGGAATTTTTTTTGAAGGTTTGAAAAGCTTTTTGTTTGCTTTTTAATCTTACATGTTCTCATAATTCTTTCACAAGCTTGGTTTTTGAGTAAAAGAGGGAGAGAGAGTGAGAGTTATTATAGCTGAAAAAGCTCAATTAAAAATAGTTAAGATGCGATAAGGTAAGATCATTAGAAACTTTTTAAAGTTTTGAAAAGTTTTTGTTTGAACATATAAAACACGGTGAAGGAGGTCTTAACTATTCTTCATTGAGTCTAGTATAGCTGTATTGCCACGGCTTTTTTTTCATTAAGATCATTACAAACTTTTGGGAGGTTTGAAAAGCTTTGTTTTTTTGAGACTTCTTTGAGTGAGGAGAGACATACATAGGAGTTATGTATAGCAAAAGTAAAAGCTTTGTCAATCTAGCTGTAAAATCAAACTCAATGAAAAATAGTCAAAACGCTGATGAGAAAAGATCATCAGAAACTTTTTGGAGCTTTTAAAAGCCTTTTTGTGGCAAGTTTACTCTTTGAGTGAGAGAGAGTTAGAAAGAGAGAGAGTGATGAGAGAAATTTTCGTAGCTGAAAAAATCCCAAGAACTCCTAACAATGAGTTAAAATCAGCTTTGATATTCTATTATTTTGCTGTTTGGCTTCTTTTTAACATCAATAATACTTGTCCATGTAAATTTTCAATGGTTAAACAGTGACTGAAACTACAACGCTCACAAGAAAGCTTTTTTAGCAAGCTAAAACTTTTGATAAAGTTATATTTTAAGTAAATTTAGTTTTTTTTTTAGTTTTTTTTCTCGAAAATTGCGAACTTTTTGGAAAGTACCAAACCTAAAGTCGGTATCTAGGTTTCAAAATCTCTTTTGGTAAAAAAATATTGAACTGTTTACTATAATAAGTATGTAACTGTATAAATTCCGAAACAAGCAGCCATATCAACAACTACTACCAACAAATATCCACCTAACTGATTTTTATCTATTACAACAATTTTTATATCCAATGGTTTATTAACCTACTTACATACTTACAACTATTTAATGAGGGAATTAAACGAGCACACAATCAATGTATTTTCTAACTAATAATCTTCTTATACATGCATACATATTTACATACATAGATATATATAATCCCAATAATATACTAGTTAAGTGATAATTACTAATTAATTACATACAATTAGCAGATAACTCGGTGTAAATGTTGTATGTAGTTATCATATAACACTTGATGTGACTTTGTGTGTGTGTATGTAATATTGATAATAAAACTAGTTAGATTTGGGCATTCATATGAAACTAAAAACATATATGGTATACACATATGTTTTTGTATGTATTCGAATATAACCTAAATTACAAAATTGCGTCTAATAAAACCGAAATGTGTACTGATTTTATGAAAGCCACTTAGTTTATGCGTTTAGTTATTTTTGGCACCAGCTACACCAAAATGACCCACTGTACTTTTACAGTTGGCACTCGCGTATTCAAATGTATTTAACGTATAAATGTATAGGTTATAAAAAAGAAGAAGCAACTGCATAAATTTTCACTTTAGGAACAGTAGTCTGAGTAAATGTAATGAAAAATTTACACTGAAAAAACTGGTAACAAATTAAAAAAAAAAAAGAAAAAAAAACAAAAAAATTTTGTAAAGCAGAATTTTGTGGCAAACTTAAAGAAATAATCATGTTGCATAACTTATTGTAAAAATACATATATGTATTGTGCTTAAAGCCCTAAAATGCGGTATATCGTTAATTTTGTACTGTGTATTTATAAACTTTAATACCTAATAACAACAAAATGTTTCAAATAAAAATTAGCTAACGGTGCTTACTGTAAAGCTTTCAAAAGATTTACTATTTTGTATTAAAAAAAAAAAAAACAACAACAAAAATAAATTGTTTGTTGTGTTTGTTTTGTCCTGTGTGCCCTTAAAATTGTTAAGTTTGCTAAATGAATTATTTTTGTTGCGAATCCCTGTGATTAAATGCCTGAAAACTCTATTGTAACCTGCTAATGAAGAAAGAAAATAAAAGCCGTTAGTTACCCTTTAAAAAATTAGTTAGATGCTTATTTAAGCTCATACATACATATATATGTATGTATATCAAACTTTGTTAAGAAAATAATAATAATTTGTATTTTATGTATCTGTAAGGGGTAGGGCGGAAAGTGCTAACTTTTCTACTGATCTCTCTAAGCATGATCTCAAATCAGCTGTTTTCTATATTTTCATTTTTTTAAGTAAAGTAAAAAAAAAATTTAAATGACTTTTTGTTGTAATTTTTAATATTCCTTTTAAAATAACAATAAAATTATTTTCATATATGGAATTGGTGTAGTATTTTATAACAACAAATGTAAGCAAAATATAATACCATAAGCAATGTTTCATAAAAATCCATATGAATAAATCTAAACTGTTGCAATAACATATTTCTAAAGTAAAATATGCAATAAAATTCAAATAAATGTCAAAAAAGTGTTTGAATTACACTCCAAAAGTTTAAGAGAAGAGTTTTGTTGAGTATGTTAGGTTAGTAGGTTTGATCTATGCAAACTCGATGGCTGTACTTTGTTTTGTGGTGAGTATGCAGTGTTCTATATTTTTTTTAAGATGGTGGCTTCCATGAGATAACAACTCTATAACTATTTGAGATATTTTCTGAAAAATATCAAAAAAAGAATATCACGACTACTAGCCTAAAGTATTGTAAATTCTTGTCTCCTAACTCGAGAGGAGCATAAGGAACAAAGAGTTTGCAGTGGGGACCTTCCTTTATATTGCGGAGGAATCATTTCAACACTTCCTACTGGAGTGCCTCGCGTTTGCTGGTTCAAGGCAAAGACATCTTTGATGTCAAGGCAATGACATCTTTGATGTCATACCTTTAGACTACCAGGTGAAATAGCGGAAGCGGAAACAGAACATCTCAGCAGATTGGTGATAGGTTCACGGCGTTTTTGCCGATAGCTGATTTTCAACTACAGAATTTCCATTCGTTTGAAAGGGTTGTAAATATCAGTCTAAAGGACGTTTTCTCAATGTCTAGTTAGCAAACATATGTCACTTAAGTTCTGGCTAACTATACAGAAGGAAGAAGTCTTGGTTAAAATAATCAGAACTTGACTGCTAACCAGATATTGAGAAAACAATCCTAAGTTACAAAATAATATCAAAACCTTCCCACTGTTCACAATTAAACCAAAAAACTCATAAGTCAACAATTACGAATGCAATAAAATATGTGCGAAGATGATATTGAACCAAAAGTAATAATAGCAAAAACAATTAAAATACAGTAGCAGTCCAGCCCACCCGCCTCTCCAACAACAAAAATAACAATAAAATAGTAATAAATCACCGTAGAGTGCAGCTTGAAACCGGCATAACATTTGAATTGTGTAGATATCTTTGCATTTATATATGTTCATACATATGTATGTATGATATATACAATTGTTTGCTATAAGAAATTAAATATTTTAATCAGCGCTGCAAAGAGTGGAAATAAAAACAAAATATCAGCAATAATCGCTTAATACTCGTACGAATATAAAATCAGAGAAAAAACTGGCAACGGCAACTGGAAGGGGTAAGCGGCAACGTTTGCTTCGCAAATCACAGTCAGAGCGCGTCAACGGTCTGTGCATAAAAAACTAAGATTGATCGAATTTAGTTGACGAAGTGTGGAGAACCTGAACGGATTTGCTAACTAAGGCGGTGCGTCAGTACAGAAAATACAGAAAACGCTCTACAGTAGCAGTGACAGTGGTAAAATATAATAACCGTATGAAATATCGGTTTATGATATCCGTATTCGGTAGAAGTGAATATCTATGAGTGATTCAGTTCATAATGTCGAAAAAACTCTATATATTTATAACTTGCATTTAAAATTCGCATATTTATCAAATATCTATGTGTAGCGTTATCTCGAGTTTTTTTTTTTTTTTGAGAAAAAAATGCATAAAAAATGTAATAAAAAAATAAATAAAAAATTAATAAAAAAAATTAAAAATAATATTAAAAGCGAACTATATTAAATTTAATAAATTCATTAATTAGACTTGCTGCATCTGCTATACCGTTACTTAAAAAAAAAAAACATAGGGCAGTGCTAAATACAAAAACCGGCTTAGTGCTTAATTGAAAATTTTAAATTGAATCAATTTATTTTCAAACAAGAAGTTGTTTTTCAATAAATGTTCAGGGAGTACTCTCTCTACTAGAGTTGTGATTTTTTTCATTACCGGCGAACACTATAGAGTATATGGTAAAGCCTTTAAGCTTCAGTCTTTGAAATAATTGTTTTTGTTCTTTTTTTTTTAAAGCAGCTGATATTTTTATACATTTTTTTGTATATTAATCAAATTATAAGTATCTTTAAGCAAAAACATATTTTTTAATTTTTTGAAGTTTTTTTTAGCATCATGTGCACACAAAAATCTACACTTCACCTACTTCTTATCGTATGTTTAGCACAATGGGTTCGAGCAACAACTAAGGACTATATTGGTATGTAGTAAAAAAAAAAATAGAATTATACATGTACATATGTATGTATATAGTATATGTAATAAAAACATAAAAAATATGCGTTTATCAAATTTATGCTATAATTTTTTTAAAAGCTGCCACCCATTTGCTTAAGGGGGTTTCGTTGAGCAAGAAACGGCTTATTTTCAATATACTATATGTATTTTTGGAGGATGGAGTCATGTGTAGAAGTTCACGCAAGTGAGGAAAGTTCTCTGATCGCCATTCACTTGGGAGTGGCCAGAAACGATTCTTTTACATATGACTCAAGCAGCTCACGACTTCCGGTCTTTGACCAAGTATCCTCTGGGTAGCCTAAGAACATCCGTTTGAAGGCGAGCTAAAGTGAGAAGGCGAAACACCCCTGCATAGGGTTGTGCGCTGGGTTTGGGACCCGCCACGTAAAAAAACACCCCCAATGAAAGACAACAACAAGCCTCGGATGAGTGACCCCCCTTTTGATGACGACCATGGCAAACGAAATAAGGACTATGATTTGAGGGCATGCACCTGGAATGTCCGGTCCCTTAATTGGGAAGGTGCCGCTGCCCAGCTGGTAGATGTCCTCGTAAAGATAAAGGCTGACATCACCGCCGTCCAAGAAATGCGATGGACGGGACAAGGACAGAGACGAGTAGGTCCTTGTGACATTTACTACAGTGGCCATATAAAGGAGCGCAAGTTTGGTGTTGGATTCGTGGTGGGAGAGAGACTCCGTCGCCGAGTACTAACATTCACTCCGGAGAATGAACGTCTAGCCACAATCCGCATCAAAGCGAGGTTCTTCAACATATCGCTGATTTGCGCCCACGCCCCGACGGAAGAGAAGGACGATGTGACCAAAGATGCCTTTTATGAGTGCTTGGAGCGCACTTATGAGAGATGCCCCCGCCACGATGTCAAAATCGTGCTTGGCGACTTCAATGCCAGGGTGGGCAAAGAAGGTATCTTTGGCACTACGGTCGGTAAATTCAGCCTCCACGCGGAAACATCCCCAAATGGGCTGAGGCTGATCGACTTCGCCGGGGCCCGAAATATGGTTATCTGTAGCACTAGATTCCAGCATAAGAAGATACATCAAGCTACCTGGCTGTCTCCAGATCGAAAAACCACCAACCAGATCGATCATGTTGTGATAGACGGAAGACACGTCTCCAGTGTTTTAGATGTGCGTGCGCTCCGAGGTCCTAACATCGACTCGGACCACTATATTGTTGCAGCCAAAATTCGCACCCGCCTCTGTGCAGCAAAAAACGCACGCCAACAAACACAAGGATGGTTCGACGTCGAGAAGCTGCAATCACAACAGACAGCCGAACGTTTTTCTACTCGGCTTGCACTCCTGCTCTCTGAGAGCACTCGTCAACAACTCGGTATAAGGGAACTGTGGGACGGCATTTCAAACTCCTTACGTACAGCTGCAACCGAAACCATTGGTTTTCGGAAAGTGCAGAAGAACAGCTGGTACGACGAGGAGTGCCGTGTCGCAGCGGAGAGAAAACAGGCTGCCTACCTCGCAACGTTACGATCGACCACAACACGTGCGGGATGGGATAGATACCGAGAGTTGAAGAGGGAAGCGAGACGCATTTGTAGACAGAAAAAGAAAGAGGCCGAAATGCGTGAGTACGAAGAGCTTGATAAGCTGGCCGACAGGGGTAATGCTCGAAAATTCTACGAAAAGATGCGGCGGCTTACAGAAGGTTTCAAGACCGGAGCATACTCTTGTAGAACCCCCAAAGGTGATCTAGTTACCGATGCCCAGAGCATACTTAAATTATGGAGGGAACACTTCTCCAGCCTGCTGAATGGCAGTGAACGCACAACACCAGGAGAAAGCGAACCCGATACCCCAATCGATGACGATGGAGCAGACGTTCCATTGCCCGACCATGAAGAAGTTCGAATAGCAATTGCCCGCCTGAAAAACAACAAAGCGGCAGGGGCCGATGGATTGCCGGCCGAGCTATTCAAACACGGCGGCGAAGAGCTGATAAGGTGCATGCATCAGCTTCTTTGCAAAATATGGTCGGACGAAAGTATGCCCAACGATTGGAATTTAAGTGTGCTATGCCCAATCCACAAAAAAGGAGACCCCACAATCTGCGCCAACTACCGTGGGATTAGCCTCCTCAATATCGCATATAAGGTTCTGTCGAGCGTATTGTGTGAAAGATTAAAGCCCACCGTCAACAAACTGATTGGACCTTATCAGTGTGGCTTTAGACCTGGTAAATCAACAACCGACCAGATATTCACGATGCGGCAAATCTTGGAAAAGACCCGTGAAAGGAGAATCGACACACACCACCTCTTCGTCGATTTCAAAGCTGCTTTCGACAGCACGAAAAGGAGCTGCCTTTATGCCGCGATGTCTGAATTTGGTATCCCCGCAAAACTAATACGGCTGTGTAAACTGACGTTGAGCAACACAAAAAGCTCCGTCAGAATCGGGAAGGACCTCTCCGAGCCGTTCGATACCAAACGAGGTTTCAGACAAGGCGATTCCCTATCGTGCGACTTTTTCAACCTGCTTCTGGAGAAAATAGTTCGAGCTGCAGAACTTAACAGAGAGGGTACTATCTTTTATAAGAGTGTACAACTGCTGGCGTATGCCGATGATATTGATATCATCGGCCTCAACACCCGCGCCGTTAGTTCTGCTTTCTCCAGACTGGACAAGGAAGCAAAAGAAATGGGTCTGGCAGTGAACGAGGGCAAGACGAAATATCTCCTGTCATCAAACAAACAGTCGTCGCACTCGCGACTTGGCACTCACGTCACTGTTGACAGTCATAACTTTGAAGTTGTAGATAATTTCGTCTATCTTGGAACCAGCGTAAACACCACCAACAATGTCAGCCTAGAAATCCAACGCAGGATAACTCTTGCCAACAGGTGCTACTTCGGACTAAGTAGGCAATTGAGAAGCAAAGTCCTCTCTCGACAAACAAAAACCAAACTCTATAAGTCTCTCATAATTCCCGTCCTCCTATATGGTGCAGAGGCTTGGACGATGACAACAACCGATGAGTTGACGTTGCGAGTTTTCGAGAGAAAGGTTCTGCGAAAGATTTATGGTCCTTTGCGCGTTGGCCACGGCGAATATCGCATTCGATGGAACGATGAGCTGTACGAGATATACGACGACATTGACATAGTTCAGCGAATTAAAAGACAGCGGCTACGCTGGCTAGGTCATGTTGTCCGGATGGATGAAAACACTCCAGCTCTGAAAGTATTCGACGCAGTACCCGCCGCGGGAAGCAGAGGAAGAGGAAGACCTCCACTCCGTTGGAAGGACCAAGTAGAGAAGGACCTGGCCTCGCTTGGAATATCCAATTGGCGCCACGTAGCGAAGAGAAGAAACGACTGGCGCGCTGTTGTTGACTCGGCTATAATCGCGTAAGCGGTGTCTACGCCAGTAAAGAAGAAGAATATGTATTTTTTTCAAATTTTGGACAAAAAATACAAAAATTTGTTTTTTTTTTCAAATCCATAAGTGGTTATTAGCCCTTAATCAGTTCAACACCACGTCCTTTAAACTATAACTTCAAGGCTTATAAAACATACATATGTACATATGTATATATGTACATCATAGATTGACTTTCCAGTAGAGATGCGCAGCCGTACCACTGATAATAGCATCTTTGCTGTTATTACAATTTCCGAAGAGTTTTTCGAGCGCTGTTCCGGATTCTAAAAATCCATAGAGATAAACTAACTCTAGTCTCGAAATGATAATACCGTATTTACCAAAGGATAGTGAGGCATATGTAATCTTATATTGGAGTAATTATTTTTGTTAATGTATAGGAGAAAATATTCCGCACATAGTTTGCACAAAGGCGGTTGACAGTCCTTTGTTGGATCCGGGTACGTTCCGTTTATGTAGACTCGATTATTGTCGAAATGGAACGGGACTGAAGTCGTCTTATATTTGAGTTTATATGTATAATGCCTTCTATGGCGTAAGCTTATAGAAAAATACATTTTTCAGTAGAGACTATTTACGGACATACCGATACCTCCTTTCATCTTTCTGGCAAGGGATTGATGTCATGCTAAAAAAATTTAGATCGCTGCAGGAAATAAACTGGTCCAAGTGGTTTTTGTCATCCTCATTTAAGATGAAGTTGGTTCCATCCAAAAAGCTTTTCAGAGCAATAGGCCATAAGTGCAAAGTCTAAAGAATATGGTGGGTATGGTAACGCATTCCTTTATCTTTAAAGCTGCAAAAGCTTCTGGCGAGTCATCTAACTTGCCTTATTCTAGTTTATAACAAAATTGCTTAGTGAACGACCCAATATAAACATATTTATTATTTAAGCCGGACTGTGATCTTAATTGAATTAGACTTTCATTAAATTCGGTATAAGTGTACATATTAAAAATTTTCCCATATCCGCATTAGAGAATCTTTTCGTGCTAATAATTGCTGTTAACTTAATATACGTTGTCATTTCATAGATCTACTCGAATTGCCCGACAACGATGAGTTTCTATGGAGTCGGCACGATAACGAAATTGCATATAGCAAAGCGCATTCACATTCTAGCGAATATAACAGTACAGGTGGCGGTAGTGATTATCTGATGCGTCACATATTGAAGAAGCGACAGGTGATTTTCCAAGTGAGTACTGTGCATTTATTTAAAGCGCACGCAATTATCATAGCATGCATAAAAGTAAAACTAGTTTTTCACATAACGAACTAAGTAATAATTAACTACGTAATAATTCAAACTCATACCTTTTATAGGAAAATAAAGATTACGGCGAGTGCCGCACGGCGTTGGGCGAAGTAGGGCGCTGTCGACATCCGCTCTACTGTCGCATACCGGAATTGAAGGATGATGTCTGGCGCTTGATCTCGCAGTTGTGCATAATCGAAGGGAGGTTAGTTTTGCAAAAATTTTTATTTTTCTCTTGCTAATTGGATACTGTTAGTTCGATTGGCATATGTTGCACGCAACATACGGAGTCGCGCTCCAGTCCACAAATAATCAGTGACGTCAATAATAATGGCTTGGAAGAGGCGCGCATAGTCAACAAACCGGAACAACGCGGTTGCGGTCTTACCACCAAACAGTTTCCGCGCATCACTGGCGGTCGGCCAGCTGAACCCGATGAATGGCCTTGGATGGCTGCATTGATACGTCCTGGTGTGCCGTATGTCTGGTGCGGTGGTGCGCTGGTTACCGATCGGCATGTGCTCACCGCTGGCCACTGCGTGCACAAATTCAAATTGGAGGATATATTTGTGCGCTTGGGCGAATACAATACACAGATGATTAATGAGACGCGTGCGCGTGATTTTCGCATTGCTAATATGGTCATACATGTAGATTACGATCCGTTGACATATGAGAATGATATAGCCTTGCTGCGTCTGGATCGTGCCACACTATTTAACACGTATATATGGCCCGTTTGTATGCCACCCATTGGTCAAATTTGGGAGGGGCAAGTCGGCGTAGTAACTGGTTGGGGTACGCAAACTTTCGCTGGACCACATTCGGAAATACTTATGGAGGTAGGCATTAAGTTTCACTAGAAATTACACGCATATTATATGTGTTTTACAACGTTAGGTGCTGTTGCCCATTTGGAAGCTGGGCGATTGCCGTCGCGCGATGGTTGAACGCATACCGGACACTGTGTTGTGCGCAGGCGTGCGCGAGGGCGGCCAGGATTCGTGTCAGGGTGATAGCGGTGGTCCGCTGCTCGTGCAATTGCCTAATCGTCGCTGGGTCACAGTGGGTATTGTCTCTTGGGGTGTGCGCTGCGGCGAAGCCAATCGTCCTGGCATGTATACGAGCGTTAATCACTACATGCACTGGATATTACAGAACTCAGATATTTAAGAAAATTGGCATTACGTACTTAAACATATGTTTCACCCTTAAAAAGCCGTTTATTAAATAAAATTTGTTTAATACTCGCTAGCTGGTTTCGTCGCGAAATTTCAAGTAACTAATCCTACAACAATATATATATATTGAAAATTTATATTAAGTGTTTTTGTATAATGCTTAGCATTTCTACGACACACACTTTTTAAACATCAACTAGTTGGGAAAAGCAATTTTATATACATCTTCGTAGGTTGTAGCGAAGTGGGCTTCAATACCGTCGGTTATGTAGGAGGGTAATTCAGCAAAATCTTTCTTATTTTCTTCGGGTAGTATTATGCATGTGATACCTGAGCGTTTTGCCTGTCATGAAATAGCAGTAAAGATTAATTAAAAATATTGCAATAAACCAACTTGGCTTTACTTACAGCAATTGTCTTCTCTTTAATGCCTCCAACGGGCAGTACTCTGCCTTTGAGCGACACCTCACCCGTCATTGCCAAATTCTGTCGCACCGGGCGATTTGTTGCCAACGATATTAGCGCTGTGACTATAGTTACACCGGCGCTGGGGCCATCCTTGGGTGTGGAGCCTTCCGGCACGTGCAAATGAATATGCCTGCAAGTCAAGATATAATAGTTCAGTAATTAATTTAAACGCTACTTTTCAACACGTACCCTTTCTCTAAGAAGGTATTATCTTCGTTTTTGGTACGCAGATAATTTCGCGCCACGGTTAGCGCAATTTGTGCCGATTCCTTCATTACAGTACCAAGGTTACCCGTTAAATGTATTGAGCCACTGCCATCGTCGTCTTTCATGAGTTTTCCAGCCCGGCGTGAAGCTGTTTCAATGTAGAGGGAGGAGCCACCCATAGCGGTCCATGCCAGACCCATAACGACGCCAGGTGGTGTATCTTCGTACATGCGATCCGATGAGAATATATGTTTGCCGAGGAACGTGGTTAGATTGTCGGAGGTTATTGTGAAGTGTGAACCCTCTTTTTTCACAAAGCGGTATGCCACCTTGCGCACAATCTGAAATAATTATTAATTGTAGTTAAATAATAATCTAGTTAGAAGATATACTTGTATTTACTTACTTTTTCGATGTGTTTTTGCAAATTTCGCACACCCGATTCGCGGCAATAGCTTCTAATCAGTGTTTTCAACGAGTCGTCTTCAATGTCTATATGCTCGGCGGTAATACCACAATCGCGCATCGCTTGCGGTATCAGGTACTGACGCGCGATAGCCATTTTTTCTTCGGCGACATAGCCGGACATCTCAATGAGCTCCATACGATCGCGCAAAGGCTCAGGTATGGTATCTATAACGTTTGCTGTGCAAATGAAAAGCACATGAGATAGATCGACGGGTACATCAAGGTAATGATCGAGGAAATTGGCGTTTTGTTCGGGATCGAGAAGTTCAAGCAAAGCAGAACTGGGATCGCCCTGGTAGCCTCTAGCGAATGTAAAGGATTCATTTTTTTGGCATTTATACAGTTTATGAGGTTATTTTGTTACTCACTTGCCAATTTTGTCCACTTCATCGATAAGTACCAAAGGATTCTCAGTCTTTGTCTTCTTTAAACATTGTATGAGTTTACCGGGCATGGCACCCACATATGTGCGCCGGTGGCCTTTTATTTCAGCAACGTCGGTCATGCCGCCAACACTGAAGCGGAAATATTCACGGTTTAAAGCGCGTGCAATGGAGCGGGCTGAAAAGGCGTAGGCTTGAGTATAAAATAATTAAAAATTTACGGCATTATTACATACCTATGCTCGTCTTGCCCACACCAGGTGGTCCATGGAAGCAGAGTATTTTGCCCTGTGTGCTGCCTTTCAAATGGCTCACAGCAATAAATTCCAAAATACGTTTCTTAATGTCTTCCATGCCGTAGTGGTCATGATCCAAAATTTCTTGTGCTTGTTCCAAACTCAAGTTTTCTGTGCTCGTAACACCCCACGGTAGAGAAGTTAACCAGTCTAAGTAGTTACGTGTTACGCTGCAATTTTTTTTTTAAATATTGTTATATTTGCTTTGTAATATAGGAAATACTTTTTATAGGTACTTGAATTCTGAACTATGGCTCTCCAAGAAATTCAGCTTGTTTAATTCCTCATCTATAACCGTCATAACATTCTCAGGCACGGTTTTGTCTTTTAATTTCTCACGGTATTTCTCGCCAATCGCATCCTTGTCGTCTTTTTCTATGCCCAATTCTTTTTTAATCACTTTAAGCTGTTCTTGGAGTATATATTTGCGATGTTGTTGCTTTACCTTCTCCTCAACTTCACGTCCAATTTTCTGCTGCAGCTTTGATAATTCAAGCTCTTTCTTGAGCAAAGCCAGAGCAAGCAACAAACGTTTGGGTATCTGAGAAGAATATTTTATGATTGAAGTCTGCATAATATTTAATTTTATACAAAGTGTTACTTACATCCATTTCCTCCATGATCTTTTGTAGCTCCTCGGGTTCTGCAGCAGAGAGCGACGCGCCTAAGTCACACAGATATACTGGATTATCCACCACACGTTGATTTTGGTGCAACATTTGCTGCAAACTCTCTCTGTGAGAAATTAAAAATTAAATATATTATGAATTTAAATTTGCATTAAGCTTGCCTGTATAATGGATTCATAGTTATAATATCCCGTATTGTTTTTATCACTTCCTGCGTGAGTGCTTTCACTTCTTCGGTTTGTTTGTATTGTTCATGCTTCACATTTTCAACTTCAACCATAAGCACAGGTTGAGGTACACTTCCAGCTGTTGGAGGTACTTGTGTTGTTCCTGTCGCAGGCGGTACAGTAGTTCCTGCTGATGGTACAACCTCGTCGGCCTTCTCAAGTGTTGCCTTGGCACCTTGATTGGCATCGCGTTTTGATATGCGACCCGTACGCGATTTTCGTGCTAACTTACGACGTTCCAATTCAGTTTGTTCTTCAGCTGGGATGTTCAATTTTACATTAAAGAGTGGAAAATGTATTGTCGTCTTCTTCTCTGAGTGGAGAGCATTATGACGAAATATTTTCTTATATATATTGTCAAAAGACTAACTGATATATGAAGGGGTTAAGGTAGGAGGGAGGAAGGGATGGGAAGAGTATATGGGTAAAGTGATACCGTTAGATGAATTGTTAATCGGTGTAATAGAGCTCTCATCAAACTAGTGTCTTCTTAATAATGAGAGGGTCTTTGAAAGCAACAAAGTAATTTGCTGTTTAAAATTGCACTTTCCATTCCCCCTAGTTATGAATTTTATACATGTAACAATAACAATACAAATGTTTACCTTTCGGCGTTGGGATTAGGTCCTCTAAAATTTGTCCAGTAATTTTAATACGTCTGTGTGCCACAACCACCATACGTAGTTTATCGCCCAAATCTTGCAGCTCTTGAATCTGTGCAAATGTTCCTACATTGTACACTTCATCCAATTTTTCCACCACTTCCGACTCATTTTCATTGTCCTTCTTCATAAATACACCGACATATGGCTGATTTAACTTAACTTTGCGTCTAATTAAATCAATAACTATTGGATTTGAAACCTACAAGCATATAAAATTATATAATACATGAAGAAATTTTCAACTGGAAAATGTATCAATGTATTTTGCTTTCATAACGCACTTCTAGAATTTTCATAAAGCGCGGAAATACTGGATTACGACGCGTAGCGAGCAGAGGCAAATGCGGCCACACTTCCGGTACCGCCACAGTTGCCGGCAACTGTGGGTCCTTATTCACTATGTATTCGGTAGAGTCGGCTTCCAATTCTTCTTCCTCATCTTTTTTTCGATTAGTGCAATAACTGCGCGCGCTGATTGTCGTCGGTCGTAGTAACAAGGCTACACTGCTGGCATCGATGCGCCGCTGAATTGCTCCATAACGCCAATTTGAGCGTATTAAAGAATGTGTTGCATGTTGCTCTTGCGCCACGAGTGTTCCAATGCTGCGTGCCAATGAGCGGTGCTTCAGAAGACGCGTTAACATTTTTTAAAACAATATTTTCATATAAAGTATTGAAAATGTTTTTATTGAAGAATATATGATAGAACACTATCGGCAGTGCGAAGTACTTTTCTATTTCTTTATCAACGACAACGTGAAATGGCAATCAGAAAAAAATTACGATAAAAAAATGACAGAAAAGACGAGAAAATAATTGAAATCATATGGCGAGGTGTGTTTAGTGTGCATTGGGTGACGCAATTCATTGTCTATGTTTTGAAATATATTATGTAAAATATATGCAGTGCACTATTTTCTGCTAGAACTCTTAACGTAAATATATAAATTAGTTACAAAATATTTTTTAAAACATGACTTTCATTCAGAAAAATTGCATTTTCCAATTGGAAGAAAACAGCTGGCAGCAGTGTTTAGTTTGCTTTGTTTCTTCACAGTGATGGCTAAAATATTTTGTACTCTTCTATGATATTACAATACAATCGATGCTTATAGTAAGTCCGCAAAAATAAAGTCTAATATATGAAAGTACACACATATGTACATATATAGATATATACAAATAAGGTCTCGAAGGATCATTCACTACGATGAAAATAATTTTCCGTTCAGATTCTACACAATATAATATATTTTTATTTGTTTTTGCAAAAAATAAACATACATATATGTATATAATATTATCAAAAACTCTTGAAAGTTAAATGGGAAATGAACACAAATACAAACACACATTAAAAAGACTGCAAATTAAATCATATACACATACATATGTATATCCATTGTATATACATATATACATACTTACATACCTATTCCGAACTCTATCGGCTATTAAACGAAAGACAAGTGTTAAATATTAATCTTTGATTGTAAACACATACACATGTACATTTAGACCAAAGCAATGTACGCATTGACGATGTCAATATTTGCACGTATTTGTGTACATACATACACATATACAAGCATTATCTACAATTCGTCAATGCTCGTATTTATGCATGCAGACGAATTAATTAATCTGTAAAGATCAGAAGTGTTTCGGTATTGCTGTGGATAATAACTGTTTGATAAAATTAAAATCGAAAAATAATGCAAATAATTTATGGCAAATAAAAAACTACGAACAAATAACTAGAGACAAATAAAAAGTTCTAACAATATCGATAGAATGTAGAAATGCCGGTTGCGAACGGCGATTAAACATGCATACATATTGACAGCTTTTGTTTATGTACTGCATGACACCCCAATGTGCTTATGGCGAGGAAGAGGAGCAACTGGAATCCACTTGACTGCAAGCATCACTCGAAAACAATTAATAAATACGATTGCAGAATATATTAAATCATTAACTCCACAGCGCACATACGGCGCGTGAACAAACATACAAGTGCCTGTTCATTCATATTTGCATATGTATATGTATGCAGTTGACGGAAGGCAATACAGCAAAAGGCAGTAGGCGGCGGGTGGTTGTTAGCAAATACATTTAGTTTGTAATTCCACATTCGATCGTCAACATTGTCAGTCATTGGGTGACGCTGGTGCCTGCCTTTCAAACAAAAATTTCATTGAAAGCACAGCAGGACGGGTGAAAGTGAGGAAGTGGGAAAAGTTGAAGAAACAATTGAAATTGTGCCAAAAAGAGTAAGTTATTACATCTAAGAAGATCTAGAATTGAAAAAAAGGTTTAGAATACACTTTTACATTAAAATAAGTTCTTTTTGGCATGTATGGCATATGTACATATGTATGTACATATATTATACAGAAGTAAGCTTTGAACCCAATTTATAATAGAGATTTTTAGCCAACAGCAGGATCGTGTAGTTTGTGTACAAAAGTGTATAGATCAAAGTGGATAAGACTAAATACTTCTAAAATACATTTTTTTGAGAAATTTCCGTTTATTTACGATTAATTAAATTTTTTCTTTATTTATTTATTAACGAATGAAGAAAAAATTCAAACGGCATATAATTCAGAGAAACTTAAAAACAAATGCCAAAAATTCAGAAAAATTTGAAAATTGCCTTAAAAATTTATTTTTATTCATCGCCAAACATCAACGAAAAAAAAAAAAAATAAATAAAACAATTAAAAACAAAATACAAATAAAGAAACAATAAAAATAAAAAATATGTGAATAAAAAAGTTAGTTTTTCACCCCACCTTAATATTCATACAAACATATATTAGTGCTAAATTTATTTTGGAAAAAGATGTTAATGTTGCTATTAAGTGTTATATTTATTTCTATTTTGAAAAAAAAAATTTTTAGCAAATTTTTTTTAATGCCAAACAGGTATAGTAAAAATAAAAACTATTTAGTTTGCATTTGAAGATTATCTAATTGTATATTATAGATATAGATTTTTATTAGCCAAATTCTTTTATGAAGAAGAAATAAGAAAATATAGCTCTTGATAGGATTAAGGTAATTTAAATTCCTTAACAACAAAATTCAATTACCTCGCATGACTAATTATTTGAAATGCATTCTCAGATAATAACAATAATAAAAACTCCAAAACAATAAGAAAAAACTGACCACAGTTAAACCAAATAAAACAATTAGTGCAGACAAAATATAAGCAACCATAAAAACAACAACTGCGGCGACAGCTACATAAACATAAACATGTCAAGCGTAACAAAAACTACAGGAACAACACAAAACAAAGTGGATGGGATTGATAAGATACGTCTTAATCTAGCCGATGATTGGAAAGTGCTGGGCTCCGTCTATGATTTGTTGAAAGATGGGAAAGCGTTTTGTGTGTCCGATGCCGACCGCGATGCGATAAAAATTGTCGACTTTAAGCAGCCGAACGAAATGAAGGTAAGTTAACATAAATATAGCTGAAAAAGTACTTTATGTGAATCTAGGTATATATATGTATGTATGATTACGAGGTGCTGAGGCTTGTTAAAGCAGCGGGTGTTATAAACAAGTAGTGGTAAGCTCAAGCTGCGGGATATACATATGTACATATATATGTATACGCCGGCACCGAGCGCTAATATATATTATAAAACGTAGCTTACATAAATGTATATATGTAGACGCTGGCACCGAGCGCTATACATGTATGTATGGATATTGTTAGTGCTTGCCACCGAGAAAGCGGCTTAAATGCCACAAAACTGTCAACACACTTTGGCGACACACAATGATTTGAAAGCGTTGGCTGTAGCTTGCAACAGCGGTTGACGACAACGACAACGACGACAACGTGTCACTGCCATGGTCAAATCGAGTTTGGCGCAGGCGGGTGTGTTTTGGATCGCGAAATCCGCTGACAATGCTTGTGCTGCGCCGGCTAGCGCTAGCGATGACAAGGCGTTATTCGTGAACACTGGATTTGCAATTAAAAAGTGTGTCAAGTTTATTTTTCTTTTAACGGATTTAAACATTTTCATTTTGACCGGCATTTTTATGGCAAATCGAACGGCGATTCAATCACTAAGTTAGTGAATAGACACAATGCACATACAAACATACACGTGTATGCACATATGTATGTATATGTACTTATATACACAAATGCGAGCCGGCAAAGCCGTTCGTCTTTTCACTTCACTTTGAAAATTATTTTGTCAACATGTCAGCAACTGTTGCTGTTGCTCGAAACTATGTAGTTGCTATGTTGTGCGCCATGTTGCTATGTGTTACTGCTTGCTGTTGTTACGTTGTTGTTGTCGTTGACACAAAGTTGATCCGCTGTTGACCGCCGCTGATACATGATCATGTTCGTAGATTGTCATGTTTTGATTTTTGATTAGGATTGTGTGTACTCACAGGTATTTACATATATGCTGGTATACGTTATTCACATGCTGTGTGCGCGTTTGTTGCAAAAATAGGCTTAAGTTCAAATACGCCTATATTTATTTTCTACCAATACACGGTTTTACGCCCCTATTGCGTGTTTTATCTTTGATCGGTGCTGTTAAAACCGTGACTCAATTTATGATATTTTAATTTTTTCTGCAGCGTTTAATGCAAAACTCATTTATTATGCAGAAGCGACTTAAAATAAAGTGGAAGTTTAAGTTAAACGGTATTAATTCTCAATAAGCTGGTGAACTGAGCAAATCTGTATATTATTTTATTTAAAACAAGATAAAAAGTTTGGACTGCGCCGAAGCGATCATAACCTTCACATCTGCAATATAGTATTATATTATATATAGTATTTGTATAGAAGCTAATGCTATAGTGGTCAAAACTAAGCAAGTTTAACCGTGCGATTCTGTAACGTGAGACAGTATCAAGTCTCTAAATTTGAGATTTTGAGTTAGAGACAATTTTTGAGACTTGAGACGATTTTGCTATTCTGTAAGTGACAGTCTCAAAATCTATTACATTTCATTATTATTATGATAATTTATAATTATCAATAAAAATGAAAATATATGTTGACTTTGTTTCATAATATTTACGAAATTTATGTAAAATGTATTTATTTTTAACCTTTTCGTGTTTGAATTTCTTACATAATGTAAAAAACCGACAATCGATTAATATCTATGATGATCTCTATTCAGTACATTGAAAATGGCAGCAAGAGTTGTTTTTAGTTTTGTGACCAGCTAGCTACCAGGTCTCAATATTTTGAGACTAGCGCTAGAGACTGTTTAGTGAATAGTAACTAGTATCAAATTGATACTTTGTCTCAAAATGTCTCAAATAGAGACTAGAGACTGGTTACAGAATCCCGCTATAAGTCCGTTATTCACATTTGAGGTCTATGCACTTTCTGTTTACATTTGGCCTTTTTTACATTTGGGGTCACTGACCCTTTTGTTTAGAGCTCGATGCTTCGCATGGCACCACTATCTGTTAAAGAGTAATTTTTAATGTGCTCTGTACATAATATGGTACACATATATTTTATTAATATGTGTGGTGTATCAATTATAGCTACTCAATTTCGCTCTCGTGTTTTGTACCTTTGTCAAATTCTCGGTGGTTTGCACCTAAACATTACTTCTTTATACAGAGATCGAATAAAAAGTAAAAAAAAAAAAAAAATCAGAAGTAGAAGAGCAGAACTAGAAAGGATGGCAAATGAAAAAATTGTATTATCAGTTTACTCTCATTATCTTTTGGGGAAGCATAATTTCAATGAGTGCTGATAAGCGTGTTGCAAAATATTTATATTTTTTATGAACTATTATAAATACATATATACAATAATTAATCAACATCAACCTCCTTCTCCATAGCAATTGATTGACCTCAGCATCGATGAGAACAAAACACATACCATAGCGGAGATAGAGGACTTGTGTCGACTGGTAATTAAATATTCAGTAAAAACCAATCATGGCCGGTTTCATAATCAGCTGTTCGGCCAAATGGATCCGTATGGTTTGATGGGTCAATGGATCACTGATGCGCTCAATGCAAGCGCGTAAGTAAAATATTGAAAATACATATTTATTTACACATATGTATGTAATATATTATGTAGTTTCACAGACCTAACAATTTCACACAAATTTGTATATGTCTTCTTTTTTTTTTTAATAAAATAACAGTTACACGTATGAAGTGGGTCCCGTCTTCTCGCTGATGGAAACGGAAATCATACGTACCGTTTGCAAATTGGCTGGTTATGCTGAAGGTGATGGCATCTTCTCACCTGGTGGCTCCATGTCTAATATGTAAGTAAATTTCTACAATGCTAAGACACTATAAATGTACATACATACATATGTACACTCGTTTATTCAATAAGTGTAAGTTCGTATGCGAAAACAGTTATGCCTTGGGCCAACACTTGACTTTGACGCATTGAAAATATTAGATTCAGATGAGTTGTCTTACGTGGTTCACTATCAAGATGTTCAATGGCAAGTGTTACTTTAGGGCTAATTACTCACTCACACGGCTAGCTGTTAGACAGTTAGAAAAACCACAAGCAAAGGCTTTGTTTTGGCTGTGATATTTTAGGGTGGGTCCGACAAGCGTTTTGACGGCTCAAAAGCTTATTTACATACACAAATATGTATTCATTTGATTAAGCCTCGCGGTCAGAGACAAAGTGGTCAAACTTTTCAAGCAATTAAGAGTAGGATTTCGGATATGATTACACTGAGAGAAATTTACTATCTCATTCTTAAATTTATTGAAATTGCGATGTAACGATTTCTAATATTGAAATATTTATTACTAACTATAGTTTTGGGGAGAATCTGATTATTCGTAAATTTTTTACTCTTTGAAACAACGCTCGAATATTCTTGAATTTTACAGCGTTCTTCCAACAAGTTTTTGTTATAAGACAAAGTTTCGAAAGATCTACTTAAGTGTCCCAAACTTAAGTTCAAAGCTTACTTGGTCAGTCGTTCTAAACGATTTTGATCAACCACTCTGACTAACAACTTTTCCGTTCCAAGAACAATTGGTTATGCGAACCTGGATATATTTACATATACCCGACCTAAGACTGTCAAATAGGAGGCATTTCTGAAATTATCTTGAAAAATATACCGTTTTGAAACTGGCTAGCCATGCCGAATTTTCGACAAAATTTTTCGCTGTGTTTACAAATCTATTTTATTACCCACTCAACAACTCTCTTCTATTCACTTCAGGTATGGCCTTGTCTTAGCTCGCTATAGCCGTCACCCTCAAGTGAAGACTGCCGGCTTGTTTGGCATGCGTCCACTTGCTCTGTTCACATCTGAAGAGTCACATTATAGCTTTGTTAAGGCCGCGCATTGGCTGGGTTTAGGCGCCGATAATTGTGTAGTTATCAAAACAAATGAACGCGGTCAAATGTTAGCAAACGATTTGGAGGCAAAGATTTTGAAAGCGCAAGAGTCGGGATGCGAACCGTTCTTTGTGAATGCTACCGCTGGCACCACTGTGTTGGGAGCGTTCGATGATCTTAATGCGATAGCCGATGTTTGTGAAAAATATGGCTTGTGGTTGCATGTCGATGTGAGTATTTACATAAGTCTGTAGCCGATACAAAATTCCATAATTGCTATATTATTCTTACACAAATCCACGCGCAGGCATGTCTTGGCGGTTCGGCGTTGCTCTCTTATCGAAATCGTCACTTATTAGCCGGTCTCGAGCGCACTAATTCTTTCGCCTGGAATCCGCATAAATCGCTTGGCGCGCCATTGCAATGCTCGCTCTTTTTGACACGTGAGCGTGATCTACTCACACGTTGCAATAGCATACAGGTGAACTATCTCTTTCAGCAGGACAAATTTTACGATGTATCCTATGATACAGGCAATAAGAGCATACAGTGCGGACGTAAAATTGATGCTTTCAAATTTTGGTTAATGCTGAAGGCGCGTGGTTATGGCAGCTTTGGACGTTTGCTGGATCATGCCATAGATATTTCGAAGGTTCTCGTTGAAAAGATCAAGCAACGTGGCAGTGAACGCTTTCGTTTGGTTCTGGAAGATAACCAATATATGAATGTTTGCTTTTGGTACATACCGAAGGCGCTAAGGGGACTTGAAGAAACGACAGAATGGCGAGAGCGATTATATACGGTGAGTAATCGAAAGTTTTTCGCAGTACAATGTAAATTTTAATATATCCTGAACGGAATATATTAAGTTTGCCATGACGTATGTAAGACAACCAAGGAACAGTTGGAGACCCTATAAAATACATAAGTATATTAAAAATAAGAACGATGAGCTAAGGTTATGTCAGTTTTTCCGTCCGGCTATCTGTACATACGTAACGCGGCGTGGCAGTTATCTAAGCACTAGCCAGGCACGGTGCTTGTGTTTCTTTTATAGCGCCAGCTGGCAGCCAACTTCCCGCGAAATCACCTCGCGACTGTTAAAGTACATCACATCGCGGCGCGAGAGTCACCTAAGCACTGATCACGCACAGTGCCGGCGTTTCTTTTATAGCGCCAACTGGCAGCTAGCTTCCCGCGAAATCACCTCGCGACTGTCAAACTACACCACATCGCGACGCGAGAGAACCCTAAGCACTGGCCAGGCACGGTGCCTGCATTCTTTTATAGCGCCAGCCGACAGCCAGCTTCCCGCGAAATCACCTAGCGACTGTTAAAGTACATCAAATGGCGGCGCGAGAGTCACCTTTTGCCAGCGTTTCTTTTATTGCGCCAACTGGCAGCTAGCTTCCTGCGAAATCACCCAGCGACTGTCAAACTACACCACATCGCGACGCGAGAGAACCCTAAGCACTGGCCGGGCACTGTGCCTGCATTCTTTTATAGCGCCAGCCGACAGCCAGTCTCCCGCGAAATCACCTAGCGACTGTTGAAGTACATCAAATGGCGGCGCGAGAGTCACCTAAGCACCGGTTATGCACGGTGCCGGCGTTTCTTTTATAGCCCCAGCCGACAGTCAGCTTCCCGCGAAATCACCTCGCGACTGTTAAAGTACATCAAATGGCGGCGCGAGAGTCACCTAAGCACTGGCCAAGCACGGTGCCTGCGTTTCTTTTATAGCGCCAACTGGCAGCTAGCTTCCCGCGAAATCACCTCGCGACTGTTAGACTACATCACATCGCGGCGCGAGTGTCGCCTAAAGCACTGGCCATGCGCGGAGCCTGCGTTTCTTTTATAGCGCCAGCTGGCAGCTAACTTCCCTCGAAATCACCTCGCGACTGTTAAACTACATCACATCGCGGCGCGAGAGTCAGCTAAGTACTGGCCAGGCACGGTGCCTGCGTTTCTTTTATAGCGCCAGCTGTCAGTCGGCTTCCCGCGAAATCACCTCGCGCCTGTTTAACTACATCACATCGCGACGCGAGAGTCAGCTAAGTACTGGCCGGGCACGGTGCCTGCGTTTCTTTTATAGCGCCAGCTGGCAGTCCGCTTCCCGCGAAATCACCTCGCGACTGGTAAACTACATCACATCATGGCGCCGTAACAGCTTAAGCACTGGCTAGGTACAGTACCTGCGTTTCATTTATAGCGCCAGTTGGCAGCCAGCTTCCCGCGAAATCACCTCGCGATTGTTAAACTACATCTTATCGCGGCGCGAGAGTCAGCTAAGTACTGGCCAGACGCAGTGCCTGCGTTTCTTTTATAGCGCCAGCTGGCAGTCCGCTTCCCGCGAAATCACCACGCGACTATTAAACTACATCACATCATGGCGCCGTAACAGCTTAAGCACTGGCTAGGTACAGTACATGCGTTTCATTTATAGCGCCAGTTGGCAGTCGGCTTCCCGTGAAGTCACCTCGCGACTGTTAAACTACATCACATCATGGCGCCGTAACAGCTTAAGCACTGGCTAGGTACAGTACCTGCGTTTCATTTATAGCGCCAGTTGGCAGCCAGCTTCCCACGAAATCACCTCGCGATTGTTAAACTACATCTTATCGCGGCGCGAGAGTCAGCTTAGTACTGGCCAGGCACGGTGCCTGCGTTTCTTTTATAGCGCCAGCTGTCAGTCGGCTTCCCGCGAAATCACCTCGCGCCTGTTTAACTACATCACATCGCGACGCGAGAGTCAGCTAAGTACTGTCCGGGCACGGTGCCTGCGTTTCTTTTATAGCGCCAGCTGGCAGTCCGCTTCCCGCGAAATCACCTCGCGACTGTTAAACTACATCACATCATGGCGCCGTAACAGCTTAAGCACTGGCTAGGTGCAGTACCTGCGTTTCATTTATAGCGCCAGTTGGCAGTCGGCTTCCCGTGAAATCACCTCGCGACTGTTAAACTACATCACATCATGGCACCGTAACAGCTTAAGCACTGGCTAGGTACAGTACATGTGTTTCATTTATAACGCCAGTTGGCAGCCAGCTTCCCGCGAAATCACCTCGCGACTGTTAAACTACATCTTATCGCGGCGCGAGAGTCAGCTAAGTACTGGCCAGGCACGGTGCCTGCGTTTCTTTTATAGCGCCAGCTGGCAGTCAGCTTCCCGCGAAATCACCTCGCGCCTGTTTAACTACATCACATCGCGACGCGAGAGTCAGCTAAGTACTGTCCGGGCACGGTGCCTGCGTTTCCTTTATAGCGCCAGCTGGCAGTCCGCTTCCCGCGAAATCACCTCGCGACTGTTAAACTACATCACATCATGGCGCCGTAACAGCTTAAGCACTGGCTAGGTACAGTACCTGCGTTTCATTTATAGCGCCAGTTGGCAGCCAGCTTCCCGCGAAATCATCTCGCTACTGTTAAACTACTGGCTAGGCACGGTGCTTGCGTTTCTTTTATAGCCCCAACTGCCAGCCATCTTCTCGCGAAGTCATCTTAGACTTTCAAATCATATCACATCGCGGCGCGACAGGCACCTAAGCACTGGCCAGGCCTGAGTTTTGCTTTTCTTATTAGCTACAATTTATTATCGTCAGTTCGGACCGATCCAAAACAAGTTCGTATAGGGTGAACTTTTTTATTTGACAATATATTTTCACAAAATTTGATACATATTACTTTCAGAAGCAAAACTACAGCTCCGAACGTATTGTTCGGATCACTATAGAAAATAGCTGCAGTAAAAATTGAGAGATAGAGGTCATCATATATCCTTTTATAATATAAAAGATATGCCTGTCAAGAATATTAAAGCTTCGGTGCAGATGAAGCTAACTTTTTTCTTGTTTTTAAATTCTATTTGTTTTTAGGTTGCACCAAAAATTAAGGAGCGTATGGCTTATAGCGGCACTGTGATGATCGGTTATACGCCACTACAATATCGTGGCTTAGGTAATTTTTTCCGCATGGTATTTACTTGTTTCCCAGTGCTAGAGGAAGCGGAACTGGATTTTATTTTGAATGAAATCGAGCGTTTGGGCGAAGAGTGCGAGTATTAATCGGAGATAGTTTAGGTTATTACAAAACATTTAACACTATTTCTTAAGTTTAATTTAAAATTATATGCAGAATAAAAAGTATAAGAAAATGTACTTCTAAAAAATGTCTTTTAACATGGATTAATTTTGGTAATTTTTGCTTTAATGATTACACAAATCGGTGTAAGTTTTTCGTTAAAATATAGCATATGATTAAGAAAAAAAGTAAAAACAAAAACAACAAGTAAGAATGGGCTGAGTTCGGGCGCAAACGAACATACTTGCAAAAATACTTCAAGGGGTTATACACAGTAAGAAGCGACAGAAGGCAAGAGTATAAAAACAAAGCAGTCACTCTTTATTAGCATTGATGTTAACCAACTATTTGGAATTGCTGTTATAATCCTGGGCAACAAAGCATTGCAATTTGTTCGTTTTATGTTACTGCAAATCCGCCGAGTGATCCTCTGTAATTTCGTTACAGCATGAACAACAGTGTGGGAATGTTACATATTCGCGCAGACAAAGCAGTTGTTGTCTCGTCATCATGAAGCAGGTGAGCAGCACTGCAGAAAATGCAACTGAATGACCGAATGTTAATACGATTTCATTCATGTTGGTTAACATTCTTCGCTTGTCGTGTGTCGGGTAGTGCGCGTCGGTAAGTAATCGCGATGAAAGTTTGTTAAAAATTAATAAATTAATAATTAAGTGGAGTTTTTTGAGCACTATTTAAAAATTATAAAAATTTGTGAATGTTAAGTGTATAAAAAGGGAAATAAAATTAAAGTGCTGACACAAATCCTTAAATATAGCCAACAACACAAAGTAACGTAAAGCGAACATTACAATATGCAATGAACCCAACAAATTCAAAGTCAAAGCCGAGGCGAAACGAACGCAACCGCGAAAGTACTCGCGGTACTCGAAATGTAAACAAACACAACAAAGCAACAGCACGAAAAATCAGAGGCAGAAACTCAAATGAACTTTTGTAGAACTTGCATGCAATGTAAACAAACATTGCTAAAGACGATAGAAGCCATGTGACGGCGCAGGTGGAAAAGGGAGAGGTACCGATGCATTAACGAAAGAACAAGAAGCAACGTTTCGCGTAGTAAATCAAAAGGCCGAAATGACAAATACAAATCAAGAAGTAGTACAAAGAGAAGATGAAGAAAAATCAGAACAGCGAGGTACTTTAAATGACAGATGAACTGAAACGGGATATGCATTTGCATAAATTGAATGTGCATGCAGAAATTAATAGTTGACAACGCGTCGCGAAAAAGAACGAAAACTAAGTGAAAAATATGAACATAAAAGTGAAAAAGTGAAAAGCAAAATAACGCCCTGGGCATTTCATAAACCACAATTGGCAAAAATAATAAAAAATAGTGAAAATAAGCAAATGTGCGGGGTAATGAATCGGAACGATTGGTACGCGTCGAGCCGTCAAACCGTACGGCGCAGCGCACTCCATGCTCGTGCAAAGTGGTCGTGCATGCTTAATAAGCGCGTTCGTTGATGGCATGTGTTGGACGCATGTTGCGCAGCATAAAACATGAGTTGGTGTGCAGATTCTGTGGTAAGTACATAATATGGGTATGTACGGTTGTATGTTCATATGCATGTGCACGTATAGTATCGTAGATTTTTTGCCATTACTGCTAATTGAAATTGGTTGCTGAGTTAAAGTGCGTAAATGCCAAGGCTAGCATTTAGCGCAAATACTGGCGAGTTCGAAACTTCACTTTAATGAAAAAAATCAGCGCTCGTTTGTATGTACATACATATATCAGGAGCGCACAGCTGGTTCGCACAACAGAAATTTACAAAAGGTATAATGCTGTTTTCTTTTTATATAAAAGAGCAGTTAAATATAATGAAAAGAGTATATTAAGTATGCCACGAAGTTTTTAGTACCAAGGAAAGAATCGGAGACCCTGTAATGTGTATATGTAGTCTCAGCTTTTGAGATATCGATTTGTAATTTGTGCATGTCCTTTTTTTCCTCAAAAAATCGCGCTCATTTGTCGCAATCTCCGATATCGCACGACTTTAGCATACAGCTACCATAAAAACTGTTTCTTCAGGTGAAGTTAGGTTCCTTTATGGAAAACATTTTTTGAGACCTTTTATGAGGTGAACGAATTGTTGGTGTTAGAACAATTTTTAGTGAGATTTTACTCTTTTCTGCTTAGAGCCTCTCCAATTGCATTTTTCACTCCAAAATGTACTCATTAGTCAGCTAAAAAAAGCACTTATTCGCGACAGGCAAATATTGTTGAATCTGTATATTTCAGCAATAATAGGATACCTTGGCGTCAATTCTAGCCGCGTATGTTAGTAAACCTACTTTTACATACCTACACAAATGCCAATGCAGTGGAGTTCCGCAGATTACTGAAAATCTACGGAGGTTGGTTGGAGCAGAAAAATGCGTGTGCAGCGCAAAATATGCGGTCGCCAGCGTAAAGCGCTCGTCATTGTCATCATCAGTGTATATGTACTTATACATATGCACATACATACCAAGCATAAGCTTGATAGTTGGCGTCGTCGTTGCCGTCAACATCGTCCTCTTCAATGGCGTCGACAACGGCTCCATCATCAACTCAATTCAACTCAACTCAGCTCAGCTTAAGTCAACTCTGGTCAACGCGGGTCTAAGTAAGGCTTTGCGCACCGGTTCAGGCGCTTAACTTGGATTTCAAATTCAGCTATGCAACAGTCGGTGAAAAAAGTGTGAACGTAAAGTCGTATATACCTATACTTATAAAAAAAAATCAATTGCTTGAGATGGAAGTCACCTAGGAGGCAGTCAGCGCGCATTAAAGTTGAAGTCATGTCGACAACAACCTCCGCCGACTACTCACATAATGTTGCTGGCTGGTGTTTTCCTTTTGTGCGGGCATTTTGCGTCGCGGTTTTCTATAAGTTCGCAATCTTACTGGCAGCCTAACTGTTTGACTGGCTGATTTCTGCAATTGTCGGACTCATTAGTCGCAATCATACGGCAATTGTTGATTTGTTAGATTTTCACCAGCCTTCGGTCTAACGTGCAGCCTCTAGTGCGCTGCGCTGAGGGGTTGTGTTTGCTTTCTGTTGGTGTGATTTGTTTCCATTGTTTTGTCTTCAAATTGTGGATTCTTATTTGATTGCTGGTTGAATGAATGCGACTAGCAACTCTTTAGTTTGCTGACCGTTTCTCAGTTCCTGTGTGTTCCCATTCCCGTGATAAATTATTGAGGAAAAGTGTACGAATGTAAGATCATGCGTTACCAGCTCTGGAACGCGTAAACTGAACTCTTAACTAATCGTTGTTTAACTGAACTGCAAATTAAATTATTATAGTATGATACCTTAGTAGATTGTACTTTAATTCTATTTTACTACCAGAGAAATATGTAGACACTGTGCAAGCCACAGCTGTACTCTTAGAAAGATGCGCTGACGATATCATTAAGTTATTGGACGTCACAAATGGTACACACATTCGCTGCTTTCTTAGAGTGTGTGTCTAATCTGTGCTAATTCTGCGCATGACTTATGGAGGTTCTCGCTAATGCTATATACCTATTAGACTCGACTAAATGCAGTAATTCTTTTTATGCAACTCTGCTGTGTGTTAGTACTTGTGCTGCTCTTCCGCGTCGAATTCGTAAATTATGCCAATTTATTGCTGGTTTTTGCTATACGCTTCAAATAGAAAGGTTTTTGCATATCTACACAAATGGAGAAACCTAAAAGAACGTTGTCTGTGGCGTAACGTCGGCATATACTTACTCAATTGGAGCTTAGAACCTTCGCCACACTTCTTAACATTAGACACGGAACTGTGGGAATGAGAAATATTTCCCATTTGTAAATAAAATCTATTGGATTTATCGCATCCGTCTCAAACCTTGTATTGATCCCCATGTAAAATTTTTATTCTCTTCGAAGATCTCGATTTGATCTGTCTTTGACGAAAAGGCTTAGACATAGTACTTAGAACCGCTTTTGAACACAGAAAAAGGGGTTTTCTGTTGAAATTTTTCATTAAAATATATTTACTTTTCTACAGAACAAAATTTTTCACAAATTAAAAAGTATTTATAAAACTATATCCAGTCCTCTGGGCTGTGAAGTCATGATGTTCAAAAGTCGCATTTCGCAAGTAAGTTTTTAGACTGCGAAGAGTCAAAAACGATATTTTACTGGGATCAACTGATACCGGTAGCGATCTGCAGATATCGGTGCACAGTTGGGTGGAACTTTTCGTCGTATTTATGTTTCAATGTATTCTTCCGGATCTTTCCCTTCTAGTAACCTCAGATATAATCCGAAAATGATAAAATTTTTATTTGGACATTTAAAAACACAACATTTATTCCTTTTAATTTCAGGGGATGCTTGAACCCCTAAAACCTCCTTTGCGTACGCCCCTACTAAGAACCATCAAAGCATGATATTGAAACTCGACATAAAAAGTCTGTTTTCTAGACTTTATAATCTAGAGTAGAGTAAAGTTTCCTTTATAAGCTAGTGTAACTAAATACAGTAGTTTAGAGATTAGATCACTTGCCTTCTTATTTTCTCCACTGTTCTAATGCGACCTATCCCGACAACTACTCGTCGTAGCCTTAGTTGCCGCTTAGTCCCTTCCAGTTTGCCTACTCGTATTTTACGCGTTTAATGTCTTAAGTGTATAGACGACGCAAAGGCGGGCTTCAAACGCAGATAATACTTATAATATATAGGCTTATTGGATGACATAAACAAAAAACAGACGCATGCCTTCAAATACGAATACAGCAATCACATGGAGAACAGACATCAGAAAAGGCCGCAGCTTAGCTGATATATGCCAACAGACAGACAAATAAGCAAGCAGCGTAAGGCGCGTTTGTATGTAACTTCGGCTAGTTCCTTAAGGTTGCGATTATGCTATATTTGTATGGTGGGCAAGTACATCACCGCAGCGCAGACATATCGCAGCTTTGGTGGATGTGTGTTCGTTGACTCGTTTTTTGTACACTTTTTGAAGTTCGTACTTATACTCAGCTGTCCAACTGTCTATCTGACTGCTGTTGTAGAGATATGTGCATATGTTTGTTTGTATACGCCTCATTGCCGCATGTCGCTTGTAGGCAATTGACCGGTGGTTTCATCAACGTCATCGCCACCGCTTCAACGTCTTGGCATTGTCTTTACAATAACGCGTACCTACTAAACAACACGTTACATGCATACATACATACAATATATACATATGTGTAGCTGTATTGCAAGACGGACATTCACGCGGCAGCAAACAACACGCCTTCAATTGTGCCCGCACTGTGCCGCGGGAATAAAGAAATCATATACGCCAGCAACATAAAAACAAATAACGCACAACGTTAATGAATTGTAATGAATACAAAAACAACAACAAATGTTGTAATGAAAACATTGCTATCAAAAGGATTCAAGCAAAAAATGCAAGCGTTTTTACAATACTCAGAACAGCGGGAGCAATAACAATAGCAATAGCAACAACTACCACAACAACTGCAATTCAATAAAAAGTTGCATGCAACACAGTTGTTCTGTTGTACAGTTGTGCTGCTTGTGTGCATAAACTAAATATTTGTATGCATTTAGTGTCAGTACACCGGTGTGCAATAACCGAGTTGTCGCGTATGAGCTCAAGGGAATTCGCAAAACCAAATGGCCTACTAACAGATTGCATGCACTTATTTTTATTTTTGTCCGCTGAATGAGTTGCGAGGGAGGTTGGAGAACTCTAAGCAGTTTCCACCAGCTGCATTGAAGAAAATGTGGGAAGCACTCTACCTAATGGATATTCATATCTGGTTTAAAACAAATATATGTTTTCAGATGATCCGAAACCAAGAGAAGTTGTTCGAGCACGAAACATTTCCAAGCAATTGGTTGCCAGTTTCTGCTAAAAACCGCCGAAGACGGATCACTCTTCACCACAAAAATGCGAGCTCTTATACATATATCGACTGAAACAAGTGCATTTTTCAGCACTCAAAACTTCGAATGGAAACTAATAGGTCAGCATTTTCCAACACCAGAAGAGGTGATTGATATGTTTAGAATTCATGGCTTAGTAATACCTCAATTATAGTAGCAAAATTGTTCGTGGCTTTCACGAGGTTGTCTCAGTCTCGAACAGTACTTCATGCGAATCGCTCGTATTCAAGTTAATTATTCGTCAAGCATTCTCGCTAAGATAATTTCTATTTCATTTATTTTCTACATATCCTATTGATAATTCTATCCCACAAAACTAAGTGTTCTCCACGCCGTTGTTAGTACTCGTAATAGAATATTTTAGTAAAAACTCTTAAATGACAAATGACTTAGGACAACCCGTGACTACTGGTCACACAGTCTGGGCGGCACACCCATGCGACACATTTGTTCGTTTACTTGTAAAAAGGGTCACATGGATAAATAACTAATGACAAAAAGTGAAGAAAAAAGTTCAAACATTAATTTGATAAACGGTCTCACACAGTAGCCAGCTGGGTGCGCCCTTTTACCAGGCTTACGTCTTTTTCAATCGTCTAATTATCTATTAAAAGGTGCCCTTCTTATGCAACCGTATCTAGCTTTGCAAACACATTTGCCACGAGTATGAAATCTACAAAGGTGAAATGCCCAGACAACGAGCAATACTTCGTGCGATTTCCAAGGAAAATAGTGTCGATTCCATGCTGGTATAGCTTAGATAGAGTGTGTAGCAAGTAAAAAATACCTACAAGGCATGAGTAGCTGAAGAGAGCACAAAATATTGTGTGGATTTGCAACATGACACCGCAATGTTTGCAAAGTTCAGTTGAAATGCAGCGCAAAACGAGATGAAAATCATTTATGAAATGCACTGCATTGAATTCTTTACTTAAACAAAAAGTATGAATTCAATGAACTAATAAACGAAATGCTTAAACGAAGTGAAATTGATCAGCACTCAAGCGATATCCCTGCAGGAAAGCTGGCACTTTTATGCAAAAAGAAAACAAAAACCAGAAGAAATGTCAACTTCTATTGCGCCGAAGCTACAACATCCTTCAGAATTACTAAAGGTTCCTTACAAGAATTTGAGTTCGATTGTGCAGTTTGTACGACAGCTATAGGCGAAAATGATCTGATTTCATCGAAAATTGCATTATTGCTTTAGATAATCAAATAAAAGAGTTTTCATAACATAAGTGTTTAGTTGGTATTCGAATCCCATTGTTTAATGCATGGCAGCTACATGCTTTAGTTGTGCGAAATTGGCAGTTCCGACTAAAGAGCTGCTTTCTGGGGAGAAATTTTAAAAATATCTCAGAAACTGAAGGACTATTTCGCTTACATACAGACAGACGGACTTGTCTAAACGGACTCAGTTCGTAACGCTGATCATTTAGATTTAGTATATATTTTATAGGATCTTAGTCGTTTCCTTGTGGTTGTTACAAACAACATGACAAACTTAATATACCCTGAGAGAGGGTTTTCTCCGCTTCTCTATTCTCTATTATTACATAATGATTAATTTTCAGCTTAAAGCAAGTCCACTCATCTGCTCATTTCGGTTTACAAATATAATATTTGTTTAAAGGGTTACTTGAGACTCACTTATTCATTGCTGGTTTCCTTCTGAACAGGAATAATTAATTGAAAAATAACCTGTGCGAGAGCCAATACGAAAAAATGTCAAAGTAAAAGCTTCGCCGGAGAAAAAAACCACTCGCGGGTGACGACTCATGTGATTCTAACTCATCGCGAGAATATTATATTTCTTACAGGGTACTTGATTAAGTATGGTTTCAAATATACGTGATGACATTGTAATAATTATGGCACGTAAAGGTATTCTTAATTCACTCATTACCCTTTAAAATGAGAGTTGAAAGAGTTAATATGCGGATAACTTTAGAAACAGGAGCAGCGCTATATAAGGGAAATTGAAACTATAATATTTATGTTACAAACATTCGTGGAAGGGTGAGTTCATTCTCTACTGAGCCGAATATTATTTTTACAAATGCAATTCAGTAGTAGTAATTTTTATAATCACGAAGTGGTCTCTATCAGACCGACATCAGTTGTCTTCGATTAATCATTTCGCTGCTCGCTTCTCCTTTCTTATCAAAAAATTTATATGTGTGAAATTTCTCCACCAAGAATGAATCAAAACACTCGGATGAGTCCGAACATATTTTAGGGCAAGGTTGCATCACAAGTTCTGCTTTCCATCTGGTAGTTTGTTCGATTCGCTCAGAGTAAAACTTTGCGAATAGAATACAGCTATTGTTTCACTCTACATTATTGTCTTTGGCTGCATTGGCTCACTCCTGAAATCCCGCTTATAGCTCCACGCCACTGACTTTATATAGTTTTGCATGTTATTTTGTACTTAGGGAAGCTTCTCAATATACCCCTATTTATTTGGTTTGCTGTACGGCTTTACAAAATCAACAAAAGTATTATTTTTCATGCTGCACTGCTGAAAGTCGACATGAGGTTGCATATACTATCCGTGTACCAAGTGCTTGCTTGCAATTTGCTTCAAGTAGGTACGTGCAATTTTACGCTTTGCGTGCAATTCTAGCACTTTTTGCTTTTGATTATTATTTTTTATTTTGTGTGCTGTTGTCATTGCTCTCGTTGTTATTGGTTGCATACAAAATATGTACCACGATCGACTAAACGATCAACAACCGCAAATTGTACTCAGAAGACGGCTGTGAGTTGAGCAATACGTGCAATTGGAGAAACAAATGGTCACATTTCATTTCTGTACTCTTATATACTTATGCGGTCTAAGGGAAGATGAAGCTTGCAGCGATTGAAGACTACGAACTATTTGATAGAGTTTTTAACAGGTTTCTCTCAAAGTGGATCGTGTACTGGGTTCGGACCGCAACGAAAAATGTTAACTGTTAAAAATAAAGGTTAAAATGCTTCTCGGGTACAATACAATTTATAGGATCTTTAAATTTGGATCTGTCACAAGGAAAGTATATAATACGATAAAGGAGTTAGAAAATATTTGTAAATTTTCTCTCGAAAAAATCGTATGCATGTCTTTCGACTTTTATTGAGCTTAAAGTGATTTAGAGAACTAAATTCGCTGCACGCTTCGTGCTCCAACTGCATCAACTCGATTTTTAAACACAAATGCTACTTATAAACCCAATTAAGAATTTTTCTGTAAAACATAAGAGTTTGTAAACAGATCCAATCAATCCCAACAGAGAACCGGTCCTTAAGCTTACAACTTATTGCTACCCTTTGGCTGTTGCTACAGCTACTGTGGCTCCTCTTCCTATTTATCATGTTCGTACCCCCACAGTAGTACGTCCACAGTTTTGCTGCCGTGCTGTGCATTGTCAATACGTGTACCAGCTGTTTGTCGTCTTCTTGTTGCTTGAACCACAGCGACTGCTGCCTCAGATGCTATGGCTCGTGTTAAGATCGCGCGATATTGAATTAAGCGCATTTTATTCGTTTTCTCGACCTGCAACTGCTAATACTTGTTTTCATTGTTGTTGTTGCTGTTGTCTTGGTTCTTATTAGTATTCTTCGTGGCATGCACCGCTGCCGAGTTCGTTGTTTCATATTTGATTCTTTCTTGTATTTCTTTGCTTTCCTTGTAGTGTTTTGTTGTTGGCGTTTTTCTGTTGCCCGACCATCATCACTGCTTTGGCAAGTATTCTTTACGAGCGCTGGACGTACATATATTTACTGTGAAGAGTGTGGCACACATACATACATACATTTGTATATGTTAAGACGATCTACCTGCATCATGTTACCACCAACGGGCTGTCCAGCATCCAATAAATTGAACTACATAAGCTTCTTTTATTTTCCCTCTTATACATATGTATGTATGTATGCTCGGTATATAAATACATACCCACACTTAAATACAGATTTATGCTTTTAATGCACTTCTTCGTTTTTTATTTTCGCTGCCTTTCGGCTTTCTAGCTTGTTTTTAATACCTCAACATGTTGCTGATACCTTTGCCCATGTTTCATCGGCATGTTGCTTGCGGAGTGAGTGTTTTGAGTGCTTTGCTGGAACGAAAGTCTATTTGCATTATATAAGTTAGAAATAGGGTCATAGAGAAGACTGTGGAACTAGGTATATATTCCGAAGTTTTTGTCAGGCTTTTCTAGCAAATTTTCTAGGCTTCGAAGAGCTTTTCTGAGAAAAATGCTCGAAAAAAGTTTTAAAAGTTAAAATATCGGTGGTGGAGACGAATTGATCGTATTCAAAACAAGGTTTGACTGTGGGCTTTGTTTTCAGGCGCTTTTAGCATCTTTTCTAGACTCTTAGGAGCCTTTTTGGGAAAATCGAATGAATGTCAATAATTTTTGAAAGCTAATCAAATAAGTGATCAGCAAGAAATCGAGCAGTAGCTTCTACATCTTGGAGCTCTAAATTCGGTTGTTTGTAGAGACCGAACACAAAAAGTGCTCTGCGTTCACACTAGAGAAAGTGCTAGGTCTGAAAAAGAAGTTTGCTAAGTTATAATTTTATATATCGTCCCAAGTTCCTTCGTCTACTTGTCGCCCGTTGCATGCGGCTTTACAAATTTTTACTCCACGAGACTTATCAGCTGTTGTACTCTTAAAAATACATCTCGCGGCGTCTTATTTTCTTCCATAATTCGGTTTTGCCCTTGACTTTGTGCAACGGCCATCAGTTTGGTTAATGACAATTTGTTGCAGCAATATAAAAAGTTGTTGCTTCCATTACAGGTTTACGGGCTACATGTTGCTGCATATATTTTTGTGTGATTTGATTACTTACTGTTGTTGTTGTATGCTGAAAACTTGTCGATGACAGCGCAAACGTTCTTATTTTTTAAGCCGCTGTTGCTGCGTTGTTGCTGATGTTACTTGAGTTTTTGTAGTGTTGCAGCGTAGTTCCAGATTTTTCCTGTTGTTGTTGTAGCATTTATTCATGAAATTCAATTCACTTATATATTTATTTACATATGTATTTGTGTATGTGTATAGACAGACTTGTTGCATGTGCAATGTTGCTGAGTCGTCGCCGTTTGTGGTTGTATAAACATAATCATTGCTTGATTTTCTTTGCAATTTTTGCCAAGCTGATGCTGCTGTTACTCTGCAATTGAGTTCTGTCTGCAGTTTGTGTTTTTCTTAGCAATGCGTTTGTATTTATTGTTGGTTGCTTCGCATGGTTTTGCTTTATTTGTGTCGCTCAATGGCTATGGCAGCCCGATTGATGCTGTGTGCCGGCTCATGTTTCAATCGTCGCAACACTTTGGGCCCTCAGGATGAATTGTCGTTTGGGTTTTTCACTCCTCTCGCTGTCTTTTTCAATTCTTCTGCGTACAATTTTTTGTTGTTGTGCTGCTGCTGTTGCTGCCTTCTTATTTCGTATATGCTGATTATGGGTTGTCATGTTGTGGTTCGTGGCAAGCTTTAATAAAACGGCAAATATTCCTACATACACGTACATACATATATAAGTGTATATGATTTTTTTATCCTTTTAAAAACCTTGAGTGAGGTCTCCAATGATCCTTTCAACTATCCATATTTCTTGCTATGCCTTTTTGTGCTCATGTAGGCTTAGGGTGTGGCATTTTTAAAGCACTGCGCTTTATCCACATTCATACAAACACACATACATATATTGTCGTCGTTGCACTTTCTGCGTAATGGAGATGTGCCACACGGTGTAAATGAATATAATCGAATAATCACACATTTATATGCATATAAATATAGTTATTTTTCTGCTTTCAAGGGAACACCCACTTGCAGTCGCAGCTGCAGCCGCAAAGTCAACCTTTACAGTGTTTGTATGTTAGTTAAAATGTAAAAAAAAAATCAAAAAATAAATTATTAATAAACCTAGCAAAGTGGGTGTCTTTGTTAATTGTCATCCAGTTACATAAATTAACTTACATACACACACAAATAAGCCCACATAACCTACAATTTGGTCTCCATACATTTTACTCTAATCACTTCAAAGCAATTCACGCTTTAAATTATCTCTAATGATTTGCCTATCACTTTAGTTGACCTCAAGGCACATATGTATATGTACATACATACGTACATATGTATATGTGTATAAGTATATGAATTAATGAATTGTTCTCGTTAATCGCCTTAAATGCATTTTATTTATCGGTTCACAATGCTGATATGTGGGTGGTTTGATACCATATATTATATACCCACACACTACACTTCTTAAAAGCATACTCACATCTGAACAGACATAAATATGTAGAGCTAAACTTATGCATATGTAGGTAATGAAATGACGTTGTTCTATTAGCTTTAAGCATAGAATAATGTCTCCCCCGCTTCTAATAACATATTAATACGGATTTTAAACGCCGAAAGTGACTGAGAAAGTATAAACACGTTGAGTCTGTAGCTTCTAGAAGATTTTCTGTTTTTGTTTTTTGTTAATAAGTTGTAGTTAGTTAAATAAATTTTGACTGTCTCAAACCCCATTCACCAAAACTTTATTCCCCATTAAATGCTTATTATTATTCGAAAGAACATTCTTTGAAACTTATGTTTTGAAGCTTAGCTCTTTCAAATGTTGGACGCGGCTACATCTTATGTTGTCCATTCGTTGAGTCCAATTTTCAATGACTCGTTCGAGCATTTCGACTACATCTCCCCACAGAAAAGTGTCTAACGATGTGATATCGTATGATCTTGGTGAACGAAGTGTTCTCTCAATAAATCCGTTGATTGATGCGATGTGTAGTAAGTGATGCCGTATTGTTGCCACCAATCATGATTCTACCGGCTCCTAAACCTCACCAAACAGTTGTTTTTCTGCATGAACTGGCAGCTCTTGAATCTATTTAGATTGCTCTTCGTCTCAAACGTGGCAATTTTGCTTGTTTATATACCCATTGATCCAGAAATGGGTTCAACAAAATTTGGCTCGGATACGTTGGATTTTCTTGGAACTATTCTAGAGCCAATAGAATGAAGCGATGTCGCGCCGAATCGACTCTCTACGGTCTTCGTATACACCCTCAGCTACAGCTGCTATATTGTCTTCACTGCGTGCTTCGGTCGGTATGAAAATGACTTTTCCAAGATGGCCTCTACTGCCGATGGTTTTTAAAGAAATCTAAGGCGCTTTTATACTTAGGTATACCATATGTAGTATAAAAGAAGAGTAGCTTCTCCAATCCCATTACGGGTCAAGAAAATAGATCAAATAGTTAGCTAATAATAGATAAATAAATTAGTAATTGGGGACCCCGAAGTAAACAAATATCTTCGGGGTCTCCAATTACTTACAATAATACCTAAAGTTCGCTATTTAGCATGTTATCACCTTGGAATTTAAAATGAGCAAGCACACAAAGTATAGAAACCAAATTTATGTCAGCATAATATTAAATTTTATTATTATAATGATAACTAAAAGGTAGAGCGAAATAAGAGATGGGTGGGAATATGTGACTTTGTTGTGGCGTGAGACCCCCTAGGCAAATGTGACATAGAGTTGTAGATAGTCGAGTCTATTTAAGTGCATACACAGTATACTGCTGTAAAATAAACTATGTAGGGTGACTTTTATATGATTTTGACAAGTAATTCTTAAAAAAACTACTTAACTACTACTTAAAGTGATACGCAAATAAGTTAGCGCAGTTTTAGGGGACATATTCATAATCTTTAGGATGCCACCGATTAGATAAATACAACATTTTGGGGTAATAAAAAAAAAATTATATTAAAATATTTGTCTTTTGAACCTTTTTTTGTTGACTTTTAAGAACTTCCCAGGTGTTAAGCATATTATGTGAGATCCCACGAGAAAGCGTCGTCCAAAAATGATTACTTTGTGTAGTATGTACACACATACTTACCATAATGAATATAATGCATTTTTGATAAGGGCACAAGCCCACAATTGTCTATTGTCAAACAAGTAATAAAAAAATAAGAATAATTTAAAAGAAATATAGAAAAGTGAATCCAAGCCAAACTAGTTTGAAGAAAGGCTGCTTGCTAGCAGCTAGCCTGGGCGAGCCTCGTTATTGGCAGCAGCATTTAAAGGCAGCGAATTAATTATATTGTTGCCCACGTTCGATAACTGCATGCATAATGCAGCAAAGTAAATAAATAGAAAATAAAAAACAAATAAAAAGCATTAAGAACCAACGGGGTTCAACAGTTCACTCCATGCTGCAACAGATAAACGCTTGATACACTCGTATGTTTGTATATACATACTTAAATATGTATGTATGTTTGTACTCTCGTTATTGCTTTTTCCACGATCCCCCTCTTTGGTGTCGTGTTAAAAAAACGTTAGAAATACTCGTCAAATGCGTGGGGCTCGGCTGCATTGCGTTGCTGGAGACACACAGCCTACCGAAAAAGCATCAAATGTGTTGTGAAAGAATTAAAAGCAAAACAAAAAACCACAAAACAATATCAAGAGCCAAAACAAACCACTAGAAAACCCTACAATTTGAAGCATTTAGCGTTGTTGTTTTGATTTCAAAGTTTATTTCATATTTTATTTTGATTTCGTGTTCTCGCTTTAGTGTCTACGAACGACCTCAACGCCGTTTCGCCGAACAAACTCAACGCACACAAATGCGGCCACACTTTAATTAAACTTCATTTACTTAGTGAGTACGAGTAGTATACCTATGTATGTGGTTCCCCTACTACAAGCTTACTTGCTTACATATCTACACACATACAATATATATATATATGTATGTATGTATGCATATTCAAACAGCTTTTATGAGTTTGGCAGAACCACTTTGCAGTTAGAAAGACAGTGGCCAGTAAAATAAAAACAAAAACGCACACATAGTGTTAGTGCGGGTGGGAGTTGTTTGTCCACCCGTGAGCGAAGACCTCCAGTGAGTGATCCCACCAAGCTTATAATGCGCTGTGAGAGAGAGAGAGAGGGAGAGTTTGCAAACTTTTTACACCAATATGACTCCAACGTATGACAACAACCGGTTCAGGTGTTTACATACCCCAAACCAACACAATTACGATTTTTGTTTTGAACTCCACTCAGCGGCTGCTGTTTTCTCATTGATCTCTTATTGTATGAGAGAAGATTTTTTGTTTGAGATTTCTTGCTTAGGGACGTTGTGGATGGTGTTGAACATAAAATAATATAACAAAATTTAACATAATGTTAATTAAATTCTTAAAATGGAGCAATTTTTATTGAGAGAAAAGTTTACAAAAGAAAAAAGTTTTGAAACAACCTATTTTCAATAAGCAGAAATATGTTTGTTAAATAGTAAGACAAATTTCTACTGATTCGTACGCTACTGTGACTTACAGGCAGCTTTCGGATGACTTCAAAAGTGTAGACATTTTTTTTTTAGATATCGCTTTGGACTTTATTGTTATCAACGAACTCCCCGGATCCTAATGATTATTAATTTTTTGAAATTTTAAATTTTTCCCTCCCATGAAAAAAAAAAAAACATTTTTTTATCCAACCTACAACGATTTTAATAATATTTTTAAATTTATGAATTTTCAGATTAAAACTTCCTAAAATCCAAAATCATAAATATATATTTTAGCCCTTTGAAAATCAAGTCCTTACATTTAAAATTACATCTTGTGAAATATTTCGGATATATTAAGTTTATAATATGAATTTTTCGTTGTTCTTTATTTTTCATTTTATTTACTAGCATCCCTATTGCAAACTCATTAGAACTCAATAGATCACAGCTATGGTGCTCACAGCTCCACACTGGCCCCACATTCGCCAACACACTATACATGCCAACAACACACTCCAACGACTGGCAAAGATCACGACACCAGCGTGAGTTGTAAAGTTTTGCAAAGCGCTGAATTCAGTCTCGTTTTGACTCTTTCGTTTGTGTGACGTAGTCTCGTTGGCGATCGGTTGAAGCGCGTGCTTTCTTGTCGGTATACAAATATTTTTGTTTACATATTACGAGCCTTTACTAACATACGAAGTTAAATTGGTGCGCTAAGAAAAATAAATTTAAATAACAAATTATATGCGAGCAAACTAAAACTATTGAATGTTTAAAAATTGTGTGCGAAGTATGTAAAACTCTTAAAAACTAATAATAATAAACTTATCGTGACTTTTCTACTGTTCTGTGTCAATTTGTTTGTGTGCAGCTTACTGAAACATTAAAGAATCGTAGTGGAAACGACTACTCATAAAACGAGCGGAGTAAATAAATTGTAAACTAAAATTATTATTTTGTTTTGCTCTGAGCTATGTGTGCTAATTTTTCATTCATTCGAAACATTTAAAAAGCATAAAAGAAACCGGTCAATCGGCGCGCCGAACATTTGCTAAGTTCATTAGCGTTTCTACACTTTATTAACTACTTCTACTTATGAACTTCTAACCGAATACGAAATCGCGTTTTTGGCATGCGGACAATTATTTATTATATTATTTGTTGTTGGCATTTCGAAAGAGTGGCCATCGCGTGTTTTTCTTGATTCCGGATATTATAGCATAATGCGGGTCGTGCAAATGAAAAAAGTGATGCAAAAAATGTTAGAAGCTATAATTAAAATCGCATAAGAATTAATAATTATTAATAAAAAAAAAACTTTTTCACAACGAACGCAAAAATTGCGGTTTCAAATATTAAAATCTTGCAAACATTTTCTGCTGAGTTTATACTGTGAATTAAAAGTGCAGAACTAAAAAAAATCTTAAAACTAAAAGTAAATAATTTCCTGAAGGCACCAACTAAACGAGTAAATAAGTGTTAAATAAAACTATTTCTAATAACGAAAATATTTTTATATATGCTATATGTGAGTTTATAAAATTGTGTTCATGTAAAATGTTTTCGAAGTGCTGCAGTTATTATTAATCATTAAAGTATAAATTATCGAAGACAAGTAGCTTCATAGAGGATTTTTAAAAGGTAAGTGTGGAAGAAATTTTGATTATTTCACAATATTTAGATATACAATTTTCGTTTATTCATTTTAAATTTTTAACACAAATATTTTATAATATATTTTTTTTTTTTGATATTTTATAAAAATTGGTCTAGATTTTCTATAAATTTCGTTATTTCATAATTGAGACCATATTATTTAAACTACATAAGCTTAGAGCCTCAATTCCTGATTTTACCCAAAGTAGTAAATAACTCAGACTTCATTAGAGCCTGAAGCGAATTTGGTCCTTTCATAATTTCAGTTTATTCCAATAGTCAATCTCGACTATACTTAGTAGAGGTTTTGACAGATCTTGAGACTTCCATTATGAGGCTTCATTTATGGAAAGAATATATTATGTAGTTAGTATTAGTGTCTCGATTCAGTTTTTTTCGGACCAATAAAAAAATAACAACATTGTTTTCTGATAGAAATGCTTTCAGTTCGTAGTTTTTCACAGATCTTAAGACTTCCTTTATAAGGTTAAGTGCTTCATTAAATAGCATGGCAGAAAAATTATAAGAAAAAACTGCAACAACCTTTTTGGAATGAATAGATGGTATTCAAATTCATTCGACTGAAAGAGAGTCTATATAATTTTAGCGCTTTAAAAAATTTAAAAATTGCAAGTTTCCTTAATTTGTCGAATGTAATCATGATTCCGGATCCATTTTAAATGGTTGCTGTTATTACAGTTTTTCTATATTAGAAGAACTTTCAGAGCATTTACGAGTATAATTTCCTCTGGTTTTGCAGCGTACAGAGAGAGAACCGAATTGTTAATGTTAAGAATTATTGCTCCTTTATGGTCCTTTGCATAATTGGATCAGAGCTGTGATTTTATTAAATCTATTCGATGGGTTTGGAATATTTCTATATCAGGCTTCTATCATGCTCTTCCTCACTTCGTTACATTGGCCCCCGCCTTTGCCCTTAAAAATGTTGCCGGTCAATGCTCTAGGCATATGTGAAGGTCACTTGAAATGTTCAAACATGCTCATATTACCTATACTTAGCCTTCGTTCTTCCATTAAGCTAAGTGTCAAGGTTGGGAAGACAAGACGTGTTTATTTTAAAAGATTCTCAGCACCATTTAAGCATTACAAACAAGCTAAACATGTTGCAGTTCAATAATTTTAACCAGTTTATGATAATACGAACACAAAATACAAAAAAAATGTTAATAACAATGTGAATATGACATTTTCATGGGCGGCAAGACAACGCTAAAGATAGGAGCCCAATATGAAAAGGAGAGTAAATCTGACAAAACGACAAAGTAAAAAGAAGCAACTGACAAACAATTTGCCACAATATTAAGGGGAACGAACAAACATATTTACACGATACACATCGAAATCAGGCAATCAGGCTGAAAAAAGAGGTGAACAGCAAAAATTAAATGGAAAATCAGTGCAACAAATAAAGTAGTGAGGAGCAAGCAAAAATATACGAACTAAAGTACTCGTAACAACAGCAATACGAGCATATGCACAAATGTTATTCGCATGTAGGCTGAGTTTACAACAGCAACCTCAGTCAGATCGAGAAGATACGCAACCAATCAGCCAACCGTCGAAGCATGGATGGATAGATGGATGGACGGATGGAGAAACTGATGATTGGACGATTGTATGGCTGGAGAAGCGTATGTGCATATATTTGCGACTTATGTATGCATGCTGCTTATATTGCTCAATAATATTGCCCACTATGCCGAATTGCATTGCCACTCCAAGAGCAGCAGCAGCAGCAGCTGACAAGATAGTCGAAGAAAGACAGGCATCTATCTAGCATATGTAGGGGTGCAGGCTGCCAACTTGGCTGCCGCGTAGGCAGTTGGCTGCAAAACCACCTATAAACAATAGTGGCAATAAGACAATACGGCGCATGTGCATGGCTTTGCAATAACATTGTGCACACGAGCATGCGCAGTTGGGGTAGGACGACAGTCTGACTGTCTGATGCGACGGCTAAATGAAGGAAGCGAAAAAGAAGTTTACGAGCAAGAAAAAAACTTAAACTAGTGTTAATAGCAGTCAATTCAAGCGTTAGATCGTCAACTAGTCAATGTTGCAGGAAGAGCGTGCAGCGCGGCGCATTTTAGATTGTTAGTCAGCTGTGCGATTTGCCAGTCACTTAGTCAATTAGTCAGCCAACCGTTGCGGTGAATACATGCATACAGTCAGTTGGCAGCGGTTGTCGGCGGTTTTATGCAATACCAAACAATTGGCCACAAATTGGCTGAAGACGAAAAAGTGTCGGTGGTAAATGTTAATGCTAATGGCGGCAAACGACACACCTTTCTTCGGGCAAAAAAGTCGTCTGCGAAGGCTTGAAGATGTCTGTGCATATATGTGTATGCAATTATTTACGATTTATAGTAACTTTGTGTAGGAAGTTATTGATTTATAGAGGAAAACTTAGATGTAGCGCTTGTGATTTTATAGCTTCCAAAGTCCGAGATTAGTGCTTTCGAAAAGTTAAAGTTACTGCAAATTAGATTTGATATTTTTTACAGGGGATGATATACAATGGCTATGATTAAACTGTTATTTGCTGGTATTAGCTCTATAGAAAGTTTTCTTGGTATTATTTGCCAATATCTTCTTTGGGAAGTTCACGTCTTCAACTTGTTGATGAGGTGAAATACCTAGTTCTTGATAGAAAGAGAGAGTAAGGAAGGTTTTGCCTTAAGAATAGGTTACGACTCTCAGTAAAGGTGCTGTTTTGACTCTACGAAACCGTAGTCAAGTCAATAATATTCTAAGGTGTATTCGTCTGGTGCAGAGCGTTCGAAAGGGCTAAACTTGCTAAGAAGCTTGAAATTGTCCAAAGAGTGGCTTTTATAGGGCTTTTTCTCTACTCAAATACCGACTAGAGATATCTGGATGAGAGGTAAGTGAGCAGTCACTGGAGAAGAAGTGTAGTGAGCTTTTTCAGAGTAGATCGATGCTAGGAGGGAGTGAGTTTTTCCATTAACGGGTCGAAGGTAGGAGAGAGAATTCACTGTAAGGAGCTCTCCGTCAATATTAGTTTATGGATACATGTCCACTTTAGTATCTTTCAGGTAGAAGTGGCTACAATTAAGATGGCGGAGGGCATACTACTACAAACTGCAGTCTCCTTCAGGAAAGTGAAGCTATTCAGGTATCTATTCTCCCTAGAAATGGGTTTGTTTGCTTAGTCGTATCGATATGCAACTGCAAAGACGATGAGCTAGCCAAAAGAGGTACCCTTCCTTCGCTCACATCGGAATGAAACCGAGTAGAATCTCCATTGCTCATAGCCTTGGGTTCTAGCTTTAGAATCATACAAGCCATTGCAAGACATTGTCCAATAGGTGCTGTAAGGCTAAAATTTTGTCAGATCCTATTTGTCAAAGTTGTATGGAGGAAAGTGAGGTAGATATAGCCAGGCACTTTCTTCTCCATTGGCCAACTTTTGTAAGCCAGATGCTGCAAAATATCGGCGAAACAGAAGACATAGCCGAAATTGGCATTAGCCTTCTTAACAAATTTGGGAGAAGCTCAAAGAGTTTTGACGATTTGTAAGGGTCTTATAATCTATTTATGCATTTTAGATACCTCAACGGATCGACATTCTAATTTCTCTAAATGAGATCCCTATAAGGCTTGACCTCTTCACCTGTTTTAACCTAATATTTGGCATTAATACATCACGGGTTAGGAGACTTTTTAATACAAAGTTGCCTCTCGAAGACTACCAATCTGTTTGAGTAGCTGGTAAAGTTGGTTCTATTCGCTACTTTCTAATATTTGGCAAATCGGAAAAAGTTTAAATTGCAGTTTTTCATGTATCGAACTACTTTTAGCTCACTTACGAATACCTCAATTTGTAGTTACGGCATTGCGTCACTTTATTTCGGTGACGTGGAAAATTCTTTTTCTAATAATTATACTGATATTAAAATGAAAAATCATTGCTTCTTGCTTATATCTTCGTCACTCAACCTAAAAAATCGTACTATTTCCCGCATATATGACTTATCACTAACGTTATCTCCTTAATGTTTTTACTAATTGAAAGTTTACTAAAAATGATTCACTAAAAAATACAAATCGCACAAATTTAGTCATGCTTTCTAACGGTAAAATAAGCTAATATTGACTATTTAAACATTTTATCATGCTGATGTAGTAAATATGATAAGAGCATTACATACGGGTATTCACATATGCTAAATTGACTAATGGATACACACACTACTAGTACCCACTTATCTGCATGTTTGTTTGTAAATGTGTTCCTATAAAGATAAAGATAAATTGCTAGTGTACGACTGTGCAGCAAACTAATTGGAAATGTGAAGAAAATAACCGTAAATTGGCTAAGCAATTTTTGGCCATTGAACCGATTGAGATAAAAAAGCGGCGTGTATTTAGGCACGCTTCGGTGTAGGTACACTATACTTGCATGTACATATGTAAGTATGCATGTATATGCATATAAAAAGTACGAGTTATCTAGTTACAAAATTATATACGAATACTTGTACATTCGCAGGTAGATTTGCATTTAAATTTCCGCAGCGATTTTCGTGCTTTTCGCATTTAAAAAAATTGCCAAAATTTACATAGCTTACCTATGAGATCTTGCCAGCACTATTAAAAGGCATACTCTCTCGAAAGTTTTTAATACATACATATGTACTATATGTATGTATATGAGAAATGCAAATAGCATGCGGAATTATTTTTTAGCACACAGCGTGAAATTAATGAAAAAGCTGTAGAAAAAAAATAGGTGTGACCCAGTAAAAAAAATCGCAAAATGGCAAACCGTTATGTGCCTTATGAGGTGGTAGTTTCGTATTATTGCAGAGTTATTTTTAGAAATTTATAGACACCTTGCAAACACTTCTGCAATAAAAGGTGTTGAAGGCGCGCTTGTATGAAGATTTTATGCAAATCAGGCGCATATGTTTGTATGTGCTGGGAATATGTAAATTGTGCAAAACGAATATATAATATATATATGTATATTCAGGCACGCATTTGTTTTGTTTAAATTATCAACAGTTCTATTACCACTTGTACAAAAATGTAGGGTTTTAGATTAGTGCCAACATATAGTACATTGTTAGATGCTTTTCGTTTTTCACTGAAATTTAGAAATTGATTTATTTATTATGTTAAACACAGTTAATATTTGTTCCCAACTTCTCTGTGCTGAGTCCTTTTAACATTTCAGTTGATGAGGGTTTATGAATATGATGTCGAAACTGTCGAACAGTCTTGGGAATAGCTCTGCGAAAACGAAAAAATCATAATACAATCAAGTTCAATGCTTTTATCATCGTAGCTGTCGTCAATAAGTCAAGTAAATAAACGTCGACATACATAGTATTTTTTTGTCAGTCCGGGTCATATTTGATCAGTTCATATATTAGAATGAAGTCAATAACTGTTGGCAAGCTTGTAGTGACGTCCCGTTAACCTGGACACTATTATCTTAGAAATATAGTTAGGATTGTTGCAAATGTTTTGGGTTATGTTGGGAAGCAGTCGTAGGCATAGTGACATCGTATAGATTATGTTTTGAGACATCATTTACAACCAATCTAAACACTGTATAACTCTCCGACTTACTTCGATTCACCAGGCTCTGATCTCAGCTAAGATCTTCTGCTAAAATGAGTCACTATTAAATCCAATAGTGTTGTTTTCGCATTTAAACAGCATAGTATGATTTTTCCTGTCCGTCGAATTCGGACGTTTAAGAAACTATTTTTTTATTCCAATTTTAGATTTATCACAAACTCTCTATTCATTGTATTTTCTAATTTTAGTTATAAAATGTACGCTTATAAGGTCTCTTTGTTTTTGCAATACATGTATGAATGTGCGTACTAGTGCATCTCACGTGACCATTTAAGTCTAACCGCATTGCTGCTAATCTCGTTGCCACTTAAGATAAAACCAGACTTCAGCTGTGACATTTACCACGCGCTATGCTGGCAGTTGGCTTAAACGCATGCGACTTCATAAACACATACTTCAATTTGATAAATGTGTATATTTATTGTTGTTGTATGAGCATTTTCTTTATATGCGCATAGATATCTTGCGTCACACCAAAACACAGTGCTACGGTAATTTCCGCAAATAAAGCAAATACAAACGAGGCTAGCGTCCTCAACTGAGCAGCAACTGGCGGTTGGCTACATTATATAGAATACCAGTGCCATACGAGTAGAAATGATCTGTGCGCAAGCGTACGAAAGTGGCAGCAGAGAATTCTGTATTTCGTGCACATTTTGTTGACAATATTGCAGATAAGAATGAGAACGCTGGCGAAGAAATGAAGTAAGAAGAATTACTGGTTAAAAAATCCAAAGCGAGCAGCAGCGTAGGTAGCTTGAGATATGGTACACACATAAGTATGTGTTGGTACAAATGGTGTACATGAACGCGCTTACTATATGTGCTAAATTATGTACATACCATTAGTGCAGACACTACTTGGACATATACATATATGTATGTATTAGGCATGTATTTAGTACACACATGCAGCAGCGTATATTTGCCCATAGCCACGCTTGCGTCGACTTTTCGCGTTGGAATCGCATGAAAATATCCACAAAATAGGTCAATTTAAGGCAGCAGTAGTAACTGGAAACAGCAAATAAATACAACACAGAAGACTGTGCTCTTTTTGCTGCTGTATCTGAACTTTGGGCGTGCTTTTAGGCCTCTGCACCGCTGCTCAGGCTCTGTTGTCGTCCGTTACGCATGCGTGTACATAATCGGTCAGTGTGATTTTTTCCCATTTATTTATTTATTCATCGGTCCGTTTACTGTTTGCCTTGTTAGCTATTGTCTTCAACATTTCTTTTCTTTATTTCTTTTAAAACACCGTGTTTACGTGCATTTATTTGTGTTGTTCGATTTGGCACTTTTTTCACGCTCATAAATTAAATGGTGCAAACGTGCTGAATGGTCCAAGAGCAGGCGACATTTGGATATGGTTTGAGTTTGGGTAGCGTTCAATGGTACATTGTTAGTTTTAGAGTTGCCAATTAAAAAAAAATTGAAATAATGGAAAAGAAAGTTTCTGTTTTTAAATATTTTTATGGTGGTCCATGAATGCGGCCTTATACTTTGTGTAAAGGGGATTCCCCTATATACCCCCTATATACTTTGTACTTTAGAGCTATCGATCTGAAATTTTATATATGTATGTCCATCCCTCCCAAAGAAGCTGCTCATTTGTTGGAACCGCCCATATCGGACCACTATAGTATATGCTGCCATACAAACTGAACGATCGGAATCAAGTGCTTGTATGGACAATTTTTTTTCATTGTCTAAGGCCAGGATGTAATGTTATTCAGATCGGATCATTATAGCATATAGTTGTCATACGAACTGAACCATCGAAAACAAGATATTCTATGGAAAACCTTTTTCTTTAATGACGCCTCTAAGTTTGGCATGGGTTATTCTTTAAGGCAAGATGTAATGTCCGATGAAATTATCATTATAGCATATAGCTGCCATACAAACTGACCACTCAAATTCAAATCCTTATAAAGAGCCTTTTGTATTTCCGAAGGGTATTATAGCTTCGGAGCTTTCGAATTTAACGTTTTTTCTTATTTTCTTTCTTAGAATATTATTAGTTGGCAACTCGTGTTTGACTTTTCGACTATCCCTTATGTACATACATATGTATATATGTTCATTTACGCCGGTCAAGCATTGAGCAAACATAAGTGCCTTAACATCTGTGGCAACATTATCTAATACGATTTTACTGTGTTTATAATGTACAATGTGCGTCTATTAGGAAACATCTGTGCATTAGCGTAAGAGGCCGACGATAGTCTTATCAATAATTTTGGTAATATTCATTACTTCTCAGCTGCGCACTGTACTTATTAAGGGCAACAAAAAAAATTTCAACATACACATTGTCAAATAATAGTTTTGGTAATTTTTTAATGTATGTATATTTTTCCGGGGTCTCTAAATTATAGTAATAAATAACAGAGATCTATTTAAATATTTCTTTGTAAAAATTTATAATGCCTTGGCTTCGGGACCATTACTCAAAATTAGTTTTAATTGACTGAAAGTTTACTGATAATACAGGGAGTTTAAACACCATGAGCTCATTAGGTAGCTATTCTTGGAAGTAACTCGAACTTTTGAAATGAAAGAAATGTATTTTTCTCTACAAACATATACTACATGTACATATGTACATAAACATATATTTAAAAAAAACTATGTGTATAACAAAATTGTTCCAGTATTTTTAACCAATTCTTCATTTAAATATTTCTATAACTTTTTTTAACAATCCATGCGCTGAATTATTGAAGAATATGTTTATAAATTGAATTTCAGCTTATGTTTTTATTATTCAACCATACAAGTGCATTTAACCAAGCACGAAATACCACATCCGTTACTTTATTTTGACCTTGTAACTCTTAATCATAAGTCCACAATCATCTATAGTCCTCGCTTAAGTACTCAAGTGCCTATATTCCCCATACATTACATTATTTTATGATTATTACGATGTGTTTTCAAGTTTTTATAGTTCGTGACATCATCTAAGCACAACGGAAACCATAAAATGCATTTCCCAGCAAAAAACAATAATAATAAATATATTTTCATAGTTCCACACGACCTCAGTGATAAGCTCATACTTATTGCGATTTTGTTATACCTAATGATTTAATATCCGTAGGAATGTTTTCAAAGCCACCGCTTCATTGTCGACTTAATAATGGTTGCATAACCGCCCAACCGATTTTCAAATAAATTTATGTGGCTTTTCTTTCAAACTATTTATCAGTAGTTGTTGTCACAATTGTTGTGGTAGAACATGATAATTTCTCTCATACATTGTCTGCGGCGGAATACTTTATAGTCTTTACATATAAAATATCACTTATTTCTGTCTAGTATTATCTCTTTAAAGCTTATGTTGAAATGTTGTGGTATTTAAGTGTTGGCGGTATAGTTCTTAGTTAATGTGAGCGTCGGCTTGCTATCAAATCGAAAGTCCTCACAAAATAACTAATCATGCGCTATTCTCTATAGACACTGCCTTCTCAATTATCTAGGTCTTTTTTGTAGCTTTAAGTCGCTGAAAAAGTGTCTAGAAAAGTTGCAAAGTGTTTGTAATCGATATGCTTACTGGCACTTGCATTTAGAGCTGCTTTATGCCTAATTCTTATACATGACATACAATGTGATATTGTCTCGATCTTGCAACTATGTTAAATTCGCAAATTTTGTATTCTTCAAAAACCAAAATATCAAATGTAATCGATTCCTGTTCTAATTTATTTGATTATGCTGATATATTTAATTTATACCAGTTGCTTGTCTGATTCGCAACTCTTCATGATGCGACAAACCAGAATATTGAAACTCCAGCTTATTTCAGTTTTTTTATTGTTCAATATTTTCTGAGAAATCCATTTGGCTTAAATATGATCGCGGTATAGATCTATGTGTTTAGTATTTCTGAACAGTCTTCTAAAACATTTGGTTTTTCATCAGTATTAAATATGGATCTGGTGTAGATTTATAATAGTCTAGCATTTTGAATATCCTTTGGGTTGAACAAGCAACCTCTGGATTAATTAAACTCTCTCTAAGTTAATGAATTCAGTTACAAAATAAATAAATAATTATTTTTTAATAAATTCTCTTAAAAAAATATCTGATACTTTAGTGCGAAGCTTCTATCAATTTAGTTAAGTTGTGCCTTAATTTCTTCACCTTGATCTTCTCCACACCAAACACATAATGATTAATAACCACAAGCACCTGTCAAGACTTAATCGGCAGCAAATTAATGTTTTATATAATAAGAGAGAGAGAAAGTTGTATGCAGCTCCCATCAATTAATCCACAGGCGTCTTTGACCAACGCTGCCCCGTGAAAAATGTGTCCTAAATAAAGTAAATATGGTAATTTTGCAAAGATCTGCATAATATTTGCTCAAAGCTTTTGTATAGTTATATCATTTAATCGCCAGTTGTGAACCTAGTGCTCACCTAATAAATTTTAATTATTAAAACTAGTATGTATATTTGTGTATAATTTTGTATACAGTTATTGGGCAAATAATTATGTTAAGCTGCTTTCCGCTTTGAGATGCCAAGCGGATTTGTAATGTATGTATTTCATCTAGTTGAAATTTCGTCTTACCGCCAGTTTTTTCTCTGATTCTGTTATAATTATGGAGTTAAGCTCATTATGAAAAATATTGGCATTTTTAAACTCAGTTATGTGAAATCAGATTTATGGCCGGCCATCTGTTATCTTTATCTTTTATAAAAGATTTAAAAATGCCTGTAAAAAGTTTGTTTGATGTCTGTTACATTTGAGAAACTGTTTCGAATTTTTTTTGCCTTGAGTTTTCATTTAGTTCAAAGTTGAAATATGAAGATTGCTGTAGCCTTGGATTGTTTGCGCTACAGATTCGGAGTCACCTAATAAATTCTCTAAAACATTTCCTAAAAACGATTGAAAATGCATTGTGCTGTGCCATGAAAGCATAATAGAAAGGCATAGATCCAGAATAGAAAGGGGGTTTTTTCTTTTTTTTTAAAATTTTTCACTAAAAGCTTTATTCATAGCCATGTCACAGATCTATTTCTATGGTACAATGATCTCAATTCATTTGTTAAGTTTCTTTAGTTCTTTAGAGTTGATAATCCTGTGAGCTTTTTCCTTGATTTGCTTTGTACTAAGCTTTCCATGTCTTTAGTTATTTCAGATTTAGGGCCGTTTTCTCAGTATTTAGTTAGCAGCCGTCTGTCAGTAAAGTTCTGGTTAACTTAACCAATACTCTTTATCTCGGTAAAGAACTTTTTAACCAGAACTTAATAGACAGATGGCTGATGGAAAAAAAAACATTAATATTTCATCGTATGTACTAATAATGGTATTTTCACCAAAAAAATAATAGAAAATCGTAAAATTCCGCACAATAATTGCCCGCTTTTGGTGGTTATCTACGAGCGTTTAGTTCACTGCTTTTCACAGCAATTTTTCACGTCTGCTTTTGCTTTTGTAGCTGTCACTCAAAAATTTTTTTTCATTTAATGTAATTTAAGCTTTTATTTCTTGTGTATTTTCCAAAGTGATTTTGCGCTTTTTGTTGGCTTTAGCTTGTCATTGGTTTGACTTGAGTTTTCACGCTTCACAATCTGGTGCGTGAGATATTTTTTGTCCTTCGCTAACGGTTTTGGCGTGTCTCTTTGCTACCACATTGTTGGGGCAATTTTTGCTAAATTTTCCTTATTTTTTGGATTCCCATGAGATGCAATTTTTTCTACGGTGCATGGCATTTTGATTATCGAAATTAAAAGTGTTATAATTGTAGTAGACAACGAGGTCAGGCGCTTGAGTATTTTGATTGACGGTTGGGTTGTTTTAGTTGAGTCATGCGGGTGTTTAATTGAATTTTTTTGTGTGGAGATTTTCGTAATTTGAAGACTGTTAAGATTTTCTTAGCGATACCGGGTTGCAGCAGGAAAAATAGTTTGATTATTTCTTCGTGTTCTTGTAGAGTTGATATAATAAATTTGTACTCAATGGTTTCTAAGTGGTTAGGTTAGGTTAAGTTACGAGGTCTATCATGAGATCTCAATTGGACCGTTCTGGTACCTAAACTCTTAATTTTATATATGTTCATAAGACAAATCGACAGAGTGGTTTGGTTTATAAATGAGCTCAGCTAATATTAAAAAAAAAAAACTTTTTTATAAACTGAGTTCATATTCTCGTATTTTTTATAAAAAGTCAAAATTTGATTATTCAAAGTAAAAATTATATAAAAAAAACAATGTCGAGTATTTTTTAGAGATACAAATTTAAAATCTTTTCAGTAACATCTGAACAACTTATCGATCTTTTCAGTATTATGGTTTATTAGCATGAAAATTGTGTGATATTTAATTTTTTTCTTAGAAATGGTCATATGACTATCTCTTTCTTCATTTATGTTTTCGCTATTTCACCAATAATACTGAACAATTTTGATTTTTAACTTGATCTAAGTTCTTAAGAAATCACATGAACTGCAAGGTATTTGATTGACCCATTTCTTTTTTTCTTTTCTTTTTCTTCCTAACAAAAAATATATAAAAAATTATTGTTTATGTGATCAGTTCAGAGGTTGCTACTCAAGTTAATAACTGCTGATCCGAACTTCTATAACTACGGTAAGCTATACGCATGCTTGGTCGTATTAACTTTTGAAAAATCACCTAATCCCATAAATGACTTTAATGCTCATAACTAAAGTAACAATGTGATTGATTGTCACTTTTGACGGCGTATCCACCCACAACTCAAGCATTGGGCGCTAGAGTTGCGAACTTCACACCAATGTTTTCAACACTTGACTGGCAATTAAAACATTTTTACAAAATATGCCAATAAATCAAAAATGTCAGGCGCACGACAGGTTTCTGGTTTGCTTATGCTACGCGCATGCTTATATGTATATGACCACAGGCTGTAGGCTACAGCTGACTTGCAATGAAATGAAATGACATAAATTCCGCGACACAGCGGCGCGGCACAAGTGTCAGTGTGGTGGCGAGTCAACTGACGCAGATATAATTGACAACAATTTCCAACGTGGGAAAACGAGTTGCAGTTTAACATGCAAAAACTGTAGCAAAACAATATGCAAATAGACGAAATATTGCACGACAATAAAATGGAGTAAACATACTTATATGCACACTTATGTACGAGGCATGTCTGATATATACTTACGCTCTTTATTTACCTCGGCATAAATTCGGGTGAAGTCCACTGTTTCGACTATTTCTTGGTCTACGGTGGACTTCACCTGAGCTGTACTTCAGTGGATGCAATTTTCTTCGACGGTTATGTGCAAAAAACTCCAACGAATTGTGCTTAAACTTTGTTTAATACTAGGATGAATTGATCTCTCGGTTGTGTTTGTTGTCAGGCGTGTGCGTACGCCGTGCGCCTTGAGATGGTTTCTGTCTCAGCTATCTAGGCGCGCCTTGATTCAGCGGCTAATACTAGATTATGTATAGTTTTTGGTGCTTCTGAGCGTGACTGATCTAAAATCGATTTACGATCCCACGAGTAAGAAGAAGAAGAGTCGCCGTATAAAGCATTCAAGCTCTTTTTGATTTCTTTTTCTTTATTAACGTAAATACCGCTTACGTGGTTATAGCCGGGTTTACAACAGCGCACCAATCATTTTTTCTTTTCGCTGCTTGGCTCCGATTGGAGTCCAAGTCCCTCTCCACCTAGTCTTTCAAAAGGAATGGAGGTTTTCCTCTTCCTCTGCTTCCCCCGGCAGGTATTTCGTCGAACTCTTTCAGAGCTGGAGTGTTTTCGTTCATTCAGACGACATGACCTAGCCAGCGTAGCTTTTTGATTTCACTGCCCGATTTTTTTCACAAATAAGGCTGTAAGCCTGTTACATTCCTCTAAAATCTGCGGTCCCACCTGCTCTTACACGCGGTTAATATATCGGCTATGCACTTTTCGGGCTAACCTTTCTGGATGCCTGGAGCGTTGTGTGCTATACTATAGAGTCTAATAAAAATATTTAAAATATATATATACATATATAAAGTTTCGAAAATGCAGCAAGAATGCGCTTAAGAAAATAGATAACAAACCGCAACAAAAAAAAAAGAGAGCCTTGTGGAACGCCCCATTAAACTCGCGCACAAATTGAGCTAACAAAAGTATAAAAAATAAAACAATGCAAACTCATCAAGAGACTATATGCTAAAAGCTAAGTAAATAGCTGGAGGACGCACGTCGCTTTTACTACTTTATTTCGTACTTTAACCGCAAGGTCCGAGGTGTTGGTGGGATTTACTAGTGTCTAAACAAAACCCAGAGCGGTGCTCTGTGACTGTGGAAACCACGCCACTGAATGCGCTCGGTATGCAAAATTCATGTTGTCGTTGTTTTCGTGGCTGCTGCCACTCGTGATATTGCGGTTAGAGCTGCGCGTACAAGTACGTTTAGTACTGGTTAGAGCTGCGCGTGCGCGCCTAAGTCATCGAGCCTGGCAGATATTTAACAGTTAAGTGTTTTGCAAGCGCTCTTTCTAACGTTAACTTCTTGTTTTTGTGTGTTTGTTGTATTTTTTATTGTTTTTCCCGTTGTTGTGCTGCTATATTTACATTTAGCATGCGATTTGCATAGAATGTGCGAAAATGTGAAAACTGTGAAAATATGCACACTTTGCATGCGCAACGAACGCTCTTAAGTTAAATATCACTCACGCGATCCTAAGTGTTTGGAAGTACTGTTATACGCAGGCGCAGCTAAGATGCTGCGATAAAGGCGTGAAGTGTAGCATGAAGTCACTAAGCGGGCTAAAGATCTCTTCCAGAGTGATGAAATGCGTAGGCCACAGGTTTGGAATTAGGTTGATATAAGTTTTTGCTTTGCATGCAAAGCATTTTCATAAAATAACACATTAATATTGTAATATAAGTCGAAAATGTGCGTAGTAACCATCGAAATAATTTATGATGGGTTGACTTGGCGTATGAGTGATGTCAAATAAACACTTTATATATTCTAATTGTGTTATATCATTATACAATGTATTGATAGTAATCACGTTTTATTGGAGCCTAGATGCCTTCAATTCGGAAGCAATCCCCCGCTCAATTCATGCTCTGTGCTATGTGGGATATGGTGCATTGAGTTGATGAAGCAGCACTACATCTACATACTGTCCAAGGAAACAATGGAATCTCCGAAAAAATTGTTCAGTTCGAGTCACTATAGTATAAAGCTGTCATACAAACTTTCAAAGTTCTTCTAAGTAATGTTTTGTGTTTATAAAGCTAATACAGTGAAATTCCTCATAGCCGGACACTACAATGGTAGGAATGTTTTTGTTCGGTCATGGAAATTGGTTTTAAATTAGTTTTTATGATAATATTAATGAAAAATTTGTGTTCAGAAATTTGTCTCGTTATAATAGGTGTCCGTTATAAGGACAATCCGTAATGAGGGATTTTTCTGTATAATATATAAAATAATAATGCCACTAGGTATTCAGCATTCATGTGTGTATATTCCTGATTATACCATATTTAAATAATCTCCCCTGTTAGCTGCTTGAATTTCAATGCTTTATAAAGTCACAGCGTCGTGATCATGGCAAATGAAGTAAGAATCGACACTGCATTTCTACAATTACCTAGCTCTAATATCTAAGTAATATGTAAATATATTTTTTATAAATACTTATTAATATGTGTGGAATTCACATCAGCTGAGAGTCTTTACAAAGCAACAAGTTTCTCATTTTTTGACAGTGATTCAGCTGAGTGGGTGTGAGCAGCAAGGCGGATTTCATGGCAACAATTAAATTATCGATTAAAAATAAACGCGTTGCACGTTTTAGTAGATGTACAAAGTAATTAACATGCAGCAAGTGCCAATTTATTAATGTCCACATGCTACAACGCGCAATTGCAGCCGCGAATAGCTTAAGCTTTTAATTGCAATTATTTTATAAACTGATGATTATACTTCAATCGCCGCTTATCGGTATTTTTTTAATAGCGAGTTATCGTACTTTTTAACGGCGTGGCATGTGCACGGCGGATTCCTTCTTAATGCGAATTTGTCGTTATTTATGATTGCCATGAGAGATAAGTATATTTTCGTAAACACATTTCGATGCCAAAAGCTACATGAATAGCCAATATGCAAATGCACAAACAAACTTCAAAACACAAACAATGCTAATTTATGTGTTGAATTGAGAAAAGGTGGCCGCTGTCAATGGTAGTCATGTTTCGTAATTAATTGCCATTGTAAATAGTGCCTGGCCAAGTTCATACATAACCGCCAATAAGCATAAGTATGCAAGTGCATAGCTAAGCATGTACATGAGTGTGTTTGTGCGCATTTAAATTCAATTTTTTTTATTTTCTGTATTTCAAGTTGCACTGCGCTTGTTGCATGTGTAGCTGTAGTTAGCATAAACACAAATCCTGAGTGGCAGCACTTTTTACACACAGTTTTACATGCGCTCTTATGTCTCTACATAGCGCATGCATGCCCAGCTACAAGCGCTGTAAGTGCACACTTATTGTATTTGTACGACCTTGAACACCTTTTCAGCGTTTCGCCGGCTCTTGGCTTGACTCGCTAACCACCACCTTAACCTTTGCTGGAGGTAGAGCCAACACCAGCGCGCCGCTGCCGCTGCTTGTTATGTTTCGCTGTGACAGCCTTACATTGCCGACCCGCTGTGTTATTTTGTTATTTCGTGGTGTTGTTGTTAGCGCTGTGTTGCCTGCTCGCGGTAATGCTGTTTTTAAGATGATTTTGCTATTATTAGCATAGCTACCGATCTACCGATCGCGCCAGCGGTGCGACACTCCGCACTCTGCATCTGTTGGCCTAGCTGATATGCAGTTAGCTGGTGTCGTAGCTGTGGCTTTGGCAGCACTCCACTACGCCTTGCCTGATTTATGCGCAGATATTGTTAATAAATAAGTACATATGAATTACAATAATTAATGCGATTGATTCTTTTTTGAGTTTTGCATATTTTTTTTTATAATTTACATACATACATAAGTATTTTAGCCAAGTTAGCTAAGTGCTTGATGGGACAGCTTTATTAAGCGTTGATTTATCGCAGTTTGTTGTTGCCGCAATGATTTGAGCTTCAAAAGGTCATAAATAACAATGAAATGTTGGCGAATTGTGACGATAAGTTACAGTAAATAGCGGTATTGTGCTTAAATTTTTTTCTTGAAGTTATGTGTTTAGGTTATTTTTTGCCTTGATAAGTGCTGACAACAGAGTTAACGAAAATATCAGTTAAAAACTTGGTTCGAAACATTTACAGAAATGTTTCAGGTCTCATGTAAAGCACCGTGAGTCAGTAAGAGATTTCGCTATGTCATAAGGTTAATATAGTTTAGATAAAGTATACTACTTTTTTCATGGACTTATTATGAATTATTTCAAAAATCATTTATGTATGTACTATTATGAGCAAAAAATTGTAAGACTTTATTCATTATATTAAAATTGTTAATTTATTCTTCAAAGTCTGTGTCATTCTCTTCAAAGTAATCCCCCTTGGCTACAATACACTGATGCCAACGGTTTTTCTCATCCTTAACAGATGTTGAAGTCAATTTCCGGAATAACCTTCAATGTGCGTAGTGATTTACTTTTGATATAGGGGTCGTTTGGTTTCCCGAATAGGAAGAAATCACACGGAGCTAAATCAGGCGGATGTGGTGTTTGTGGCATGATATTGGTTGAAAATTTTGCGAAAACCTCACGAAGAATCAATGAAATATGCGACACTGTAGTATCGTGGTGCAAAACCAGGGGTTGTCGGTTCATAAATTCGGCTTTCGTTTTTAAAATAGCTTCGCTCAAACGACGCATAACACTCAAATAGTATTCCTTGTTCACAGTTTGGTCAGTCGGAGGAATTCGAAATGCACCATGCCTTGATAATCGAAGAAAACTGACGTAACCTTGACTTTTGACGTGGTTTTTCGACTTCGGTTCGGTCTGTTTCCAGATCGTAAGCATAGGTCCTAGACTCATCGCCAGTAATAATACGTGGCATGACATCCTGGTAGTCAGAAAGCTTTGTTTCACAAACATTAACGCGACGCTTTTTTTGGAAAAAATTTATTGATTTTGGATTTTCAAGCACCAATTTCCTTATTTTATTGAAGTGTTGATCATCAGTTGATGTTGATGTCCGTCCTGGGCATGCTTAATCATTTTTACCGAAGATTTAAATTAAAAGTACCAATTCAAATAGAACTCAGCGTTATTTTTCATTTACATCAGATGTTCCTTGGTTAGATTAACTCTCACCTAATCTAAGTAGAAAGTTTTGACCTCGCTCTCTGTGTTAGGTTTTAGACAGCGTGTCACTAAATAGCAACTGTAAAACTGTTGTGGGTGCTAAGCTGTCAGCATAAATTTCAACTTTTAGCAGCTGACTTCAACAAAAAATCGCAATCGATCATGAGGACTAAGTAGGCGAAGCAAGAGATTTATGGTTAAATCAACTATTGAAACATCTGACAAATGAAAATAGTGTTTAAAAATATTAAAAATTTTATAATTAGCGTAACAAACATTTATATCCAGCAGTAATTTATAGCTACTGTTTAATGGCCATACATATAATGTATTTATTTTCTTGTTTTTTAAACAACGATTTTGCTTCTCACCTCTCACCTTGACACTCACCTTCACACATGCGCACATTAAAAATTGTGTATAAATTTTTTTGAAAGCGGCTTGCCAACAGCAGCGCTTCTGTGTTGCATCGCCGCTCTTTCTTTAGATTGTGGTAATTAAGCTCTTTTTATTACTTTTTTGATTTCTGCAGCGTAATTGTGTTATTTAAAAGCAAAAAATGCAAATATTTACACTGAGAAAGAAATAAAACAGTTATGAGCCAATGACAACAATGAAACTCCATTTTTGGCAATTATTGGCAACAACTGCGTATAATAAAAGGCGTTGCACAGTGGGTGTATTACGGTAATAAATAATTAGCTGAAGAAAGTTGTTTTGTAGACATAAAAGTTCACGTATCTATAATTTGTTAGCTTAGATATAAACAAAAAATGTGAAAACACCGTTACGTGTACATTTGCAATACTTTCTTAATTTTATTAACGTCTTTCAAAAGTTTGATAAACTTCAGATAGGGAAAGAGAAGATCGTTTATTAAAGACTTTTGTTGTTTGTATTGATAAAATAGCAATCAGCTAATGAATTTTTATCAGCTGATCCTTAATCGAACCTACCGTTAATCGAGTAGTCGGCTGTGCGAAAGGCAGAAACTGGTTTTTCAGCTATACTCTTAATGTACTCAATTAATTTGGCAGTGCGTATAGGCTATAATGTGATATATGGTATCCATACTCTCTGACTTCGACGGACCAACTTTGTTTATATTGTGGCTAGAACGCACCACTTAATGTTAGCGATCACAGAAATGTCGAATAGAATACGTCTCAATATAATTAAAGGTGGTGATACATAAAATGGCGTTCGGCCGTTTTACCTGTCGAATAAAATTAAAATCTTATAAATCCTTGTATACGGCCTGTACCGATGATTTTTCCCCTCTTCTCCTTCTTCCTTATTGGCGTAGACACTGCTTACGCGATTATAGCCTGCAGTCGTTCTTTCTTTTCGTTGTTTGGCGACAATTGGAGATTCTAAGTGTAGGAGGTCCTTATCCACCTGGTCTTTCCAACGGAGTGGAGGTCTTCCTCGTCGAATACTTTCGGGGCTGGAGTGTTTTCATCCATTCGGAAGACATGACCTAGCCAGCGTGCTCGCTGTCTCTTAACATGCGGAACTATGTCAATGTCGTCGCATATCTCGTACAGCTTATCGTTCCATCGACTGCGGTATTCCCCGTTGCCAATGCACAAAGGACCATAAATCTTCCGCAGAACTTTTGACTCGAAAACTCGTAAGGCCGTCTCATCAGATGTTTTCATCGTCTATACCTCTGCACCATATAACAGTACGGGAATGATGAGCGGCTTGTAGAGTTTGTACTTTGTTCATCGAGAGGGGATTTTACTTCTCAATTGCCTATTCAATCCGAAGTAGGACTTGTTGGGAAGAGTTGTTCTGCGGTGGATTTCGATGCTGACGTTGTTGTTGTTAATAATAATAACAAGATAGACGAAATTATCTACTTACTGTCGAATAGAGTTAATGTCTTATGAATCCGTATTCATTGGTACTGTACTGGGATGATTTTTTTTCCGATTATCTACTACCACTAAAAAACCCACAAAGCATTTGTTTATCATATTCGTTAGGAATCCTATAACAATCGGATTTTCATAACCGACACGAACCTGAATTTATAGGTGTGTGTCTAAGAACTGTCCACTCGTCAGCATTCCGCAAATAGTTTAGGAATCTTTTGCAAAGACCATAACAACAATTGTAATCTAAACAACTTGTATCTGTTCAGCAAGTAAATAATTGAGGCATAAATAAATTTATATTCTTATATTTACTTTTATTAATTAGAATTTCGATTCACATCAAATTGATTCGCTCCAAACAATTTGAAAGGTGCAAATGCAAAAGTTTTTTTATTCAACTGAACAACAAATTACTTAGCAAATATACATAGACACATTTGTATTTATGGGTAAATATCTATATACACGCATGCATACAAGCACCTACTTATGTACCCAATTTCGTTTGCGAATCGCACAATGAATTCAAATTGCGGAGCACTTAGCATTCGAGCATTCGTGTTTTGAACAAAAACTGTGGGCCGATAGCGCATTAAAATATCTCTTTAATTAAATGAATGCCAATTAACCGTTGTTTGTTGTAGTAATTTCGCTCGGGCATGAACACATATGCATACGAGTCTAGGTTTTTGCATAGGAGTCTGCGCGTGGCGTCAGATGGGCTTAACCGGCTCCAAAGCCAAAAAGGCAAAGCATGTCAATGAATTTGGCACTGTCTGTGTTGTGGCTTTGTTGCTGGATAATGGCGTTTCTGTTGAAGTTTGCCAGCGCAGTATAGCGGTAATTATGATAAGCAGCTGTAATAAATTTAAAAATATCAGCCATATGTTTATTTATTTATTTATCTAAGCTTTATTGGCAAATTTTTTTGTGCACCAAAAACAACCCTGGTGTTATGCGCCAGCGCTCAGCTCAGTGGCGTTTTAGCGAATGACTGCATCTTAAAAGTAATACGATAGGTGGAATGTCTGTGTGTATGACAGCTGCTGAAATGTACATCGCATTGTAGGAATTTATTGTGTAGAGGCATGCTTTTCCGTCTTACTCAATTTGAGATTAAGCAATTGATGATTTGGCAAATTTTATTGCAGACATCATTTGGATTTGGTCCTTGTATTGCATAATTGCTTTTAAGCTTCCGCGAGTTTAAATGCGTTATGTGTGAAACTACTTTTGAAATTAATCATTTGTTCAAGTTTGATTTAAATATATTATAATTGAAGTGCTTATACATATAGCTTGCATTGTTTTTTTTTTAAATAATAATTGCCAAGACATTTAAAAAAGGTCGGTGAGCATTTTTTAAAAGTATATTACAAGGGTTGGTTTATGTTTTTTATTTAAACTCATCACAGTCTGAAATAAACCTCAGCTATCGTTTTCGAAATTCCAAATCTAAAACGGTTAGAGTACCTATTATTATTAAAAAAGATTAAAGCTATTCAAAATTTCTTCAAAAATATCGAAATTTCGGTTTTGAAATTCGAAAAAAACTCAAAATTTCTTTAAAAATATCGTAATTTCTGTTTCGAAATTCGATGTGATTGCCTTAACCTTTCAACTTAGGCTGTGTACTTCAGCTATTTTCTATTTGTCAAACCTTCTAGATTAACGAATCGATCAAACAACTGGTATAAATGAAAAAAAGTGGTATAATCGATCATACAAGGCATAACTGCTTGTATTTGTAACTTTTATGCGATAACCACATACTCTCTTGCGTTAAAGGAACATGAAAAAATGTTATGAAAACAGAGAGCTCAAACATTGCCAGCAGAGACACGAAAACGTCTATATGATGCCTTCGTTTGAGCAGAAATTGGCATAAATAATTGAAATAAATTAAAAAGTTGAAATGTAGACAGAACGGCGAGAGGTTGCAATGCGGTTTCATACACTTTTGGGTATTGAATTCATTGAATAAACATTGAAAAACATATAGCAGGACTTAAAGGCAGAGGCTCAAAGAGTACTTAGTCGAAAAAGGCGTTTTGTATTTCTAACCAAACTTCAACTTATTTTTTTATTTATGCTAATAAATAAATAAACAAATATGTACCGTTTTGGTCGACCAATTTTTGCCATTTTTCCGCTAGAGACATTATTCCATTAGTTTAAAACTTTCATTTTCGAAAATTCGAAATTTTGAAATTTCCAGCACGTAAGCGAGCGAAACATTGTTGTGCTACACGAGCTGATACAGTATCGTCCCCGTAAACTTCACAAATTTCATTGGTGGCTTGCGTGGCATTCTTCTCTTTTTTATACAAAAATTTCAAAATATAGCGAATTTCTTGATTATTTTCACTCATTTTTGAAGTGCTGTAACTTTTTTTCGACTTCACTGAAATAATTTTTTTTTGGTTAATAAGGCTTAAAATCTCAGCTTTCCAACACTCTACGGTATTATATAAAATGTGATTGGAAGCTGTGACTGAAACGACATCTATTGGCAAAATACGAAAAGACTTTTTCGACTAACCAATATCTTGAGTCTATATAGTAACTCAGTATTCAGATATTTGAAAAAGTTAAGAAACTATATCTTGGGTCTGTACAGTACACAGAGTTGACAGATTTGAACAAGTAAGGAACAAATCTCTCAGGTCTGTTCATACATATTTATGCATATCAACGAAAGAATTTGGCGAAGCATACAGTGTTAACCAGAAAAGTCGTTTGACAGTCTCGAAGTGTTGTTGTTTTGCTGCTGACTGCAGCAAATTCTTGCTGATGAGCTTAGCATACAAACATATCTAGGGTACATAATATTTTCAAGTGCCTTTATGAGGTGAAGAATTTCGCTGCTCATTTGTATAATTCGTTTTTTTCTTGTGCTTTGTTATTCCCTTTGTCACAATTTTTTATGCGGTTTGTACAATTGTTTATTTTTTGTTGTGGTGTTTTATTTAAGCGTGTCAACATTAATTTAAAATAAAAATCGCGCTCAACCACGCCAAAGTGTCATTATAAATTAGTTGAAAGACAAAGACGCTAGGCTTGCAGACAAATAAAAAATAATAATAAAATAAAAAAAAGAGAATTAAATAAAAATTAAATAAAATAAGCACACCATTATTTGCAGATGTATAAAATATCAATATATCTACATACATATGATATGGTGGGCTAAAACTATTGAATATTTTTTTCTCTTCGTACTCCGACTTGAAAACTGTAAAGCGGCGAAACTTCAAGTTAAAATTAAGAGCTCATATCATCATCTTTCAGAATACCAAACAAAAAATATTATTATTTTCGGAACACCTTAATATTCTTGTGTTCTTGTTGTGTGTTGCAGAAGCGCGCTTCAGTCTTCAAATGCGATATTTCTTGTGAATCCATGCTCCTTTCATCTCACTTATCGCCTTCAGCATGATTTGGTATATTTCTGCATGTATTGGTATGATAAATATGTATTTAAATACCTTTGCTGTTGCGGCTTGCTGCTTGTCTGTTCTGCTACTTCGCTTGTTCTTGGCATATCACATAACAGGCACGCAAATGAAATTTTAATTTAATTTAATTTTCGCTTCGACTTCACAGTCATTTTGCAGTTTTGTGAGTTTTGCATGCAAAGCTCAATGTAAATAAATAACTTTGTATGTATACATATCAAAATATACATGTATGTGGATATTTATGTATGTATGTGTGCCATAATTTTGGGTGTCGCGCCTTTGAAATAAATACCAGCAAAGCAAAAAAAAAAGAAAAATCATTGGTGAGGCGTAATCAAAAGTAATTGCCTCGACGCGCGGTGTTGCATGCTGATTGGTTTCGCTGTGGCAACACCAACCAAACCGACTGTCAAGTGGTGTCATTAGCTGTGCGCCTTAAACTCGAAAATGTGCCCACATGCTTTTTTCCGTATACAGATATATAGTATACATATGTGCATAAATGCATAAATTTTTATTTGCCTTACTTGCAATTATCTGCGCATCTTTATGACATTTACGCGCGTTCACGCACATTTGTCAACCAAAATCCACCAAAACAAACAAAAACAATAAATATAATGATACGTATGAGAGCATGACTGTCAAAAAGTTAATGTGGCCACAAAGCCTTTAACCTCAAAGCATAAAAAAGCAAACACACATACATACAGAATAATACAAATATATCGTCATCATAAGTTAAATAAATGTACGAAATTAAGTTTGTTCTTCCTTCTACTGCCCACATTCTCAAGTGCATGTGTGTATATACATATACATACATATGTTGAAGATACATATTTTGGCAACCCTTTATTAACATAAATTTAGCCAAAGTGACATTAAAATCCGCCAAAAAACGCTATATGCAATAAATACAAAAATATACATACATACATACACATTTGCATATGAATATAGTTTGTATATGTACTTATGCAAATTTCTAGGGGCGTGAACATAAAATGGCACATGCGCAACACATTGCGTGCCAGCATTGCAGCAAATTACGGAAGCATGCTATAATGTCTCGATACCATGAAGATGATGAATGTTTCGAAAGATATTTTGCAGCTTGAAAATTGTTAAAATTATATATCGAAGAAGTTCGGTATTGAAAAATTTATTTGCGTGTTGAAAGCTTCTTAGAGCAGAATGTTATTATTTGCTATACATTTTTAATATTCAAAGACAGTAGCGACAGAAATTCTTCTAATAACAGGTCGATTGAAAAATCCTCGGCCTTGCATTTTTTTGGGCAAAATTCATTTTATTTTGTATTCAGTATAGTTTTTTTCCAGGGTGTTACAATGATTATAGCGACCCTCCAACTTTTTGATACCACTTTTGTAGTAATATTTGTCCTTTGCTTCAAAATAGGCGTCAGTTTCGTTGATTACCTCTTCTTCTTCGACGAAAATTTCTTCCCAGCGAGCATTCTTTTGAGATCAGAGAACAGGGGATAGTCTTTGGATGCTAGGACTGGAGAATACGTTGGATGCGGAAGCAATTCTAAATCCAATTCATGGATTTTTGTCATCGTTGTCACTGGCGTGTGATACGGTGCATTGTCTTTTTGAAACAGGATTTTCTTTATCTTCAAATACGGCCGTTTTTCGGCAATTTCATCTTTCTAATGGTCTAACACCGCTATGTAATAATCGCTGTTGATGGTCCTATAGACACCATAAGTCGTCGGTTGCGTTTTCTCACGCTTTGGAGCATGTCCATCGTGTAGAGTTCACTCGGATGATTGTCGATTGAACTTCGGAGTGACACGATGAAGCCATGTTTCAGTCCAAATAATCTTGATCAATTCAGACCTTGATATTTTTTCCCTTTCAAAACAAAAGTAGTGTCGTCCATGTGTCATGTCGGGGACATTAAGCTGTTAAAAAGTAAATTAAATAGTTATAAAATATTAAAAATATTTCAATTACGAGTATGACTATAAGTCAAATAATTTATATAAAATAATCTTCTTTTATATAGAGATGGTTTTTGACGAGATTTGTTTTAGATTAGTATGTTTACTACTATCGAAGTTTCTCTTGTCGACTTTTGTATTTGTGAAGGGTGTTATAGCTCCGATGTCAACGTTCGGGTTATTTTTGTTGATGGACTTATTGAAGTTTCCTATATTAATTAGTACTGAAATTGTATATTTCAACCGAATCGTAATTCTATACTAATTATATTTTTTTAATAAACCCTAAATACGTAACTTTTCCATACTACCGCATACTTGTCCAATAAATAAAATATCAGGTTCCACATATTATTAAAAAAACACATTGCTTTGCTTCCACTACTTATAACGATAAAATAATAATAAAATAATAGCACTTAATAGCGGAAATAATTACTATAATAATCATTATTATTTCAATACTAGCTTACAATTTCATTGAAAAACAAGCAGAATGCGGTTTACTGCTTTCATTCAGCACACACACAGCTCTGACAAGTTTATATCAAATTATAATGCAAACAAACAATTAATTTCTAATGACTTTAATTGGTCATACTTTAAACAATAACCAGTTATTAGAGCACTGACAACACGGTAGGGGCTGTAAATTAGATTACGCACATATTACAGTTTAATTACAAAGTTATTGATATGGTAATATTTCATTGTATGTAAATATTTCGCTGAAGAGAATGTGAAATAGCGTTTGGCATGCTAAAATTTATGAAGTAATGAAAAATTGTGGCAGCTGCAGTATATTAAATGGCTGGCAAGGGATCTTTAGCTAATAAGCTAATGCTGGCAAAAAAATCTATATAATTTTTTATTGTAGATTAATGCTTCAATCATGAGTGTGCTTCATAAAATGCTTTTATTATAAAATATCATACTTAAAACTGCAATGTATATTTGCACCCAGCACTCCACCAATCAAATTCACTTGAAAACAGGCCTTCAATACATTAACTATTTGTACTTAGCGCTAAAAGCAGCTATTTTTAAATTTATGCAAAACATAAAGTTTTCAGCACTATTAAGTGGTGTAGCGGATATGTGTTAGCCCACATGAAACTTTTCACACTTTTAAAATTTCCGATATAGAACAATTTATTGTTTGTGAATTTATGTTTTACATTTTTGGAAGTCATGGCGTATACGAAACTTAAGTCAGAGAGAATGGTCTAGAGGCATGAATTTTAGATAATTTTTGAAGTGTTGTTAGTTATTTATTAACATTACAATAATACAAAAAAAATATAAAAATTTCAAAAATTAGAAGCGGAGTTCAAACAAAACAAAAAAAAAAAAAAGGCAAATGACCATATCCAAAATTTCATGCGGAAACCATAAAAAAATTAATTGAAATAATGTCGTAATGTCTGTCGCTACAGAAAAGGAAGGAACTTCGGAAAATACTTTCGGAAATATTCTCGAATAGTTAAACTTTAGAGAGTAGACCCCTTATTTTTTGGAAGGTAACAGTACCGATAAATTTGGGTATCATTCATCGGTGAACACACTTATTGGTTTCTGTTTGATATGCTTTCCTATCACTTAGTTTTTTAGATTCTGATTTGAAATTTTGTTTACTTCTTATTTTATCTAAGAAGCTACTCATTTTTTGGAACCAAGTGCTTTCATTTGACGAGATATCTTCCCGAAATTTGGCTTGGGTTATTGTCTATGAAAATGATACAATCTCCGAAAAAATAGTTTAGATTCAATCACCATAGCATATAGCTGCCATATAAATTGGATAATTCGAAACAAATTCGTGTAAATAACCTTTTGAATATGTGAAGGGTATTATAGCAATGATGCAACCGAAGTTCACGTTATTTCTTTTTTTTTTTTTTTCTATGTGCAAATCAAATAATATACACTGTTTTCCACGGCTAAATACCGTACAAATATGTACCGCCTATAATATTTCGTTCATTACAATGGAAAATGGATTTCTATTGCCAAAATTTTATCGCTTCCTAAAAGCATCCAATATTTAGATATTTAAGTGAGTGCAACTGAAATAAATTTCATAAAATGTGCACACAAATTTTGCGTTAAGTGCGGGCCTGTGGCACTCAATAGCTGGAGAACACTTCGAAGTGGAAATTTTACGAACGTTGTGTTCCTCTTAAAATTAAATAAAGTACTTTGCAAAAAACGTGCTACTGAAACATTAAATATCCGATTCTTGCAATTATGAAGACTGCTAAGAAAATTTTGCAAGGAGTTCACGTCAGCATTATGCATTCACACTTAAAATCATAAAAATATAAATTATTCAGAGTATTCGCATATGAATATTATTTGCCTAAGTGCAACTGATCGGTTTTCGCACAAAAACGTCAGCAATTGCAACGGCAATAAATGCGTTTTTACCGGATATATACATAAATGTAAAACAAACTGAGCGCTGGCGCAGAAATGCGATCAGCTTGAAATACTCGCGTGATTGGCAAAGTTGCCGCTGGCAGACGCTACATATGTACATACATATGCACATATGTGTTCCTCGTTAGTTGTAAGCAAGTTTGCAAAAGTAATGTAAACGCTACGAATGCCTGAGACAATGTGGTCACATTCCATGTAAACTGGCAAATGATATGCGTGCGATCTTCACCACAAACTGAGAGGAAATATTTGCAATTCCGTAAAACTATATCTTATAGCAATAACGTATTGTAACTGTAAATTGAACAGCGATCGATGCAGACGACTTACATATACACACACATAGTTATGCGGTCGTCTGGCGCGTAGTCTCACAGCTAAGCGATCATATTTCTTTCGTTACATATAAAAAGTTGTCGCTGTCAATGCAATCGTTGCGCATATAGGGCGTTTCAGTGAGGGTTTCAGACGTGTTACACTGTCACATTGTCGCCTGATTTCGCTTATCTATGAATACACACACACGCACGTCATCATCATCATCAAAATGGTTCGCATACCAAAAAATTATAATATCCCGTCTTTGAAATGTGGCTTGGCATTGCAATACGATCTCGTTTGATGAACGTTCCTACGTGCGCACATAAATTTTTATCTGTATTGCCACATGTATACAGCATTGAATAAAGGTGTTTGGGCATCCAACACTCAACAAATAGCAATAACAAACGTTGCGTAGCCATATGTAGTCGGGCGCTTAGGCAAATCGCTGATCTTGATTGCTGATAGCAGCTGATCGCCTCTCTAATTCTGACTTATTTATTTATAACGTACGCTTAACCAAAGGCCGGTCGCCTCTATGGCTGTTGGGTTGTTGTTTGCGTGCCTACGTATAAAATAGTTACATGATGTTTCCTTCCTGTACGCACAAACGCGCATCTAAACGCCGCTGCGCATGCGTGTTTTCGGCTGAACTTACTTTACACCTTTCCAGCGGCTGCTGCTCGTCAGTGCCTTTGCGTTTGTAGCTATCATATTTATTACAGGTGGGCTTACAATAAATAGTTTTGTAACTAATTACAACAAAAGCAACATCTCCAACTCATTAAATTTTGTTGTTGGCACATTAATTTAACACCTATTGTAGTTAGTTGGTTGTCTAGATCGCCGCAGCGGAAGACGTTTACGTCTTACATACGTACGTTACGCTCACTGACTGCGTTAAATATTTATTTAACTATGTAAATACGCGTGTGATTTCGTGTTCAGAAGTTTACATAAGTGAGTGCGTAAGTTAGTTGTATGACCTCTTTATCAAGTGTACGCAGGCGCTTTTCCATGGCAGCATCTACACATGTGTTTCTAACTTTTTTTCAACTAAACGACCGCACTATTTATGTCGGTGTGATTTTTTTTGAATATTTTTTACAACGATTTTCATGTTTACTCCTATGTTTCGTTGTACACAAATGACTTTATAAGTGATTTAATGCCGCTTTATAAAGGCAAGGAAATGTTTTCACACTTATTAAACACTCACTTATCACTTTGGGTGTTTTCAAAACATAATTTGGAAAAATTTAATTTATAAATTAAAATTTAAATGCAGTTTTCTTTTAATGAAGTGAAAGCTCGTTATGGAACTTGAAACGTTTAGAAATATTTATTTGTGGGTAGGCAGGTCGAGTGGGTGTTTGATGCCTCCGCTCTGAACCCACTCAAGCTTCTCTTGAAGAAGGTTAGGTCAGGTTATGTTGTAGAATTGATACAAAATCGATGTATCTCATCTGATGAAATATTTGTTTTTTGTGTTACTCAAACATTCCTTAAAGCGCAGCAGCTCATAGATCGACGAAGCGTTTTGAGCCTACCATAAATTTATTATGCCTAAAGCAGGGTACCATGGAAACAATGTAGAATCTATTGTGCTCTTGTCCCGCATTTGCAAAACTACACTGTATACATCTGGGGTAACCACAGTATGATATACTGGAGGAGGTATTGGCGGTGAGGCCGTAGAGTATGTCAAAATACTCGTCAAGCGCAGGCATCCTAAACGATAAACTTTATATGGGTTATCGCCTCTTAATCTAACCAAAAGGTGTATCTACTGGCAAAAGATTGGCAATAGAGAAGGAAGTGACAAGATTATTGCACCTCGCTTTCCTCCATACAGCATTGGTGAATGTTTACTCGATGCTGCAGATCTGGTTACTCTGACGAATTACTTCTTTACGGAAATATAATATGATATTCATATTCTGTAGAAATTTTCAGTTTCAAAAGCATTTATGGTCAATGATTATATAATAACAGTGACCTCTATGAGATAACAGAGTTTCTCACCTATTTGGAATGTCTTGCTTGAAGACTTTTTCGATCGGCTGAAATTATACTCCAAGTTAGGTTGGAGGACAGGGATCGCACTTAGACAGTTTAGAGCATTAGTCCAATGCGTTACCTTAAAAATATAATAGTTTACAAGAGATTTACAAATTAACAAAGTGCTTTGAGACTATGAAAAATTTGTTGAGACTGTTAATGTCAGTTTCTGCTACGTCTCCTGGTTGCCGAAGATAAGACTACCGATATTTTCCAACCTCAGTTTTCCAAATGCTGGAAAATGGTAGATAAAATGCCCGGATCTTTCCGCCTCACCCTCCATAAAACTGTGACAACTAAACCCCGAAAGGAATACCGCCTTACCGTTGAAGGTCTAACGTCAAGTAAGAACCGCTACGATTGCGGCAAGATGAACTTTGCTAATAACAAGAAGTTCTCCTGCGTACCGCTCTAGGTCAAAGAATCTTGCAGTCACACAGGAGCGGGTCGTCGACCAGCGATTGTTAAACGCAACGAGCCTATTGGTCGCTAGCTAGAACGCAAGATGCTAATCGAGATCCAACTCGGTTTCATTCCGATATGAGCGGCGCTGGGGTGTCCCCTTTTACTAGCTCTTCTGCTTTGTAGTTGCCAGCTATTGATGCAATGACCAGTAACTCAAAGGAGTCTGACGCTTCTAGTGAGAACAGATACTCCTACTCGTGCAGCAATCGGAGTGAGTGCTCACCGCTTAATGAGGCTACACTTCATAGCAATACGTCTAGCCACTTCTACCTGTAAAACACTACAGTAGTTGGGTAGCTTAAAGCAAATATTGTCAGAGAAATGTAATGGTACAATCTACGAAATTTACAAATCGGAATATTATAGCAATGGAATACAAACTAAACGATCGCAATCAAGTGCTTGTATGGTAATCTTTTTTTTCAAGTTAGAAAAATAATTACACAATGTTTTATTAAGCGTTCGGTTTATAATTATTTCATATTTTGCATTACTATTCCTTGGCTAAGTGATATCTAACTCTGGTGTCGTCTTACCACAAGTTTTACAAAATCGCCGATAATGAACTAACTAAGTGGAATTTGTGGTGTTTTGCTCTTTGCTGACTCTTGCTGTGTTAGTCAAGATAAATATCAACAACAACGAGCATATGTATGCCACATGCAGCGTTATCAGATACGTCACGCACTCGATCGGCCACATTGCTACTACTATATTTACACATAATTTAATTTACTTGCCGCAACCTGGCAGCTCCAACTGTGACCAGATAGATTTTTCAATGCTTGTGCTTGGAAGTCTCGCATTGCTGCCATTTCAACACCCTACATTCACATAATAACGCATTTGAGTATTTCGCTCGCACTCGCCAATTCAACATGTCAACGCATTGGCGCATACAAATAGCTTGTGGCAGTTGCGGGAATGCAAACTTTTTCGCGCCTGCGCCTCCTTAACGGCTGTGTGCATTCGTCTTTCTAATTTTTCACGCTTTTCCTTTTAAAAATTATGAGTTTTAGTTTTCGAACATTTTTGCTTTTTCTTTTCGTTTCCTGCTGCCAATTCTCGTTAGCATTTGACCACATGTGGCATGTTTTACACGCGGTTGCAACAACGCAGGCAAACGTATACATATATATATGTATATGGCATACACGCCGCACAATCAAAACAAAAGCAACAAGTTCACAATCACCAACAAAATCCGCAGCCACAAAAGTTGTTGCAAATGCAAAAGGCTACTAAAGTCAACGTATCGGTGAGATCAACAGCAGCAGGGGCAGCGCGGTGGCAGCAACAGCGATTGCTGTTTGCCTTGTATCGCGGCTGCTCCATTCGTGGTTGGTTATCTGCAATGCAAATCATGCGATTAGATGCGCAACGTGCAACCAGGCTGACTTGTTGCCTTGCTGCTTTGCGGTTGCCTTGCGATGCTCTTTGTGTTGGCGATGTGGCCTCACTGATGGTCACTGTGGCGTTATAGATAAAAATTTATGATTCGATTATAAGCTCTGCTATACGCCATTTTGATGTGTGCAAAGTGTTGCGCCGCATCGTACACTCATAGTGGGGAGGGGAACCATAAGTCTGCATATGTATGTGTGTGTGTTTAAGAGTTGTTTGCCGGGTGTTTGCTGACTGGTGGTGTTGAAAAAGTGTTGCAGAGGCTGGGCAGCTTCAATTAGGCGTTAAGTGCCTAAGTGTTACTGGCAGGAAAATCACAGAGAGGGTGAGTCCATGTAGCGGGGCGGGCGTTAGCTGTGATTTCTGACATTTTCTTGGCAGTGAAATTTAATAGTTCATTTTGTTGTACAAAACTGTGCTTTCAGCGTTTGATGAGTGGTATTTCGTGCGCTTTTAGTTCAATATGTGTGCACTCATGTTTGGGAGTGTGTGTGTATGATATATTTATTTATTAATTGATAAACAGAATAATGAAAATCTATGTAATTAAACTTTTAAATATTTTTCGAAAGGAGGTTAGTTGATGAATACTACCTAGAAATTGTAGAAAAGATTCGATTACAAAAGTATTTAGTTTTTATAAAATTGTTTCTGTAATTCACAAAATAATTAATTTTTGATTATTTCAAGTTATTATTAATTGGTTATAGTCGGAATTAATGAAGAAATGCTGACTCAGTAAATATTTAATTACAAAAGTATTTGAGTAATGTTTTTCGATTATTTTTGTAAAATTTCCGATGGTTCAAAAGTGTTTATTTTTTATAGTAATCGGAAACTAGTAAAAAATGCTGACTTTTCGTCTCCGAGAAAATATTAAATTGCAAAATTATTTAGCATTTGTAGATATATTTAAATAATTAAAAGTAATTAATTATTTAAAAAATAATATTCAGCGGTTAATACGTTTATTATTTGCTGATGATAATCCAAAAAAATATTTAAAAATAAAAGTATTCAGTATTTGTAAAATTATTTGAGTAATTTAAACAGTAATTGATTACTTTTGCAAAATTTTCAATGATTAATAGAATGATTATTTATTAGTGGTTATCGGAAATAATCAAAGTTACTATTTGATTGCGAAATTCTTCAGTAATAAGCAGCATTTAGAAAAGTATTTGAGTAATTTAAATATTAATTAGTTTTTGATTTTTGCATAATTTCCAAAGTTTAAAAAAGTAATTACTTTTTATGGTCAAGAGAAATATTCAAAAAATACTGTCTTTTTACATCTCATAAAATATTTAATTACAAAAGTATTCAGTATTTATAAAAATATGCTAGTAATTAAAAAGTAATTAAGTTTTTATTATTTTTGAAAATTTTTAAATGGTTAATAAGGTGATAACTTTTTATGGTAACCTAAAAAAAACAAAAAATTCTGCTCAAAAAATATTTATTTACAAAAGTACTCAGTATTTAAAAAATTATTTGAATAATTAATTAATTCCGATTATTTTTAAAAAATATTCAGTGCCTTATGAAATTATTATTTCTTATGTTTATCAGTATCAAGCACGAAAAATAATATTAAAAAAGTAATTTTAACTGTAATCATGGTCATATTTAATAATCTCTCAGTAATCGTAATAATGAATAAGCATTGGCGCAAACATTTTAAATTTTCAGTTGTTTATCGAGGGACTTTTGCTGCGAAAAGTGGCTCTTCTTTCAAAATTCTTGTGCCGCGCCATGATAACCGGCTGTTTGATATCTGAAATTTAAACTCGGCGATAAAATTTTCTCTGACCAAACTTTGAGAAAATTGATCAATAGTTATTTTATGCAGTTCTTACCGACAATATGACGATAGTTTCTATTGAAAAATATTCTGGCGTTTTTTGTAAGATTCTAGAAAGCCTTTTGCAATTTAACAGCCGAAAAACATTTTTAGAAATGCCTCAAATATTTCAAAAAGTTTCCAAAGCAAAGAGAATACAAAACAAAATCAACTTCTGTGGCAAATACGCTTAAGATATGACGATAAACACACACTACCAGAAACGTAAAAGGCAAAGGAAGAAATAAATTTTGCAAAGTAACTGATTGCCTCACTAACTGTGACAGCAAAAACAACAAAACAGCTACGAAATTAGCCAAACAACAGACTAGCACATAAGAATTTCTTCTTTGTACTCACATTCTTAATTTTTTTGTTATTTTTATTTTATTTTATTTTGTTTTCAGTTTTTACTAAACGAGAAGTTGTTCAAACGACCTTCGCAAATTTTTTCGATGTCCTTCCCATATGTATGTCGTCTATTATCTTCACTCCGTTTTATTTTCAAATATTATGTACATAAACATATCTATATGTACTCGTATACCCATTAATTCTCATCTACGTTTCGTAGTCTTTTTAGTCTTTAATGTAGTAAATGTTTGGCTTGGTGGCACAAACGTGTTTCTAAGTACCAGAAAAAAATCGTAAAAATTGGGGTTCCCAGAGAATTTATTACTTTAAAAGCATGGTAAATGTGTTTATAGTACTGTACAATATATCACTCGAAACAGCTGATCTATTCGATCCTATTAAATTCTCATTAAGAACAGTTTCAAGATACTTTAAGAGCAGTTCAATAGCTTTTTCAGGACGTTTAAACTTAACAGCTCAGATAAGGCCGTGTGATTCTGGAGTAAGGGTGAGGAGTGCGTAAGTTTCGGTTATATTTCAGGTAGCCTTATAACCTATTAGTTTTTTTTGGAATGTAGTAACACAAAATTCTAATTTTAGGTTAGAAGTTAAAAAAACGGCTTATGGAGGCATCAAATAATGTCTTGCAATTTATGTAAATTTGTCTAAAGTACAAGGCTCTGGTAATCCAAAAATGCAATATATACAATCAAAATATTATCTCCAACTTCTAACCGGGTTCTTACGCGAGATTGCAAAAGCGTATCACTACAAGTAAAAGCTCTTATGTTGATATCTTTATGCGCACATAAGGGTTAATGGACGTGTTGCGGATACATAAAACACGTTTGAGCCATATAAATATATAATTCTGCGAATATACCTGTATAACTTAAAGCTTGACAGTGAAGCGGCAACCATGCAACATAAAATCAGCAAAAATACAAAAAACAACCAACGACATTGAGCAACAGCGACAACAACCGCAGTTGGCTGCCAATTGAGGTTTGCCTTTGTCCAAAAAGCGCCACACATAAATAAAACAACGACATACCCATGCATACAGATGTATTTAAATTCGTGTGTGTAGTACAGGTACGCATGCGCGCAGCTTCCACTTGCCCAACTCCAACTAGTAATGAGATTTCCGTCAACAACGTCAGCAACTTCAGCAGCAACAACAACTTGCTAACTGGCATCACGCCACTCTCGTTCGCCTGGATTCGCCTCAGCGCTGCGGCAACTACACAACCACATATATACATATGTATATGCCAAGCAGTAATGTTTGCACGGTTGATTGGTTGAGGGAGGCATTCGGTGTGTGTGGTGGCTAACTGATACAAACTTACACGAAATAAAAACAAAACACAAAATTTGTTTGTATTCGCTATTTTGCCGCCTGTTTGCATGTTGTTTGGCTCGGCTGGCATACAAGTTGTCGTTCGTTGCTCTTCCTGCCTTCGCTTGCCTCGGGCGGCATGCGCACTGCTTTGGCGATGACCATTTGTGAAGGCCGTGTGAGTGTTGTGTTTGTGCAGAAATAAGCAATAAAGCGAAATTAAAACCACATAATGCCAACAACAATTAAAACAACGCTAGCAGCAAAAAAAAAAAAAAGTATACTTTCTTGTTGGGGATTTCAAGCTACCTCAATCGTGCTTTTGTTATGATTGTTTTTGTTTGGAGAGTGTCGTCTCGAAAGTTACCTGTGTATATGAGCGCCTGTGGTGCAACTGACTTTAGCAGTTTGGCGCGTGAAGAATCGAATTAGTTTTGAGTGTGGCTAGTCGAAATGTTCTCAAACACTTTTATATTTTACATTTTAAGAAATTTATATGTATGTAAATACATAGCGTTCATATACTATATCGTCACCTAAAATGCAAAATAACGCAACATCACTTTTCATAAGTTTACAGGCGAAGGAAAAACGATATAATAGAAACCGATATATTGAAACAATATTTTAAAATTTTGAGTTTTTTTATAAAAATTTTAAACCAGCATGTCAATTTCACAAGCTTCTATCATATTTTTCTTGTTTCCTTTTGTGTACATACATATGGCATGCAATTTAATACGCTCCATACATTACCACAGATTAACTCTTTATAACCCATAAAAACGGCTTGTATTTATGCTTTAACTCAGTATTTAAGCGCCAATTGTTATTGCAGTTTAATTGTTGTAATTTGCAATTTCCTACTGAAAGTTGGATAAATGTATGTGGGTATCAAAATCAAGTAAGATATGCAGGCATGTCATACTTGATTCATATTAATTAAATTCCAATTATAAGGGGGTAAGAGCTATGCGCTTCCAAAATATTAGGAATTTATTTTCAAAAATAAATATTCATGATGAACTCAGAATTTTTATCCATATCTATTTCTCCATCTATCACACAGGTCACACGTGCAAAAAATGAGAGCACTGACCATTTTGCACTTCCATATATACACGCACGATTTATTTATTTCATTTTTGCGTATGCTATTCTTGTCTTTATTTCTTCATTTTTTGTGCTTTTATCAGCATTTTGTACATCTCTTTATTTTTCGTCATTTACCATGAAAAATTTCACATCAACACTAATTGCCGGTCTCTCCAACTCGTTGGCTGCCACCGGTGCTGTCGCCGTTGGCTAGTTAAGCTCACATACGAGCAAATACGCATACTTACTTACGTATAGTATATTCCCGGCTTCATGCATTCAAGCACGCATACCTTCGGATATATATACTAAATATATATATATATATAAGTATGTATGTATGTACTTCCTTTTATTTGTGCTCAAGTTGCACATTACAATTTTTAATGGTCATTTCAGCGCTATATCTCTGTGTTTATCTTTGACCATAAAGAAAAATTGCAAAAATAAATTACGAAAAGCAAATCTCAGCAACAAAATAAATACAGAAATAACCATTTTCCCATCATAAATTGTGGTGATTTCCTTTTTCGTATGCACATTGAAAGAGTGATGTTGTTATTGTTTTTTTTTGGCTGCGTAGCACTAACTAAATGACGTTGGCAATAATTTCCTTTTTAGTCGCATATTATCATCAGCAACGTGTATGTACTTATATGAGCAAAGCACCAAAAAAAAATATTGCAAAACTTGCATGCATAATGCAAAAGTACCTACAACTAGGGAGCTTCGATGTTACCATACTTCGTTTGCGCCATTACATTTGCAGCATGTCGCAGTCGCAAAAAGTGCAGCAACTTTTTCGATTGCATTGTTTGCACTGATTTTCATTGATAAAGTCAACATTGCGTGTTACGCATCGGCTTTGGTATTTGGGTCAAAAACGCGCCAAGTGGCCAACACTTTAACTTAATAGCTGCTTGCTTAAATGCCACCCGTGAAAGGGCTTTTGGGGCAGCTTAAGTTTATTTTCCGCTTTTTATTTCGATATTTTCGGCGAAAGGATGACATTTCACTTTTTAGAGTGATGTGTGGTATTAATTTAAGTGTGTTTAAAAAAGCCCTACAGTCAGTTAATGCTATGTTCACATTGGAGGCTAAATTACTTTACATAAATTATTTCAGTTCGATTTACATTTTGTGGCAAAATTTTATAAAAAAATTTCTCTAGCATACCTAGGGGCCTTTGCTCAATATCTGGTTAGTCTGGTTGCCTGTGTTTGCAAACTTTTTTGAAAACTTAATTACTAAAAGTCTGCAACTTATATTTCATGCTTCTGACTTCTCCAGCATACGTTTCTCTACAGACACCTAAAGTTTAGTTTAAACTACAATTAAACCTTTAATGACTATGCTGCTCAATAATTAAGCTATCAAATAACTGCGCACTAAACAAAAACTGTGTATATTCCACATTAATGCATATTTTACTTTCATACACTTACTGTATTTATTGATTCAACAGTTTTAAGCAATACACAAAATCATGTCTGCAATATATTATTAAACTCATTTTGTTTCTTTTCAGGTAAGCCATTTTAATTGGAGAAAGTTGGATGCGCAAGAATTTATGTGCCAATGTTTAAGTATGTATGTACGAATAACATATATTTTAGATTCGTTTTTGTATCAATGAAACGATCTTCTCAATTTATTTACTTTAAGAGTTTACATAACGTAGAACTTGATTTTAATCGGTTAATTTGTATGACAGCTATATGCTATGGTATATGAATATATAGTATATTCTATGATAATAATTTCTTAGGATAATAATCCATGCCAAATTTTGTGAAATTATAAAATTTCCATACAAGCACTTGATTCCGATTTGGCAGCTCTATGCAATATGAAAAATATTTTCGGAGATTGTGCTATTACCTTAAGTATTCATCCATGTTGAATTTCAGATCTTTCAGTTTTTATGGCGGCTATGTGTTATAGTGTTCCTATATGGTGATTCAGACAAATGTTAAGCTTCTTTGGGAGAGAAGAAATTACGCAAAATTTCAGAACGATATCTCTAAAACTAAGGGCCATGTTTTCGACTTTCCTTTGGGATGTTACATACGTCATAGCAAGTTTTATGTACCCTGCTCAGGGTATAAAAATGCAGTTTTGAGTGAACTATTTTAAGATAAACTAATTAAGGTGATTGGTGTTGTTGTAATGGCAAACATCTGCCGAGTTGACAGTCCTTGGCCAGATGAGTTCGAGTTACGTAGACGCGACTGTTGAGGGAACGGCTAGGTGAGCTGATTGAACTGAGCGCTTACACTTCAGAAGGCTGTAACTCAAAACCTATTTGAAATATCGATTTGGGGTTTTTTATGTATATCATTTCTAAAGTTTTAATCTTCACCTCAGAATGCCCTTTAGCATCAGTGTAGACTACCGTTGCTTTTATAAAAGTTTATCGAGATTTTATTTTGTATATCGAAGTTTTTAAACATTCGAGATATTATTGTTTTCTTAAAGTGTATATTTTGAATGTAACTATTGCTTCATTGATTGCTTCGCAAATTATACAGTCCAACTAGTCACTGAAGTTAGGTTAGTTTCGGTTAAGTTTTGTTTGGTTAGGTTAGATTAGCTTGGTTAGGTTAGGTTAGATTATTTTTGGTTAAGCTAATTTAGATAAGCTTAAGTTTGGTTAAGTTGAGTTTAGGAGCTGATCTCAAAACTTAGCTATGCACTTATATTATTTAATACAATCCTTTGAGAAACCAAAAAAAATGAAGTTATAGCTAGCTGTGCTCCAGTGCTTTAACTGGTTAGTGATTTACCAGCATTCACATAGCTCTTCGTTTCATGGTTTCGTTATGTGTGCTCTAAGTCACAGAACAAGTCTTGAAAAATTGTGAGATGAGATTTTATTACTAAATTGCCTCCTGTAGCTCAAAAACTTTACAACTGCGACTTGAATGTGAATTATGAATAGAGCATGTGGCTCAGAAGTCAAAGCATTGTATATTTACTATATTTTCTCCAAGCTGTATTCACCTTCTGTTCCATAATTTCAAGGTGTCATATTTTTCCAAAGAATTTGTGAGATTTGTTGATTGCCATCTTCTTGGATCGTTTTGTCCGTTAAATAATTTTATAAAATTCATAATTTTTCTTGAATCCACTATGTATCTTTTGTGTCAATTTCATTGTTAATTTTGTAGGTAAAGAAAGTGGCACTTGTATATATTTACGCTGAGTAATTTTCTCCACTCTTGTGTATATTTATCTCCATACACAAATTTTGCAGCTTTAACCAAAAATTCAATTATTTTTGCGGTGAAAAGCAATAAAAAGATTAATTATGCAATCAAATAAAAAAATTCAATTACAAAAGTTTCTTTTTTTTTTTCAAATTGAAAAAATGGAAAGTTAATATATGTGCTTTGGTGGCTTTGATAGAAATTTGGTTAACAAAAATAATAAAGCACATTAAACAAATTATTCGAAAAAATGGAAAATGCAGTAAAGTGGAAAAATTGTGTACATGTTACAAATTGCTCACGACAACAATGCTGATATGTACATTATCGCTATTGTTGTTGTTTCTGCTGCTGTTGCTGCTTTTGCTAGGCGTTGTTAATGTGGCTGTATGAAATTGCAGCGCTTGTTGTTGTTCGTGTTTGATGTTATGGCGACGATATGGCAAGCCATCAGAGACGGAAAGCAAAAGCCCGTTGCAAAAGAGGCTCGAAGTACAACAAAAGCTTACCGCAAGCAATCGATTGATTCCAGTGCAATGCAAAGACGTATACACACACACATCCAGCTACAAACCTACACAGATCTGTGCACAACAAGCGCACAACAACAACCGTTGCAGCAACATTATCAAACATGACAGCAACAGCAAATATGTACAATACATAACAACAACAAAAGCAACAAAAATTATCATAGTAAAGTTACGAAAAAACACGCGCCACAATTGTTTACAATTTTTTTAACTAAACAACAAACGAAACCAAAAGAAGTGCAAGTGGGCTGCACAACAATAAATGTGTGGGCGGGGGGCACCTAAATGAAGTGGGTGTAGGGAAGGCGTGAAAACGGTAAGGTACTGCACCTCACACCGCAGCAAGCCAACATAGAAAATAAAAGTGTTTTTCGGCAGCCAACTGAAAGCGCTTAGGTTAAATTGTTTGCGTTGTTGTTGTTGTACGCTTTTGTACGTTTTCACCTTAAAGTACGCGTACAAACCACATGCATGTAGTTGCTTTATGTTTTCCGTTCGTTGTTTGCGGTTAACACTTGGCGGTTGTTTGTTGACGACGCCGTTCACAATGGGGTTTGCCCCGAAACCTCGCAGGGACGCACACTTTCTACGATTTTTTACGCTATTTTACGCAACTTTCACATAAAATACAAACAACAGGAACAATGTGTTCATTGGAAAAGGTAGTGACGAACGGTAGAGAAAAAAACGACTCTCATCAGATAAAATATAGAAGCTTTAGGCGAATAACCTATAAAGAAGCTAATAAGTAATTTTTCGTCTTATATTGAGAGCTATCAGTCCATTCTAGCATATTCAACTTCCCAGACAAAAAAGAACGTTTAGTTCTCTCAATGACAATACTAGTCTTCTAAGAATTTTTGTGACTTAAAGTGGATATTATAACAGGTCAGTTGAAAAGTCCTCGGCCTTCCAGAGTGAAACTATGTTTTTTGGCAAAAAAGGTTTTTTTTATTTAAGATAGTTCTCTGTGAGGGTGGTACACTGATTGTACTATCAAGCCTTCTACTTTTCGATACCATTTTTGTAATACGACTTGACTTTTGCTTCAAAATATGCCTCAGTTTCGGCGATTACCTCTGCATTCGAAGTAAATTTCTTTCCCGCGAGCATTCTTTACAGAAAATGATACGATCGCTGCAGTCTAGATCTGGTGAAAACGGAGGACGCATAGATTTTTGTCTGAAGTTTCTTTTTATTCAAATGAGACCGGTTTTTGGCTATTTTGTCCTTCAAACGCTTTAATAATATACAAAATACAAGAGAACAAAATACAGAGTTTATCCGGAAAGAAAGAAAATCATTTAATTTTCACGTGATATGATCAAACAGGGTTTAGTAAGAAGTGATGTGTTTCGGTGGAAGATCAATTTGTTCTTCCTGGACAACCGTTGACGCCAAGTTTTACGAGAAAGGCCTCAAGAGACTCAAACGAAAGGTCAATCAGGTTCGACAAGACATCACAGCCGATTGGAAGGTGCATCACGACAACGCCCCGGATTAAACCGCTTTTCTTGTGACTAGCTGCCTAACTAAGTCCTTTTACCTTCCGAACAAACCCTGTACAGTTGCCATAATCTTGCCAGCAGACTTTTGCGTTTTTCAACAGGCCTTAAACCGGGGTTAACGTGTACAGTCCTTGCCGATCACTGGCATCTCCAAACCCTGTTCCGAGTCATCAGTTCGTCGTTGTTTTTCAAAATTGTCTTCACCCGCAAGTTAATATAATCCAAAACGTATAAACTTAGCATACCAATTCTTGAAGATTGCTTTTTCTAGTGCATAATCCAAATCAAGGATCAGATCAATCCAAATAAAGGGGCTTATGATACAGTGTTAAGGAATTTATAGGTACCATAACGCACCGACGTTCTAGGCTGGTCAAGTGAGATCTCTCCTACGACCGACTTTCTACCCTAATCTAGCCTCAATTGAAAAACTTAAGTCTAAATAAAATGTTATTTGAATATCCTAGAAAAGCCTAACCACATACATTTTAGTTTCACTAGTATAGATATTAATACAATATACATGTATTTATTTTTATGTCCTAAAAATCAATTAAGAAAACAAAAATATGTTTCGCAATTCAGTAAATGTACCCACATATATATATAATCAATTATAGCTGTTTGTTGTCACCGCAATTATGCTGCTTAACGCTTACTTTAAGCATATGGTATGGTGACTTTCAGCTCTTGAGCCTTTTGAGTTGTCGCTGTTGCTCAATGATGCTGCATAAATCCATTTAATCCATTCGTTAAGCAAATGCACCTACACAAAAGGCAACTTTGCAAGCGCACCATAATTTTTTACCATTTTCATGCCGATTACACCAACGCAGCAAAGAAACGCGCAAGCGCATAAATAAAGCAAACAGTTGCGCAGCCGCGCATGCGCACGCGCTTTCGTAGAACTCACCGTACTACTTGCATGTTGAAGCGCATGCGCCGCATTTAAGTGAACTGTTTTGTGCCCGCTGATATTGTCAATGCTTTGCTAGATGCTATTTTTGTTGTTGCCATTGTGGCAGCATAAACAATAGGCGATTTTCGTTTGTTGCCGTCGCTTATTAATGACTTTAAACACGCTAAGCACGACAAAGCGACCGCAAGCCACAAAATACGACTGCGTGTACGAGACGCCTATGGGCCGAAAACTGAAAAAGCTCACTGCAGCCAAACAATAACAACACGGATTTTGGCGGCGGTAAAGCATAATCAACAGCATCAGCGATGGCAAGCAACAAATGAAGATTGTAACAGGCGGGGGCAGAGACAACACTAAAAGCGGCAGCAGTCAGCAGCCAGCAGCGCCCCAAAATGGTAGAAAGCGTTTTGGTGTTGGCGGAGTTCAAATGTGACTTGCGCTTGGCAATGCTGTGTTGCGTGTTTACCGCGTGTGCTGTTGTTGTGTTCGGCAGCAACAGCGCCGCACAGCAGCATTTTTCGATTTTTCATTAATGGTGTCAGTTGCCCCACCACACAAATCAGCCAGCCGCATACGGCCAACCAGCCAACACCATAAAAACAACAGTCGGGCGTTCGAAAACAAGTCGCAGCGCCGTTAGCTAGTAGGCAGCACGGGTAGGTCGCTGGGGCTGCGGCTGCGACTGCGACTGCTGATGTTGGTTGGTAAGTGGGTGGGTGTACCCAAGTGCGCCGCTGCAGCTGCTGCTGCCACGCTTCTTCGTGGCTCAGCTGAAACATTTAACAGCTTGCTTGATATAGCTGTTCATTGTTGTTGTTATATACTACATATATTTGTAGTTGTCATTTGTTGCTCGCTTTCTTTGCTGTTTCGCGCTCGTTTTATGTTGATTACAGATTTGTTGTTTGTATGAAGATTTCTGTTTTCCTTTGATTTATATTTGTATATATTTTTTCGATTGTTTTTGTTTTTTTTTAAATCCATATAGAAAAGCGCAAAGAAAACAGAAATCTCAGATTATTTTGTAGCCCTTGAAATTTTTTCAGTTTTCTTGGTCACTTGGCCTTTTATGGGTCGCTGTATGGGCTTTCAAGAATTCTTAACAAGTTGTTGTTAAAATCAGTTTTTGATTTACGAGCGCATTGTTGTCGGTAATTTCGTATTTGGCTGTGACTTTTCAGCGGAAATTTGGTTTTAACAAGTGGTAGCATACAAATGTACAAATTTTGTATCCACTTACATATCTAACCCATGTAACCATGTAAAGTCCTCTATAATATGCTTATATAATGTCAAACAATTGACGGTATTTAACTGCTTTGCCGGTGATTTCTTTCACCCACGCATCACTCTTCATCAACTCTGACAGTTGGCTTGTATGTTTATTTAGCTGACGACTCTCAATATTTACATATTTATTTATATAATTATAGTGCAATAAGTTTGGTATTATTTGCTAAGCAATTGTATAAGTATACAGCAGATAACAGTAATGTAAATTTGACAACCTTTTTAGATAAAGTAGAGTATAGATATATTTATGTTAGATCACGTTCTTGTTACTCTCGAAAAAGTTGACTGTTAAAATTTTATGTCAACAATTCTTGAAGCATTACGAATTCATGAGAAAATCTTAATAAGCAGATCACAATTTATATTTTTTTGTGGCTGCAACTCAAATAAAGACTTTTGGAAAATTTCCCAAGTTATTACAGCTGATCAAATTTGACACGGAAAAACTGAATTTAAACGTGTTTTAATATACATCTTTGTTATAACGTTTAAAATCGGTTGCTTTTGGGCTAATACAAATTTGTCTGTTTCCATACCATTGTAAAAGCCTCAGCTGGCTGGGATGTCCTTCCAACATATTAATAAACCCACGTCTCGATATGAGTAATGATGCGTTTAGTGAATATTGGGTCCTCAGCTATGTTGTCAATCATCTTGTTTGTGGCTTCTACTCGATGTTAGTCTTGCAAAGGAGTGAGTTCTTGTAGAGCAAGTAGAGCATTGTAAAAGTACGGTATACATGCTACATACCCAAAAAATAAAATGTGTTGGGTCGATCCTTAAGAGATGTTTAGATTTTCTGATGCCAACACGACGATTTTCAAATTTTAACTTTTTCGATGTTATTAATTGAGATTAATGGACAACCCGCATTAGGCAAGTTTTCCATGATTTCACGACCTTCACTGAATGCTTTGTACCACTTAAATACTTCTGCTTTCCTCGATTCGCCGTTTTTCTGTTCCCAGCGCTTAAGTAAGCGAAGACAATTATTATTCAGTACAATCCTTTTTTCGGCATATGAGTAAAAGTAGTATTCAGTAGTATAAGCCTCAGTGTTGAGAACTTAATTAAACCTCTGAAAAAAATTATATTATAATTTGGTTGATCAGTGAACATTTTGCATTGATTTGGCGATTTGTCAAATAGTAGTCAGTAGGCTGAAAACACTTGTGGTTCCAGAAAAATTCTCTTCGTTTTAGGTTAGGATGGGTAAATACCTGATTTATAATGAGGTCGAAAAAAGTTCACTAGTATAGGTAGAGACGCTTGTTCTTCGAGGTAGCCATAACTCCAAGGTATGGATCATAAACACTGTCACATATAGACAAAACACCTAGAGTCTGTCACACAGTTTAAGAGGCGAGTTATACCAACTCCAGCCAATTCGCAGGGTTTGTTAAAGTATGATAACCGAGAAGCTTCAATCTTAATATGGCGAAATCTGGACAGTGAATGGGAAATTATATAGATGTTTCCACTTAATCTTCTTCATTGCAACTTTGACAAGTACTGTCCTCCAAAATCTTTAGCCATACTCTGTGAGTACAAGGATGCTAGGATTGAGCAGTTCAACGGACTTTTTACGTTCCACTCTGATTAATAATGTAGTACCTCGATGTTATTGCTAGTGAGGTCATGTACTTCTTGACAAGCTATAAGCTCACAGCAAGCTGAAGGACCGCATAGCAGCTCTGCTTACTGAGCAGATGCTTGCTTCGTGAAATACAGTTGCTGCTACTTTGATGACTGTCACTTCAGCTTGAAATGCACTAACTATAGTGGTCTGAAACAAGAGTTCTTCTTAAGCTTCGACTCATGTGTGAAAAAGCTTACTCTGCTTTTTCTCCATTTTCCAATTGCACGAAAAGTAACAACACTGCTATTGACAGCAGTGAGAGAGAAATCATGGAATTTCTAGTGGTGAAGCTAATAAAGAATTACTGAAGATGTTCTTTGGCCAACTTGCAATTATATATAGAATATCTTTTCTTCTTCTTACTTACTTATAAGTCATTCGATATAAATAACAACTTTATTTATCTACAAGCCGATGTGAAAGTTGAAGATATGCTTATTTTCTTAGCTTTCTTCTCATTTAAACCAGGCCTTTTAGATTTAAGTAATTTTATGTGAAATCGCTTAAAAAATGCTTTACTAATTGCTGCTACTACAGCTAGTTTTCTTTAGCGACAAACAAGCTGTATGCGCAAAGCTTATCAATTGAAACCTTCCAATAATCTCAAAACGCCGATGTAGAGGCGTTATAACCATTAACAAATAGCAATTAAAGCTGAAAAATCGTAAGCTCATTAGCATTGCTGCTAAAGCATCATTAGTTAAAGCTTATTTACGGCTGACCGCTATTGAATAGGCCGCGCATGCGCATTTATGGCAAATCGAACAGGTGATGACACTTGAAAGCACACGCACACCCAGGCATATAAAAATCATTAGATCGCCGTTTGTTGAAGGTAAAAGTAGTAAAATTGATTTTTATTATTATTTATAGTGAAGGAATTGTCAATGATAGGCAGAGGCGTTACCGGCATTGTGGGTTGGGTATTTTGTATGGGTGTGCGTGCGTGTTACTTGGCACCTGTGGGCGTTGGTTAAGTGCCCACTCGCCTGCATAATACAGCTTAAGAGTAAATAAATTAAATAAGTAAACAAGTTTGCATATAATTTTATTTTATTATTTTTTACATCCCCCTGTTTTTACTTTTTTCTATAAGGAATTTCCTTTTTTTTGCCTTCAAACGTATAATAGTTACAGCCAACGCAATTCTACTTGAACCTATTTATGTGCATACATATGTTTGTATATATTCGACAGAAAATCGTGCTGCCGTTGAAGATGCTCCACTAACCGCCACACAGTTGTTAATTAAAAGCGCCGCTCATTTTTTATGTTTTAATTTTTTTCTTTTTGAAACACGGCCCATTATCACCTGTGCACGGTTTCTTAGAAAGATTAAGTGCCGGCTGCTATTTATTTATTTTTATTATAGCAGATTTTCGTGTAGTTGTAGCCCTAAAGCGCATGTGCACTGTAAAAGGTTGGCGCGTGCGCAGTTGTAGTGAAAAAATAAACTAAAAGAGAAACGAAAATAAAATGTGTAAATTACAATGAAAAATGGAGTGAGCAGCAAACGTTAGCGGTGAAATGCAGTAAGTGGAGCTGAAGCATGAAATAAAATCATATTTTATGGTATTTTAATAAATTCGAATTTTTAATGCTGCCGTCGTTCAGGTGATTACATGCATACAACCACTGCATTTGAGCTAAAAATGCAATCAATATTATTTTAAATTTATTTTGGTACAAAAAGATATTTTATTATTATTTTTATTTAAATGTTTTTTTTTTTTTATTTTTTAAATTTAAAAATTTTTTTTTAATTAAAACTGTTTAATTTACATTTTTTTATTTTATTCTTATTTTTTTTTGTTATTTTCCGTTTAGGATCTCTTATGCAATAAATACATTTTTATTTTTCTATGCCCACGCTTTAGTTTGACTGCCCATTTAAATTTTATCATACCCATTTTGGGCTTCATCTTTTTAAATTTATTTTTTGGCTGACTTTCTGTTTTAAGTTCATTTCATTAACCACGTTTTCGTGCACTGCAATCATCAAACATCTGCTTGGGTTTGGGTTTTTCTGTCCCTGCCATTGGCTGTTTATGACGCGTCCGGCACGTGCTGCGCCTGCAATACTTTAGTTGAGGTAAAATGATGCATTACGACGCGTAAGTGTGAGTGAATGTCGGCCGAAGCGTGAACCCAGTTGGAAAAGCTTAAAAATAGTCCGACTTTTTTTTGAGAACATGAAACTATTTAAGGTCGTATTCTAAGGTGAGGGGTAATGTGGGTTAAAATATACTACCTTTACTCACCTTACTTTTAGTCGGGCTGAAGATTTCGGAAATAGCAAAAAATTCGACAGAAACAATTTTTAAATTATTTTATTGGCTTTTTTTTATTATTTGAATGTTATCTCAAAAACGCCGGGTTCTGCAGGTTCAAAATCGAGTTTAGTCTTATGTTGGAATAGATTTTTTCATGACACATGTGTTCCAGAAACATTGTAAGTTTCTCAAAGAATGGATTGTAAGATAATGTTTTAATTCACTATCCGAAAAATGATATCGAACACTAGTGCTGTGTATAGCTAATACACACTTCTCGAGCTACATTTTATAAAGTTCTGATTCCTAGCGGGTCACTTTTTACGTGAAATCCGAGTTCCTACATACATACACACATATGTACGTGTAAATGCAACGTTCGGCTCGTGTCAATCTCCCCACATGTTGTTCGACTTAAATGCAAACTTTCCTACTTTCATACATATAATTTACTGCAAAGCTGTACATTTGTGTATAAATATGTATTTATAACAAGTGGCAAAACATTGATCGCTAAACTGTGCTAAAAAATGTGTTCCATTTGCGATAATTTCCTGCTGCCACTGACAGATGAATTGACGAACCCTTCCACTTAAAATACTTTTGGTTAGCCGGATTATTGCTGCAATTAATATGCTACTAATATGAAGGCTATGAGTTGTGTGACGAAAAAATGATCAATAAAAAATGTATTGCATCCGATCTCTATGCTAATTGCCAGTTTTATACGAAATGCGGTGACTGAATGTCTATCTCTACAACTCATGGGAACTCATATTTCTTTCGTTGAAATTTCGAAACCTGTTGGGTTGTGGCTTCTAGTGGAGATTAAGAAAGTACTCGTGCACAAGACAAAGTACCTTGAGACCACACACCAAGATTAGGTGCCTCTTGAGAACTACGCCACTGTTGGCACATACATACTTTGAAAAAGTTAAGAACTTTGTATATCTCGGAACCAGCTCACCTTTCACTAATAATCTAAACCTGGAGATCGAGCGCAAAACAACCCTTTCTAACAAGTGCTACTTTGGCATCGGTAGCCTATTGAGAAGCAGATTCTTCTCGGTTCGTAGATCCTATTCCCGTCTTATTATTAGTCTTCGAAATATGGACGACGACAAACCGAGATAAGAAAACACTTGTAGCATTCGAGAATACTGTTCTTCGTAAGATCTTTGGAATCAACGAATGCTCTGAAAGGAAGAAGAAATGGATATAGCCAATCGCATAAAAACCCAACTCTGGTTCGTTCATATAAAATATGATACTCCAGCGTAAAGTTCTTCTACTCGGGACCCATGGGTAGACAACCGAAGCAAGGGCGACTACGCATACAACGCAGTGACCAAGTGCATAGCGTCTACACTTGGATCAACTGGCCTTATAAAGGATAGAGACAACTGGCGAGTTTTTGGATTCATGTCCCAGATCGACACACCCATTTGTCCTGCCAAAGAAAATGAAGACGAAATAATTTATTTTATTTTGTTTTGTGTTAAGTTTATTATGTAAATACATATATTTCTCTGAATTTTCTTTACCTCTTTGCATCCCACTGATTTTTTAGTTACCGCAGCAATTATATCTCAATTACATTTCACACATAATATCAAGTCAAGTTTTTATTCATGAATTTATAATTAACTTAATTAATAGTAAATTATTGTAATTTATTTGCGCTTTGTTAATTCCCCACACAATTGTTTATGAAGCAGCAGTCTTTTAGCTGACGCGCCTGCGATGACTATGAAAAAAGTGTAAAAATGTTGCTGGTTGACATATGTCAGCTGTCAGAAATGACAAATGTGTCAAAATGCAACAAATACGCAATTGCAATCGCAGTACTACAAGCAGTCGGAATTCCGTTGCTTAGGTGTGAGTATGAGACTGCAAGTAATGCCAAGCGAGTTGAACAAGTTGTGTAAGTGGTTGGTGCCTCTATGCCGCACCAACAATCATTACTTTTCACTGCAAAGCTATTTCTCGTCTCGCAGGTTGTTTTGCTACTTTTAATGAGTGCCACCTTCGTTTTGTTTTGGTATGCACGGCGCTCCATTCTTATTGGCAATATTTAATGACAGCGCTCGCCACAGGCGACACGTCTCATTGCAACGCCAGCTCCATTGTGTCTCATTGTAATTGAATTAATGTCGCCGTAAGTACCACTACAAAATATGCAAAGAGGAAATCATTGGAAAAAGTCAGTTCGCTCATACTTCTTCTTTTGATATTTTGCAATATTTCTTCACACTTTTTTTGTGCTCATGTTTCTCTATCTAGCTTTTCACTTGCTGTTTGCCAAACATTTTTTCGCTACAGCGTTGCCACATTTGCATCTCAACTGATCACCAACTATAATTTTAACGATCGCACAATTGCCTCTTTAATGGATTTGTGCTACTTTCAAGAAGCTGCCGTCATTGTCGTCAGCGTTTAATTCGAAGGCGTTTGCAAAGTTGTGGCTATTTATTTCTCTCCTCTTTACTGTACTTTTTAATTTTTTTACTTTATTGCGCACTTTTTTGCCTACTCATTGTAGCATATTTTTATAGTGTTGCGTGTTGCGCGTTGGGCCGACACCTAATATAAGCGTTTAGTTTCTATTGTTGTTGCTCTTGTGTAGTCTATGTATTACATAATAACCATCAGTTGCCCAACAAATTGCTTGACTTCCTTTTTACGTTTAAATCTCAGCGTTTGAATTACAAATTTGTTACGCTATTGTAACATCGTCAATTTTTCTAACTTCTCACGTTGGTGTTGTTGCTGGTGCTTCATTAACTAATTGAGACCACACGCACAATACAATTTGTTTCCATTTAAGATTGTATTAAGCGTGAACTGTTTGTATATTATTGCCAGCATATTGAGGTTTTGTTTAATTGTTGCTGTTATTATACGTAGTTCTTCAATTTTCCTTGATAATCCGCAGCGGAAGTAGTTCTGATGTTGCTGATGTTGAATATAAGATTTCTGTTGACTGCAAGAGGGTATGTTCTTAGATAAGCCACACATAAAGCTTATACTTTGGACTGACTTATTCCACTATTTCTATTTAATTGATTAGATAAGTAAATGAAGATTGCACCGCGACCTAAGGTCTATTGTGCCTTCTCCTAAGTCGCAACGTCTCAACTAGTCCCAGCAAATTGTAAATTATAATATGCTCTAAGCTGATTGATAGAGATAAGGCTTATTTTAATGATTGAAAGTATCAGCACAGTTTAGTTCAATAAAAATTTGGTACTGAGCCTTGGAACATCTTCTAGATGCATACATATATGTATAATAATGTAGTGGTGGTTATAAAGCACTTATTCATAGCTTTTAGGTTTGTGTCTCTTGATCTTTAGAAATGCCATACAATTTATTTATCCGTCATTGGTTATCTATAATTCAAGCCGATTCCTTGATTAACCTTAAAAATCAGACATTCTAGAATTCATACTTTGTTCTTGAAATATATGTATATACTATATATCCTTTCCTTGAAGTGCATACCCAAAATAAAAGCATTGCCATTACACTATCTGAGTCAGTATTCCAGTTAGTATGAGCGTCTTTCAAGTTGGCATCTATCATACATTGAAAGGGTCGAAAGTAAGTTTTCGGACGTCCACAATTTCTGAACCCTCGTAGGTTTCAATAAAGAGCAGTTTTTCATTTTCCAAATATACAAATAAAATTAGTAATCATTAAATATAGTTTTTGTTTCTGCAGAAAGACTTCAAAGTATACTTAAATGTGTATATGATTTTTATTAAAATTTGTTTAAGATATTTTTTAGTTCATAGTGGTACTATAAGTCTACAATTGTGTTTAACATCAAGCACATAGCTCATTTCCTTTGTTCTATTGATCTGTAATCATAATTTCATTAGTTTTTATTGTTCGTGAAGTGTGCCCACTTCAGTGATTGACTTGTTAAACAGGTCATTTCAAAATACTTAAGTGGATTCCTGGAATACTTGAGCACAACTCTGGTATAGTACTTACCAATGGTGATTTGGTTTTAATGTCAGTTTATATGTATGTAGTCATATATGTTCTCATATGTGTATGTATCATAGGTCACCAATCACTATTAACAAAGGAAAAAATCATAAATTCATTATTATATATATATATGCATGTATAGACGACCCAACAGAAATAAAATCCAGAGAAGAATAGCTCAAAAATGTTCATAATTTTTTACAATTTTGTAAGAAAATAATATACTTTTAAAGTAATAGGGATAAGAACTTGAATTTCAAGCAATTTGTTTCTGAATACAAATATTTAAATCTGTTTTAATTATGTTCTACAATGCGATAAGTCAGCATCATTACTACTTACAGATAGCGTAACGACTGTCTAGCTTTATATAACTCAACTTAAAATCGCAGCGATCATCTTCTATATGGTAAAACATTACTTTTCACGTGAAACACTCTTCATCACCTCATCCATTTGATGATTTAATCATAATAAACTGTTAAGTAGTTAAATTGATGATTGTTTTTAGGCGGTTGTTCGCATGTATTCTCAATTTTGTTTACCACACTGTTTTTTGTTTAATTGTATTTTTTTTATTACAACTTTTGTTGTTATTATAAAGTTGTTGTACAATAAAAGCTAGTCAATTTGTTGACTATTATTGCTATTGTTGTTATGCTACAAGTTTTTGGCTTTTCTACAACATATTTCTGTCATTAATGTGTTGTTGTTGTTGTTAATCGCAATGATCAATCGTCTTCAACACTTTTTCACTGCAAAGCCATAATATTTTATGTTGTTCTAACAGTTAAGTATTGGTTTGTTACTTTTGTTGTTTTAATAAATTTATACTGATGTTATGTTTCTGGTTTCAGCTTGCACCTTTTCCCAAGAATTTTTGCTCGTTGTATATGAGTGTGTGGTTTTCGGTTAAACAATAAAAATATATTTTGCTTGTAGTTTTATAATAATTTGTTGTTTCATAAGGCATACATATTTATACAGACATACGCATATATACGTATTCATCTGCCTCATGCTGTGTTTTGCTCAATTTGTTTAGCAGTTCGTTTGTTTTGCTGGTCATATATGGTAGTAGTTTTTAGTATTACTCGTGTCAGTGACTTTTTCCCTTATTGATTTGCTTGCATTGTAGTTGTATATGCTTTTAGTTGTTGTTTTTTCTCCAAGTCGAGACCACACAACATACTGAGCGGATTATTTGTCGGTAAAAAGATATTGCTACTTTTATAGTTACCTAATCCTTTGATAAACACACCCTTTTTAGCTGGAAGCGGTAGCTGGGTTTAAGATTTCAAAGCGTTCAAGTCTCAAATTTGTTTAAAATTCGCATTCTTCAAGCAGCTGATAAGTTACAATTCACATTTCGAGTGTGTCGAGTTTCCAAATAGCATATGAGATGTATAACTAATATTTATGTTACAAATTTTCACTGCTCTATTAGTGAGGGCAATGAACTTTATAATGTCAAGTTACAGTTGTCATTCAATTTATATCAAGTAACTGATTCTTAATTGATTGCTAAAGTTTGATATTATTGTTTTACTTATAAAAATTATTCGCCCAATTTGTGAGTAATGCGATTGCGCTATTGTTATAGGTCGGGGATGAAAACTTTCCAATTGGCAGATTATAGCCGTCTTCGATTCGCCATTTCTTCGAGCGATACTCTCAAATATTAATAAGATAATATTAGCTGCCTCCGATTCGTCTTTTCTCTGCTCTTCGTTAAATTCAAACGCTGCTCTCTTTAGAAAAAAAAATTACATTTGTAAGCATCAACAAAGTTAGCGTGTTTTTCGAAATCAAAGTGTTTATAATATGTTAATTGGTGAGCTTTTCACTTTTTACTTGGAAGATTGGTTTGGTACTCTGTTTGAAAAACTGTTTTCCATGGTTTGTTCGACTTTTTAAGGCATGGCAAATTGAAGACTGCTATTGTCAATCCATGGCTCGTTTTCTAACTTCGAAAAACGTCTCGTACAATCGACCAACCGAGGAAGAAAACTGGAGCTTTTAAGAATAAATAAGGCTTTATAGACCGAAGTAAATAATTTCATGTTCGACAAAACTAGCAGTCCTATGGAAAAAAGTTATATGGCGAAGTTGTAGGAAATGAAAATCTCTATAACTTTTGTATATACACCATTTTCACACAACCTCAAAATTTATGTGAAAAATTAAAATATCCAAGTTTTTGGGGTTTTAATATATAACTTGTACAAAAATGTGTTTCTTTCGCGAAATTTGGTGCAAACTAAACTTAAACGTAACTAACGTTTTTATGTCTCAAATACATGATATTTTGTTTTGTATAATATTTTTTCCTCTTTACTTAATGCCGAAAAAAACAAAATTCTCAGGACAATATATCAAATTTTTTAAATTTATGTTCGTTGAAATATCTACTTTCTGATCGTATAAAAAATGTGCATTAGCATTGTAAGTTTTCTAAAAAATTCAACAAAAGAATCCACTCAACCACTCACAGCCTTTTCTTACATCCACTGTAGGTAAATGGAAGAAATCCCCTTCCCCTGTAACTTTAAACTTTTTAAGGGTTTTCAGAATAGCCACCGCCATCACATAGTTATAAGTGTCTTAACTGAAGCAGGCGGAAAGGGAAAATGGTTAACATATGTACAAAAATATTCGTATATATTTAGGCAAAAAATTGTAAAGAAATGCAGTGATGAAGAACTAATTTTATTTAACAAAATTCTAACAACTTTTGTATTACTAAAAGTAGTTTATTTATATACCATACAAAAGTTTTATTGTTAAAATTTTAATTTATACAAAAACTAATTTTTCAAAACAAAAAAAAAACACCCAACATAAATAAAGTAGACTTGACAAAGCTATGACTGATTTGTTTAGCTACGAGAGGCGCATAAATTAAGGCCTTTTAAGAAACAGCCTTAGCCACGTTTATCCAGTAAATGAAACTTAATTCTGTTTCTGCAGATTAATCATGTGTCAAAGCACAACATGCGGATGCGCTAGATGCTACAGCCTGCACCTAATCAGGCCTAAGCCCTTTATTATGTAAATAAATAACACAAAATTTAAATTTTGAAATCATTTTCGTTTACAAGAATTTTATGTAAATTTTATTAGAATAACGCTTAGATAAACGACTATGCCCAATCATTATTTGCTTAATTTGTGCGTACGCATTTACATGTTTATATTTAGGTGTGTGCACTTGTGCCTTTAATTAATTATTCTGACGCATATTGATTAAGTAAATTTCGTGGCTGAGATTCGGATGAGTTTTGATTTTCTCACTAGAAATCGCGCCTAAAAGAGGAAGTAAATTAAAAAAGTAGTAGTACAGGTTTAAGAGCATACATTCATACATTCATACATTTATATACATACATACATTTATTTGTAAACATATAGGTATATGTATATGTATGTTTAAAGTTGGTTCGTGTGCCGTTGACCTAGTTTAATTAGCGGCGACTAATCAAGCGATTTATTGATAAATTAATCAACGCAACCGCATAAATTACAAAATCTGTTATGCATGATATAAATTTCATATATGATGGCTTAAATTAAGATAAACATATTTTGTACAGATGCTGCTTACCACTACTGTACACATACACACGTACACAATTTATTTATAGAAACTGAAATATTTGCGTTTTTTTCTGCTCCACATACCCTTTGTACGGTTGCAATGAAGCTTTTACTCTCAATTAGTTATCTTTAGTGAATCTCGATCAATTTGTATGCAAATTGAAAAGACCTTAAACGGCGCGTTGTGCCAATTTATGATTTTCTTCACAAACTACATGTGTGTTGGGGTGTACGCTTGTGTGTGTACAATAAAAATTAGACCAATAATAAATAATAAGACACGAATGACAATCAACCAAAGGAAAATACAAATACAAGAATACTAACATATCTACATATATGTATAAATGCACATGCGTCGTATAATAACAACAGCAATAACTATTCTACAAACGAACAATGAAACCATTCTTTATTGTTGCTGAAGTAATAAAATCTCAATTGAGCTAAACGAGCTGCGCCAAGAAAAATACAAAGAAGTAAGGTTGTCCTTGCGCTCTTATCTTCAATTGAACTGTGGCTAGAATGAAACAAAATTTAAATTATAGTAAATTTTTGATCAAATTCTTTTTATAACTGAAAAATAATAATAATAACATAAAAAAAATATTTTTTAATATTTAAAAGTTAATTTATAAAAATCAATAATATTTTTTCACAAAAAAAAAAAAAAATAAAATCACTTCAGGGCAGTTTCAAAATCTAGGAAATGTTAGGTTATGTTCGGTCTGAGGGTTAGGTTTTAATATTTAAAATTTAACAGACTGCAATATCAGCAATAATTTTTCACAAAACAACAAAAAAATTTCACTTCAAAGTACCTTAAAAATTTAGGTAATGTTAGGTTTGGTTCGGTCGTGGGTTTGATCCAAAATATATTGATCTCAATTCACTTAAAAATTGAAACTTTTAACTAAATTATTATTAACTGCCAAATTTTAATTCATGTGAAAGTTTCGAGCCGATCGGTTCAGCCATTTCGGGCATTTTACTTACCGACTCTGAAAACAGCGTTGCGAGAAAAACGCGTCTTAAGTTTTAGTGCCGATTACACACTGTCCTTTTTCACCACGACCCCGCTTATTTGTCGGCAATTGTTCAGACTAAGTGACTATAGCTGCCAAACAAACCGACCGATGTTCTTGTTTGAGACCTTTTATTTTTGTAAAGCGTATTATAGCTTCGGAGCAACCCAAGCTAACGATTTTTTTGCTTTAATTTTGTTTAAAAATTTGCCTTTATAAATAAAAAATTATTTTTGAGCAAATTTCTTAAGAAAACGCTCTTTATATTTTTAAAATCAAAATCTTATTTGTTTTTTCATTATTTTATTTAGTTTTTTCATTTAATTTTAAAAATGTTTCATCCAATGTTATTATTTTTTATTTTTAACTTGCAATCTAACATTTTACCATCCCTAAACAGCTTCAAAACTGTGTACATACAAGTAGTATGAATTCCATACAAAATGCTACACCCCTAATGCTTTCGAAGCGTCTATATGCATACTTGCAATAAAAAATTAAAAACTAATTATTATGGCCATAGAAAATTAGCGTCTAATTATAGCTTACATAAAGTTTTCTTTGAAAATAACTTTATAGCTCGCTTACCTAAAGCACTAAAAATATTATTTCTCGCGTTTAAATTAAAAACACAAATTAATTTCTCATATAAAACAGTAAAAATATAAGAAATGTTTATGAAATATTCATAAAAGCGGCATAACAGTTAAGCAGTAATGAAACATAGTCGTAAAATTCCTAAAATTCGATTTGATTCCCGAAATTTTTTTTGTCAAGCGAAGTGCAAATCAAAAAAGACAACTCAAATTTCATAGGCGCCATAATATTTTATGCCTAAATTAAGAGCGCCAAAAAAAAAAAAAAAAAAAAAAAAAAAAAAAAAACACAGTTTACACTTGTATAGCTAGCTGAGAATTAATTGGATGTTGGTTTAATCCATTGTCGTGCATATTAATTAGTTAAAAATAATATTTTTTATTATTATATAACGACGAGCAAGCTCTTTAGAACACGTTTTCGAGAACTGTGCTTGTGCGCATGAGTTACCTTCTCTACCCTATTGGTACAGACACTAAGAGTTTAGGAGAAGAGAAGAGAAGAGAAGAGAAGAGAAGAGAAGAGAAGAGAAGAGAAGAGAAGAGAAGAGAAGAGAAGAGAAGAGAAGAGAAGAGAAGAGAAGAGAAGAGAGAATCGCGAAGCAGCTACATTTTTTTAGATAGAATCGCGAAGCGGCTATTCTTCTGGATTCATTCTAGCGTGAACTTTAAAAGGACACAGACAACATACCCAAAGCTGGTAACTGGCGCAGTCGTACGTGCATACCTATTATCCCATCTTGGACCGGCCGCTACATTATAAATTATACGTAAGTATTTCAAGTGTGAATTAAAGGAAAAACAAATAGAATAGTGGTGTGAAGTTCTATCAAACTGTTTAAAAAAAAAAAAAAAAAAAAAAAAGGGAGATAAAGTACTACAAGATAAAGGTTCAACCTTTATCACAACAAAAAATCAAAAGATTCACAAATCAAAAATTAAAAGAAGAATAAAGAAACAAGAAGCTCAGTCCATTTAAATGTTACAAAAAAATAATAATATATATACATATATTTATGTTACAATATACAATGTATACGTTTCAAATTCAGAATGATAAGAAATATAATAAACACTGTATTTATAAAAGAAGCTATGTACGCAATAAAAAATGTATTTATGTTACAATATACAATGTATAAGCTTAAAATTCAGAATGATAAGAAATATAATAAACATTCTATTTATCAAAAAAGCTATGTACGCAATAAAAAAATGTATTTATGTTACAATATACAATGTATAAGCTCAAAATTCAGAATAATAAGTAATATAGTAGTTATGTATAAACACTGTATCTATAGAAAAAGCGATGAACGCAATAAAAATGTATTTATCTAACAAGGCAAATTAACAACCACATACTATGCTTATTCATGTTATATTAATCTATATACTTAATCTAGACTAGAGAAGGGTCACGTTCTAAGAAAGACAACTTTGTTCGTACCGTCAGATGTGCCACCATTCCGGACCTCACTCAGTACTTAGGGGGGAGGAGTTACCTTCTCTACCCTATTGGTACAGACACTAAGAGTTTAGGAGAAGAGAAGAGAAGAGAAGAGAAGAGAAGAGAAGAGAAGAGAAGAGAAGAGAAGAGAAGAGAAGAGAAGAGAAGAGAAGAGAAGAGAAGAGAAGAGAGAATCGCGAAGCAGCTACATTTTTTTAGATAGAATCGCGAAGCGGCTATTCTTCTGGATTCATTCTAGCGTGAACTTTAAAAGGACACAGACAACATACCCAAAGCTGGTAACTCATGCGCACGCGCTTTTGGGCGCTTAATTGTGACATGAATTTCTTTAATTTTTTTCTCCACATGCTTATACTTCTATTGTTGTTGTTTTGATTACATAAGAATCAAATAAAATGCGATAAGCGTACATTTGAATAACACCAAATATACATTTATATATGTATATATATACATATGTAATTAATTATTACTTGGCGCTCCAAAATGTTTATCGGTTAACATATTTTTTACACCAAAAAGAAATAATTTACAAAGTGTCGAGCTCTTGTTAATTAATTTTTCGGTTGAGGGAATTTATTATTAAATATAAAGAGACTGCAAAGGCCTGTTTTCGTATACAAATACACCATACATTATATTCTTTAATTCCCAGGTTTTTTGTTTATGACTAGTTATTATTATTTCGTCTGTCCGCCCGTTTCTATACAACGTTGGTCTTTGGCATACGAATTGATCTCGGGCCACTATACAATTTAGCTACCATACAATCCGATTTTTCGAAATTTAGTAAGATTTTTATGAAACAACTTAAGACTTAAGCCCTTCAAGGTTTGGTGCCTAATGGATTCCAAGTATTTCGTGATGGGCTTGTGATAGAGCTGGCTATTTATAGAGAAATTGCTAAACCGGCTCATTTTTGGCGCATGCTCTTCAAAAGCCTCGATTTCTATTTCTATTTCTGGACCTATTTAGAAAATCTTAGGTGCTATACCTGTCGTATTTTGGACATATGCTCTTTGTTATCTTGAGGCTTCTTATCGATTTCCATCATCCATCTATCCACCGAGCTATTAAAGTATCCTCTTTTCTTAAAAACCTTCTTCTTCAATCCCAGCTAGAGGGTAACCTTGCTTGAAAGTGACTATTGAAATCTAAGCTTTGGAGGGTATAGTTTGATTTACTTAAGTTTAGCTGGTTCGAGATGGTTCTATGCCTATATTCTTACCGGTTCAAACCTCATTGCGTTATTTTGACAACAGAACTTCCTGCTACTTTCCAAATAAATACACTTATGGACAGTAATTGCAAGAGCCGCGGTTGGACTTGACTTAATAGCAGTGGTTACCTCTCTACAGGCTGCTTTTTGTACTCCAATTAGTTTTTTGTTGTTTCTTGAATCGTGGTAATATGCCATTTATGCTTTATCTATTCGTTTTTCAATGTAGCCAATGCTGTAAACTCCAGAGATGAAACTTTTTTACTTGAAAAATTATTTCCATCCAAAGCTTTCATCAACTAAAAGATAGTCAAGGCGGGGGCTTGTAAATTTATAAATTAAAGTTTCAAGTTACAACGGTGTCCTTGAAATAATCTAATTAACATTTTTATTGTGCCATCAGTGTTTGTTAAACAAGACAGTCAATTAATTGCCACTTAAGCAGACGAACAAATCAAATGCATAACAAATGTTGCAAACAAAGAGGCAACAAGCAATGTGTAGACTACAAAGGTGCGGGCGCGCCTTTAAAATTCATACATATGTTTGTATATGTGAGTAGCAGATTTGCGCCAATGCTAATCAACACCTCCCATTGTGCATAAAGCGTCATTTAAATGCATTAAAAACTGATTTGTAAAGCTATGCACGAGCCAAGCAGTAAGCAGTCGTTACAACTATTTGACATAGACGTACGTGGCATCTGCATAACGTATTGACGCGTTAAAAGTCGTTCATGCAACTGGACATTTATGCGCTTTAATTTGCATAATTTTATTTACATTCAAAATTTATTGCATATTTATGCGTATATTAAAATTATTTATTGATTTTCATACAGAGTTTGCGACAACTTTGTAAGCAGACGCATTAGTGTGCGGAAAACAAGCAACTGTGCGTGAAACAGGATTGTATTGTTTTGAGAAATAAAAAAAAAGAAATTAAATACCAAAAAGATCAAAAAAACAAAAATATTAAAACAATAAAAAATATAAAATAAAATTACAAAAAAGTAAAAAAAAAAAAATAATGAAACCTTCGCATATTTACGATTTTATTTCTGCGTTGTTTTTTTTTTTCATTATAAAACAGTGTATGTTAATTTTATGTTGACTATTTTCTGCCGTTTTGGCGGGACCAATGCAGCCGGGCCAAAATTTTTTTTATTGTTATTTAATGGCATATAGTTAGCATTTTTGTTAGAGCTGTGCTTTTGTTTATGAAAATTTATGGAAAATTTATTCCAAAAGCTTGCGCCTTACTGTCAAAATGTAAGTTTTAATTTAGTTGATAAGATATACTGCCCACCATAGCACATACATTACATTTCTTATGCAAGTGTGCGTGTAATAAGATGAAATACGGTTTTTATTGTTGTTATAAGGGTTTTCGTAATGCCACCTGTTGTTATATTTATACGTTAGCGGCATTATTAATGAGTTCAACGCCACAAAACGTCAAAGTAATAAAGACCGTCGATAAGACGTACAGCGCTTGTCGTGTGTATGGACACGCCGCAAACACAGAAATCAACTTAAAAAGTTATTTAAAAATTGACATAAATCTGCACAGATTTATTGGCGCGTTGAACAGTCGAACAAACAAGCGTACAGCTCACAAAAGTCAAAGAAAGAGTTTAAGAAAGAGTTTTTAAAACACAAGCAGGCGAAGCAGACAGCCAGTTGCATTGCTTTTGAAATTTGTAAATTGTTTTTTATACCCTCAATAGAGTAGACTAAGTTTGTCACAATATTTGTGAGACAAAGAAGGAAATATTGGAAATCCTACAAAGTATATGTACATATAAAAGAGATCAGCTTGATGAATTGAGTCGATTAAGCCATGTCCACTTTCTGTCCGTCTGTACATACGTGAAATAGTTCCTCAGTTTTAGGGATATCAATCTGAAATTTTGTCCACATTCTTTCCTCTCCAAGAAACTACTCATTTGTCGATACCGCCGATTTCGGACCACTACAGCATATAGCTGCCATACAAACTGAACGATCGAATTCAAATCCTTGTATGGAAAACTTTTGTACTTGACGAGATATCTTCACTAAATTTGGTATGGATTGTTTTCTGCGACACCGCTACAATCTCCCAAAAAATTGTTTCGATTGGATCACTTAAGCATTTAGCTGCCTTACAAACTAAACGATTGAAAGCAAGTGCTAGTATGGAAGACTTTTGTATTTGACGAGATATCAACAAGAATTTTGGCCCAGGTTATTGTCTAAGGCAATAGTGCAATCTACCAAACAATTGTGCCGATCGGTTCACTATAACATATAGCTGCCATACAAACTGCACAATTGAAATCAAGTTCTAGTATGGAAGACTTTTATATTTGACGAGTTATCTTTACGAAATTTGGTAAAGGTTATAATCTGAGACAGCGCTACAATATCTGAAGAAATTTTCTTGATCGAAATACTGTATCATATATGTAGCTGTCATACATAACTGTATGATCTTGTAAGGAAACTTTGTTATTTGTGAGTGGTATCAAAGCTTTGGTGCAGCCGAAGTTAACGTTTTTCTTGTTTTTATTAATTTTTTCAACAGGAATTTTGTTCATTTAATGAGCAGTATAAAAATCGTAGATTTCGTAGATTTGACATTTTGCTTTTGCTGTCATATGCATTACGTTTTGAAAAATACGTTTGAGTAGCGCTGCCATATTTGGTTGCAATTTAATTAACAACTTGTAGCTTTGGTGCAACTAAAATGCGAATTTTTGTCATAAATGTTTATTAGATATTGAAAAAAAAAAAACTATAATATAAAAAAAATATATATAATGAATTTAAGGAGCAATATAATGCATATAATTCTTACTTTTTATTTATTTTTTTTATTTTTTTATTTACTCTTGCGATTTTTTCGTTTTCATGCATTTTCAATTTTAGATTTTTCTTTAAGCACCACCAGTCTTTTCATACAGCCATTTTTGGTCAGGTCCAGTTGTCAATTTAGCGCATAAATTTCGCACATATGCGCTATATATAAACGATTTCTGCGCCATGCAGGCGTCGTCAAGGCAGCACTGTACCCACACAGCGCCAAAGCCGCTCTTACACGCTGACAGTGCACCGACAATGCGCTCAAGTGGCTGTCGGCGGTTTCGGTTGTTTGTCGGTATCACGTGATTCGCTTGCTCGCTGATTTGATTTGATACGAACCGAGCTGCAGCGCTCTCATGTACATATATATTTGTACACACATTTTAATTGAAAATCAAAATCAAATGTGGGATTTTGCTTAGTCGTTTTGATAAATTAGTGAATGCCTTAATTGATGTGTGTCGTTCGAGCGAAATTTTCATTCATTGATGAATGGCACTGGCCACTAAGTAAACGCGTATGCATAGTAAATGCCAAATAAATTCATTCAAGTTTTGGTGTTTATAGAATGCTAGTAGCTTTATTATGGTTCTTTGGCGTTCTGAAGGTTTTGTGTCAAGGTGAGATCACTACAGTGGCGGTCAAATGTTAATTACTATTCTTTGAAAAATAAAAGTTTTTTGAGAATTGGTATTGTGAGAAAATGACAGAGTAAATTTCAAACTTTTATTAAGAGAACTCGAGATTTTAATAAATTATTAATTTAATTTTTATTTTTGGATTTTTCTAAAGTTCACGCAATAGACCTATGGTGGAGGTGCAATCTCATCTATTTATCTTAAAGTGTTTTTTTTTGCGAGTTTCAAAGCATTATACTTATAATTCAACGTTATATCTTTACTACATTTCCATTACTTTATATACAGTTAAAACATATTATAACTCCCATTTTATACAAATTTCCATATATTTTATGCTTTAAACAATATAAAAACCACCTTCTTCACAAATAATTCGCTTTCATATTTATATACTCACTCGTTTAAGTTTCTAATTCTGTTTATTAAAACCTTATCTCAACTGAAATCAGCAATTCTGATTTTTGTTCACATTTTACAAATTTGTCGCCGAGTTATCTCTGCTGCATACTAATTATCTGGCAATTTTGCAAACAAAATTTTAAAAATTTATGCATAAATATATACTCAAATAGTATTCAAGACATATGTGGGTACGCCCAAGTTAGCGTGGCCAAGCGTTGTGTTGAAAATTATAATACATAAACAATTAAAGACTTTGCATATGAAAGGCGACGCACTTCACTTGGAATTGCTTGCGAATCACTTTGTTGTTTCTTTAGCTTATTTTTGCAAATATTCAAGGTTAGTATGTTTTTAGGCAGATAAATGCTGGCTAAGTTAATGCAAGTAAAAACTTTACATACATATACAATTTTACGTACATACAAGTATGTGTCATTATATCTAAATAAAAGTTATTACCTTTTTGCATACAAATGTTTTTTACCCACTCCTAACCGGTACAATTAGCTATTATTAGTAAAAAAAAAAGGTTTGCTGAAATAAAAGCTTTTGAAAATAATTTTTGTAATAGAATTATATGAAATTAAATACACAAATAGTTGATGACGGATGTAAGATGTTCTTCTATGTTGGGTTTTCAAGAGAGCTTTCTATTTGGGAAGAGCCTTAGCTACTTAACTGTGTCAGTAGGCCGAAGACTCAAATAAATACAATCAGAAAAACTACACCAGATGTCTTAAAATAATGCAGTATTTAAATTCGTTTTCATCAGACAAATTTTCATAGCCTTATCTTCCAAAATTCCAAATCAATAACAATAAAATATGCACTTGCCTATTGATAACTCATAGCAAAAGCTTTGAACTCTTTATAATTAAAAGCTTTAAAAATTTATGAGCATCTGGCTTCCCAAGCCACGCGCAAGCGTATGTTCGTATTTGTACTCAGACTTTGTTTCAAAATTTGACTACCCGAAGCTGACAATGCGACAGTGCTTTCAAATGGGCGTGCATAGTAATGATAGGATTTTAAAAATTTATTGGTTTTCGGAGATCTGTTAATTTTTTGTGCGCGAAATGATTTCATAATTAAGTGGTTCAGTGAATTTACTACTGGAGCTTAAAGTGAGTTAATGCTGTGTAATTTTAAGTGTCAAAGGCCGTATGGATTTTTAAATTTTTTTATAGTTTAACATTTTTATGTGCAGCATGTGCAGCTTTATTTATTTACGAACGCATCTGAACTAGTTTTTGGTGTATGCAAGTTTTTCTTAGAATGCACTTATTAATTTGAATAGATTAAAAGGAATTGATAAAAATGCCATAAAGCTACTGACAATAATAAGCGTATAATTTAAACTGTTTTATATTGAAAGCGCACAGTGATCAGAGGAAACTAGAAACTATGACATGAACTGTGTCAGATTAGTTTACATTCCGGCTGCTTGGTGGCATTTAGTAAGTAGTTCACTCACAAGCCAGATAAAATCTCTCATGTCACTGCTAAGGAAAAACCCAAAACTTTGAGCTCGCTGATTATGCGCTCAAAACTAGTCAAGGAGTGAATGATATCTGATGAGTATTATCCGTCCAAGTGAAATTCAGCGACCTTGGGTCAATCCTAAGACCTTACCTATTCTGACTACGATGATCTCACTTTATTATACCAGTTTTTTGTTCGATTCGCCAATATTTCCAAAGTTTGGTGAATCGATTAAGACTAATATTAAATTTCCTCTATTATATTTATATATATATATTTTTTTTAAATGCTCTCCTTTGTAATACCCCTTACTGAGTTTAACGTACTTCCATTAATTTTGAGTTGCTTATCAAACGACCGGACTGTACTCTTTAATTACCGCCATTATAGCTCCTATTAATATTGAATATTGCTTTATACATTTTTTTACTTAAAATGTTTTTTGAAATTTATTTCTCATTTTCCTGATTTGTAATTAATTTCTGTCTCTTCTGACATTTATTGGACTTATTTATGACTTTTTTTTTACCAGTTTTATATATCTTCCAGACCACATTCGCTGCTCATTCGAGCCACAAAACATTTTGTCTGCCAGTAGTGACATTTATTGACTTACTATATATAAATATATTTATGTTCGTATATAAAAATAAACATTAGCCACTGCGTGAAGCACTTCCGTTTCCTTTTTTTCCAAAGGCAAACAAGAATGCAAAGAAGAATTGAGAAATGTGTTAAGTAGGAAACATTGTCAGCTCAAAAATACTTGTTTTTAGAATGCGTGAAGAAAATTGTATGAAGATGTTCGTGATTTGTACAAGAATTGCAATATTAACACTACTTACTGAAAAACAATGCAACAAGAGAGAAATGTGTAAATGCACATACATTAGACATAGATGTAGAAGAGAAAGGATTGTGTCAAATGTGGCACTTACTGCCGCGCAATAAATATTTATTGAAGCAATAAAATGGTTTCGAATGCGCTAAACTCGGTTTGAAGGTGGTCGAAAGCAAGGCTTTGCGCCGCTAGCATGCATGTGGCAGCACAAAGGAAAAGGGTACTAAATTTCTTATTAACTCGAGATTTCTACGATCATCGACGGTTAGCTGCGCTTCATAGCTGCTTTTTGGTACCTTTAACTAACCGCAAAGCTATTAGGCGCGTCATTTAGTGGCGCAGGAAATTAAAATTACAGTTTGGTAGCGAACTTGCCGACTGGAGACGTACCCTGGACGGCCATTATCATGCAAGTGTGAGAAAATCGTACGAAAAGCGCCGCAATTACGATTATTGCTCAGCCAAGCGAGGCAATAAAGGTGAAGTACTCAGACATCAATGTACATGGCCTGCTCGTATGACTACGTACATAGTACATATGTATGTATACAGTTACAGTACTTTAGATGATCAATAAAAAGGTAGCAGACAACTCGGACGATTGTCTGTCGTGCAGCGACAGGTAGACTAGGCTAGACTAAGCAGTCAAAAGACCATGAAATGGTGAGTCTAGTCATATGTGCAGCAGCAAGTAACAGGTCATTCTGCCCTCCGCTTTCAACTGCTGCACAAGTGTTTCGAAAGCAAGTTTATTACCTTGACAGTAGTTTCTAAATTAGCATTTTTCGAACATTATTCTTAGTTTATTTTTACACTCGACATTTGTACATATACATATGTATATTTACATAGCATATTCATTACCACTAAAAAACATAAAACAATTTGACTTTCACAGGAAGAACGAAAGGAAAGTGTAGAAACGCTGAACACCGCTCAGTCGGCTCTTTAGCTTGTGTTGTGCCTATAAGCCGCGTCTTTGTTTGTTAGACAGCTACTGTATTGTTTGGGTTTCTCTACGCACTTGCACTGTAAATACAATTGTATACCTTCGGTTCCTGCACTCACAGTGCCTCAAGTGTGTAGCCAGCATTTTAATATTTGTCAATGTCATCTGCAATCGTCGCGTCGTGCGTTTTGTACGCTGGCGAGTCATTGTCACGGTCAATATCTAGTCTTATAATATCTTGTAACCGACTGGTGTGTTAGTCTCTATGCCATGGTGTCGTCTGGTCTGCGCTTAGACTTTTTATAACTCTGGGTACTTTTTTTGTACATTTGTTTGTATATGAGTCTATTTCGAGCGCTGCTTTGGTATCTGACAATTGATCGTCTTGATCTCGCGACAGGATCGCCACTCCTGCTGTGTGTGGGTGATGTGGCATGAATTCGATCATCAACGAAACCACAAGGGCGAGTCAGCAGACCATTAAATTTGATAGATATGCATTTGCGTTAGATGTATGTACATATGTATGAAGAAATATATAAGTACATACATACATACATATGTAAAGCGAGACACATATCTCATTATTATTTATTTATTTTGCAGCGCGTTGAAATTGAAATTTAAGAACTTTTGACTGCATATTATTTGAGTGTATTGAACTTCAAATTTATGTATAAAGTATATACATATGTACATATGAGAATTTATGTATATATACATATATGAATTTATATATATCGTTGTTCCAATTTAATGCTTTCCACCCTCGGCCAGGATGTTTAAATGACCCTATCGATTCAACTTTCCGCACACGTGCCAACACATTGAAAATTTATCCACACAACACACACAAGTATTGTTTTACTTCTTACCTTTTATTCCATATAATTTACGAAACGAAATCATTTTACTTTATTGTTTCCGTAATTCAGATCACATATTGTATTAGTTATGTAAGTGAATTTATAAACCATTCCTTGCTTATTATACGAAGTCCTTTCAAGATAAATTGGCTAATGTGTCTCCGCACAAGCAAGCGAGCTTGATTTTTGAATGCAAGGCTCGTATACATACAGACACCTACACATGTATACGTACATATATGCTATTCCATTACTCCCAAGTCCGTGTGTGTATGACCTTTGTCAGCATGTTCGTCCCTAATCCGGTTAGGCATCAGCAATCAGCAAATGTTGTTTATTCTGATTTCCATTTTTTTCTGGAGGCACGTCAACGCGCCTGCGCACTCTGCATGACACGAACATACATACACAAACATATGCAAAGATGAGTGTGTAGAATAAATACAAACGTGTGTAGAACGATGTCTAAAAATGGGTACCTACTGTGTACATAGCACGGACAATCTGAGTCTAACAACACTGCAATATACATACATACATTTAGGAGTAAACATCCGCGTGTGTATGTACGAGTATGTATTATGTAAAGAGTGACTTAGGATAGGTTCTAGTCAACAATTGATATTCTTTCTCTTCTCACGTTTATCTACTTATGTGTGCGAACACATGCAGAGTTTTTACGACTCGGAGAAGCACACGTGTGAGTTTAATGGCTTTGCCTATATGTAAGATTACCAGATTCCTTGATAAAACTGTTTTCAAAAACCAAAGCCAGATATACAAGTTAGCATTACCAGTTTCCCTGATAAAAGTGCTTCCATAATCAAATACTAATATACTAGCTATGTGATCGGGCCTATTTTAAGACCTCCGGCATCACCATATATATTCCCTGATAAAAGTGCTTCTAAAACCCAAGTGTAATATGAGTATACTAGCTATGTGATCGAGAATATGCCGGAGGTTTGGCAACAAACAGCAACGATTAAATGTCTTAATTTGATTCGGATCCTATAGGGTCTGAGACCTTGATAGTACTAAATTTTCTGAAAACGCTCTCTTTTTATATCAATATGCAAATATTACTTAAGCTGACAGTTTCGAAATTTCACTCAGTACTCCAGAACGCTATTTTATATATCCTCACGAACTTCACTCAATAACTTTAGTGGTATGCCAACGCCTAAACTGCACTTAGCAGCCGCTTGGGCTTAAGCCGGACTCGACGAAAATATAGTATGATGAGTGAGAATTCGAGGCTTTGAAATGTGATACTCAAAATGCATTGAAATTGGAAGAAATGCAGCAGAAACGTAAACAAAACCATCCGTTGCATTGCCTCTATACAATGTAAACATCTCCCCCGTTTCAAAAGCCGGTTAGGCCGCTCTCTCAGGCGGGTGTATACATATGAATTCTTGGCTATCGGCTTGAAAAGTCTTCTACCCGTTTGTTTGGGGATGTACTTGAAACCGCACCGTTTGCAATGCCCTCTAGGAAATTATTTGGCCAAATAGTTGGTGTTGTCAAAAAGAAGAGTGTCAATAAAAAAGTGGTGAATCAAACAGATAATTGATATAAAGTATATAGTGAAATAATTAAAAAAGAGGTATAGCGACTAAAAACTTGTCATAACGCATCGTAAAATCATAAAATCGTAAATTTTTACTTTTTATTTTAAATTTGTTGGATTTCAAAAATGAATTGATAGTTATATCTTAATACTTTCTGAGACTACATGAATCCCCTAAGACCGAGTCCTCATCATAAAAGAGTCATTAACTTATTAAATGCCACTGAATACTAGAAAAATATATTTAAGTACACATTTTTCTTTCCTCTAAAATTTGTCGTTTTCATGAAAAGTTCATTTGCCGTACGTACTATATTGTTTGAGCAAAAAACCGAATCGGCCAAACATTCTTAGTGGGCAACAGTAAACAATGCACACAGTGATAAAACATTTACTCACGCACACATTCAAATCACTAGCATCGTCGAACTGTTGGTTGGTTGTTGAGTTGTTCGTTTTGGTTAGAGTTGTCAGTTTCGTTCCATCAGCGGTCGGCGGTGAAATAATGCGCGCGCATGTATCGATACGAGGCAAGTGAACGTGTGAGCACAGCGTTTAGAAGTGTATTGCGCGAAAAGCTAGTTTTCTATGAAGTTGAGCTTTGTTTAATTTGCTATGCATTTTTATTGCCATTAGTGCGTATATTTGCGAGAAATTGAATGCACATAATTCATAAAAATTATAAAAAATATTTATATCAAAAAGTGAAAAGTGATAGCAGTAAAAATGCAATTTGAAATGAATTAAAGTGAAGTTGTGAGGAAAACAAGTAAAAAAAAATATGTAAAAAGTGGAATAATATCTAAGTGGATATTCAAACAAATACTTCAAGATTTTATGATTTATAACATCAATTAATTGATAAATACTAAAGTGTACCAGCTAACTATTTTTTGTGAAGAAATTTATTGTGAAAAAGTTGAATGTGCTAAGTCAAAAATATATAAGTAAGTTTTTTTTTTTTAATATTTTTTATAAAGTTTCAGTAATATTAATTTTTTTTTATAATTTTAAATAAAATTAATTAAATAAAAATGAGCTTAAATATTTTTTTTAATTTTAATAAAATTTTAGGAAATTTAAGTGTCTGTGTATAAGTTTTTTACCGTAAATAATAACTTTTGCTTGAATAAAAAAGGTAAAAAAATATGTAAATTAATTTTCAAGATAGAGTTGAAATGGAACTCTATTTGTCTGATAACACTAATAGGTGACATTGACTGGAGTCCCAAACTTCTAATTTCACTCGCCTTAACATATTTTTGTAGCGTAGCTTGAAAAGTAAAATGTAGAATCGCAATACTATACTTGGGCTCTAGGAAAATATTTCTGTCTTCACCCTCGTTATACTAAAATCTGCAAAATTAATAATTAAATAATAATTTTGATATTGCTTTTAAAATTCAGGCACATGATTGATATCGTACTGACAGTTTTGTCTAAATAAGTTAATATATAAGCATAATAATAAGTTCTTTGACAGCTCTAAAAAAGTTTCACGAAGTATGAGCCCTTAATTGCAGCGGGAAGGCCTTCCCCCTTACAATTTATGTATAAATTTTTCTTATTGTCAGATGGAAAAATCCATATCTCGCTTCTAACTATTTGAAAAAATATGTCATTTCATGGATATTATAGGAAATTATTTTATTTCTATATACTTTATTATTAAAAATATATTTATTATTTTATTTATATTTTAGTAATACATTTTTTATAATAATTTTTAATTTATTATAATTTTACATAATTTATTAACAATTTTTTCTCTCTTCTTCTTTACAGCATGCTAATCCTGAAATTCCATAAAATGTTAACGCATTTACTAACATTGCTGTTGTTGACAGCTCTGCTCTGTCCACAAAAGTGCGTCAACGCTTACCGCCATAAGGCGGCCAACTACGAACTTTTGGACAATGACTCCCGTTTTATATCATATCAAGGTAAATATAATTGTTTACATAACACTTTATAACACGCATGTCATATATGCCGGCAAGCAGTTGAAATTTTAGTTGTCAAGAAAGCAATAAAAAATTTAATGAAAAATTAGCGAAGTAAGCAATAAATGCAAAAATGCGGAAAATAACTACGAAAGCTACAAGCACTTTCATTTATTGAATTTATTTGCTTTTTTCATTATGCAGGTATTTTCTCAATTTCCGCATGCTTTTTTAAATATTTGCAAAGCACTTTCGCTTTTTTTGATATTTTCTTAAATACAAAAATTATCTTTTTGCAATTTGTTTATGCAAGTAAGTGCATGCAAATATTTTTTCAGTGGATTCGCAAAATATTTATTTGAGTTATGCGGTAAGAAATACCGCATTCAGACTAATTAAATATTTTTATGCTGATAAAAATGCCACAAAAATTCAGATAAGTGCATTTTTTTTAACTTTTTTTTTTTTATTATTTTTTAAAGTATATGTGCATACATATTTTGATATGAAACACTTCCAGCCTTTAAGTGCAAAATGCGAACTTATAAAAATCGCTGCTAATTATATTAGCTACAAGTAAGTTCAGCTATATAAAATATAAATCTTCACAAGTTCGCTGGTTTCTTCATTATACTTTATTATTGCTTTTTTCTGCACTTTTTGGTTTAACAACTAACTGTTTTTCTCTCGCTAATTGTCCGTTAATAATTTTTACTATAATTTCTTTTAGATTTAATGTCGACTTCGAAGCGTTTCAACGATCCAAATACGACATATTATTCGCAAATGTTATTTGATGTGGCGCGAAATCAAGTTATCGTCGGTGCACGGTAAGTTTCAGCATAAATTTATATATCACTTGAGCAATATGAGACATATGAATACGAGCATAAGCGTACAATTTCATAAACAATTAGTACTGGCTTTTATGTGCACACATGAAAGTATACAGATATGCATTTAAGCGTGGGTGAGTCTTCAAAATTTTAATCAACGGTATCAAATTTAGAAATTGCTATTAAAAAGGCTTTACAAACCAATAAACTGAAGTGATTTTGTACAAAACTTATTAACTTTGATTCTAATTAGGGGTTTACGGAGAGTTAAAACTGTGTTTTTCATTATTTAAACCACCTTTCTCAAGGCACTTTATTCAAATAAAAGCCGAATCAAAGTACGATTATCTGCTCCGTACTATTATTGCAAGCAATCTAGAACCTTGTGCTGCGAACGTAGGTAGTCTTTGAAGTATATGTGGTCAGAACTTGGTGCCCTATCTGTTGTATAAAATCTTACGTTATAGGGGAGAATTCTTAGAAGGGAGATTTAGGCAAAGCTATGATTGAACTTTGAGAGATTAAAGTTCGAAAAATTTGTTAATCAAATCCCTTATTTCTAAGAACTATATACAGTATGAAATATTGCTTTCAAATCTCGGACATCTATGAAAAAAATTCAGTTTCGAGATTCAATATATTCACTATACATTTGTAGTAGAATTAATTCTAATAAGCTTGACCTCAAGCTGAAGTTTATCAGCAGTCAATTTTCTTATTGGGACGCTTTGAAAATTTATATAACATGTACGCATGTATGTACACATGTATGTATGTATGTTAATAAATTATCTTAGCCCATTTTCCTACATAAATTCTCAAAATTTAGCTGTCATATATTAGAAAAAATTACACAGAAGCCACTTTACGCTTATCTACAAACCAAGTGTTAATCTTTCCACCAAATTAATTTTGAAAAAATATTGATACGAACGCAGCAAATAGCAATTTTCACTTCGTTTCAGTTTTCTTGGTAAATAAAAATGAAGATATAGGCATTTTTTACATACTTTTCTGTATGCTTATGCTCGTTATATGCTTGCTTGCTGCATATGTCCATATATAAAGTATATATGTACCTTTCATGCAGCATATCGCTTATTACAGCACAGTAAGGGTTTAAATAATTAAGCAAACATAAGTGTGTATAAAATATTGTTTGTACAACACATACATACTCGTATCAGCTTATATGTGACACCACCACAACCACTTTCAACGACCACTGGAAACCCCACAAGCCGGTTGATTAAACTGAAGCATATACCAAAGGCAAATAAACCATATCTTAAGTAGAGACCCCGGCAGATATGAAGTGTAAATAAATAAGCCGCTTTAAGATAGTGAGCTTATAAAAAATTATAAACCCATATATAAACGTAATATATTATGATCGCTACGAGTTATCGCGCTAATCGAAAGGTAAAATCTATAGATTAGTTGAGTATTGCTGGCAGGTCGGTTGGTGGAAGGTTGCTTTATGGGGTTATTTTAGTCTGGATATTTGAAATTTATTAATTTAATTATAAAAAAATATATCCCTTAAAGAGTTTTTCACAATTCAAATTATTTTCAAGATTACAGCCCGTTAAATTTTGGAAAATTGTAAAACGATCAAATGGTTAAAAATGGCTCTAATTCTTGCCTGTAAGTGGAATATACCTTTAAATGAGCCTTTTAAAAATAAATTTGATTTTATTTATATTATTACAACAAAGTATTATGCTTCTAAAATAGATTTCTTCAACTCTTTGTTAATCCTAAAATCATTCGATTGCCAAATGCATGCTTGCAACATTTTTTCGTAACTTCAGCTTCCTGAATGTTGCATATCTGCTGATTTTATATCTCTATCGGACACTATAAACCTTAAAAATCGTTCTTCATGCATCTATCAATATATACATGTCCATACTTATGTATGCATATTTGTATGGATCCCTACAAGAAGTATACCATCGATCATTGCTTAAGATTTATGTGTTTCAGTATTCTACAAGTAAATATTTTTTTTATTGTTCTTGCAATATACTTTACTTATTGCGTAAAATGATAAGCAAATCTATGGCATTTATATTGTACTATTGGACTATGAGGAAATACTAACTTTAAATGGCCCAGCGCAATCAAATCACCCAGACAAATAAACAGAAAAGTCTTTCGCGCGACAGACAAGTGCTTCAATTGTTACGAAGGCACAACAAAAGCGCGCGCAAAGTTCTAAAAAAACGAAAGCACAACAAAAAATACAACTGTTTATTTGAGGAAAACAAATACTCACAATAATACAACAGTATCAGCGCAGATAGTAATAGAATTAAATTTAAAAAAAAGTACAAAGAGAACAGTTTGAACTAATACTTCCCTAATACTTGTGCGCTAGCGATAAGAAAACACTCGCATACTTACTATACAAATAAATATGAATATGTACCGTTTATAGGTAAATAAGGCTAAGTTCTATATATACATACATACATACTCAAATATTTACATTACCATGCTGCCACTGCTTGAATTTTCTTGTCGGTATGGGTACTAAGTTTTATGTAGTATACCTTCAGGTACATATACATACATAAGCATTTATTTATGTACATATATATTTGTATATCTACTACTGCCTTCTACACTGTGCTCAATTTGTCAAGTACCTTTACGGGTATCTAACCATTTCAACACTTCTTCAATTCGTATCTGTTGAACTAGTCATGCTTTAGCGTCAACAATCAGTCTCAAAAAATTGTTAGCTGCCTGGCAGTTGACACTTTTTTATCTTAACTTGATTTGCTTTAGTAAAATTACTTGCTTATATGCTTAATATTATATGTACATCATGCATATATATATGTATGTTTTTTATATGATTTTGTGTTCAGCGCGCATATTAGCAACATATTCGCCTTTACACATTTCAAAATTTATCAGCGATTACTTTTAGTGCCTACTACTTTTGATATGCTTTAGTGTTTATAATCTTTTTGGCGGCCTCAACCCATATATTATCGCTTTCTGCACTCAAAAACTCCTTATTACAAAATTTTAATTTAATTCTGTTATTTTTTTTGTTGTAGAAATATGGCAATACTTTTTATTAGCAGATAACTAGGTGTTTTGCTCAATTTTTTGATAATGGTAATCATAAACCAATACAATAACAGCACTATATTGAAGTCAATTGACTTGATTTTGAATTTTTTGATAAAAGATTTGCTGTAAAGTTAAAAAAACACCAACCTGTGTTGCATCGAAACTATAATAACCTATACAAAAAAGTTTCCAAACATCTGATTTTGAACGTTCAGTTGTCATATGTTGTAGTGGTCCTATCTGAACAACTTCTTCAGAAATTATACTAAAGCTTCGCAAAATAGTCCATGAAAAATTTCGTGAAGTTGTCTTGACAAATAAAAAAGTTTTCCATACAAGAACTTGATTCCAATCGTTCACTAGATGCTATAGTGTTCCGATCTGAGCAATTTCTTTGGAGATTACTTTGTTGTTTTTAATCCATGCTAAATTTTATGAAAATATCTCGTCAAATGGCAAAGTTTTCTCTACAAACACTTGGTTTCGATCGTTAATTTTGTGTGGCAGCTATATGCTACAGTGGTCCGATATCGGCAATTTCGACAAAGCACACAACTTCTTGAGAAGAAAAGGACGTGTGCAAAATATCTAATCGATATCTCAAAAACTGAAGAACTACTTCGCGTATATACAGCCAAATAAACGTGCCTAAATCGTGCCAACTAGATAGAAAGGTCGAGTGAAGTTCACACATAAATATAACCTAGACAGCTGTTCATTTGAATATAAGTTCTTATATGTTTGGCTTCAGTATTTCCCATGTGTTAAATCCGCCTAAATGTATACTTCTCTCAAATACCATACGCTTACAATTCAGTGCGTATTCTTGTTACTTTAGTTAATTTTGTCCGTAAGTTGAAGAGTATCAAATATTGCTACTTTGTCACCCCAATTAACGCCATTAAATAATTTTCACTTTCTGCAGTGTGCATAAATGCAGCTAAAAGGGAATTAAGTGACCACTTTCTTGGCACTTATTTACAACCTGCATGCCTTTTATTTTCGCATACCTTACTTGCAAACTGTGTGTACTTCGCAAGGAATTTATACTTCAAATATATCTGATTACCAATAACAAGTTCTCTGCTTAATCTTGCCGGCAGCGCACTGTGCCTGACTGACAGACAGATAGTGCAACACATTGTTTGGTCGAAAGTTAATTACTCAACCGCTATGTGTCACTTTCTTTGTGCAACAGTAAAAAAAAACAACTTACTTATGCTGATATTTAAATACAGCTCAAGCATTTTTATGTGCTTAAGTACACTCGCCCTGCACTTTGCACCGTAGCAATAAGGAAATTCGATCCTTTGCAGGCACTTTAGGCGCTCGCTAATGATGCACCCTCGCTGCGGCTTATCAGGTTTAACGAAGACCTTTAATACACATTTGTGAAAATTGAGCGCTACACATTCAGCACGTACTCGTATGACCTGAGACCTCGCCCGTAATGTAAGTAATGCAAGTGCATTCACTGCGGTCAAACCCATATTTTATAACCTAATTCGTTTGGTTTCTTCGTTTATCTTATGGTTTTATTTACTTTTTTGTTTATTTATTGAACTTCTGTAATTCGAGCGTCTGCTGTAAGTGTTCCCTAATGTTACGTTAATAATTTTTCAATTCTTTTTGGTACGTTTTCGAAAGTTGTGCGACACTTTAATGGCATTAGACGTTCAAAAATTGCCATAAATACCAAAAAGACATTTTCCACGGCTAATTAAGTGTCAAGGAAATGTCAAGAGCTGCAGAGAGTTTGAGTATAATGGATTTTCAAATAAATTACGAAAACATATTTTTTTAAATTTATTGCTGAGATGTAGTTATATCCTGAACAGGGTACATTAAGTTTGAACCAAAGTTTGTAAAATCCAACGAGAAACTTTGGAGCCCTCATAAAATATGTATATGCGGGTCATTCTATCCAAAAATCGCATAATGCAAACCATTGTTAACGTTTTACTAAAAATATCACAAAGTACTCGGAAAATTTAATATTCCACATAAAATATATGACAATTTATGGAAGTAATAATAAAAATAAGCTCTCTCAATAATCACCTGAATTTATATAACTCAATTTACACTTGAAAATGTGCAAAGATCCGCCTAATAATTTTTATCACAAGTGTTAAAGGACGACCGAGCGTCACCGCAGCCGCGCTAACGTGACAAATGCCACATATCACGCTGACTATTGCACTTTGCCAAACAGCTGCCATAATAAAATTCTCAGCGTAGTCTTTTTGTGAAGTGCTAATGTTTGCATTCTATACAAGTGTATGCGCAAATACATATTTATATACAACTTACATATTTACATAAGTATATAAGTTAATGCAAATATGTTTTGTACAAACAATTCAATACCCGGTCTGAGTAGACTGTGTGGCAGCAAAAAATCCGCTGACTCCACCAACTCCAGCCAAGTGCTGATTGCGCAAAGTCGTGAGCGCTGCTCTTCGTTTACATACGGGCATGTTGCTATCACATGCCGATTTTCGTACTCTATCTATATAACTATGCCTTATACATATGTATGTATATATGTATGTATATGAAAACTCAGTATTTTTTGTTGCTAGCGCGAATATTCAATGTTTAAGCTTTTATAGAAATGCAGTCATCGCTGTTTGTACTTCATTGGTGTTTTGCTTAATGAGTTTTATTTCCCGCTTTCGCGTATATATGCAAAAATAGCTTGATAAGCCACAACACATGTCAGCGAACTGCATTCAGGAGCTGCTCAATTGACAAAAGAAGAATGCTATTGTCTTCTATTTCAATAAGCGAACTTTGAAATTTATGAATGTGTATAGTTTTTTATGATTTTAGACGGGTAAAGAATTAGTGTCCTTACAAATTGCGTAAGCTTCTTTGAAGTTTCGCTAAAACATGCAAACTATGCTCATAAAATGGCGAAGGCTCTTAATTATGAATACATGGAAGTTTGATTAAACTGCGAAAGCTCGCCTCAAAGCTTTTCAAAGCTAATTTTTCTCATTTTTTGGCTTGAAAACACATGCATAAGCTACTTCAAAAGCTATAAAAACTCCACAAGATTTAATAAAGCGTGAAAGCTCATTTTTTAATATATTTCTAAAAGAACTTAGTTAATTCAAAAAGAACTCATCAAATCGTTAAAACACTTCATATTTTCATAAAAGCTGAATTAAACTGTAGATGTTCACTTTAAACTCGTAAACCAACTTGTGAAACCTAATTATTATTTGGGCTATATATTTATTGCAGTAGTGCCAAAAATTACGGAAGATTTCCTCAAAAGTGCAAGCTAAGCTTAAAAAGTGCCGGACTGTGAAAACTATGTATATTTGAAAAACAATTTGATAACTTGTAAAATTTATATACAAAGTTTTGAAAGCTCACTTGCGAAGAAAATGTATAAAAGCTCTGCAAAAAAATCAAAAATATAGTCTTGTTTTCCACGGCATCTATTTCTTGAAGAAATTAGGAGGTTTATTATTTAAATTACAAATTTTCACTTTCCTTATCAACTTTAGCTCGAGTATTTTAAATTACGAAAAGCACTTGCTGCAAGCAACTAGCAACTTTGGAGCACAAAGACAGTGCTTTCGAGTTAAACGCTCATAATCGTTAATGCTAGTTTGAAGAGCATTCGATTTTTGCTTTTTCTGCAAATAAGTTTGTAAATTTTTCTTGTTGTATATTTAACTATTACGTATTTTGTGTACACAGTTATGTATGGCTGCATAAATAATGAGTTATCACGTGGTTGCCTATGCAAATAACTGTATTTGCTAACGAATTTATGCGTGTCGCATAAACATAAACGCACAAGTTATAACGCAATCATAATAATTAAAGATATTTTGTACGAAAAATCTTATGACTTATTGACTCCGATGCTTTCCACGTTATGCCTCTATGATAATTTCTTGAACAAATATGTGTGTATGTAAACAAATATGGGTGTAATCAAATAAGGAAATATTTTATTACTTTAATAATAGAATCGTGTGTTTACTAAGCAAAAATAGGGTGTGCAATTATGTAAAGATGAGGATTTGGCGGACTTAGTGGAACAGCTTGGAGTCCAATGGGAGTGTTCAGGGTTCCAAATTATTAAACGTACCATAAATGTGGATCGCCACATATCAACTTGGCTTTTTGTGCAAATGTTTGACATGAATTCGTTCGTAGTCAATTTCAGAAGCCGTTCTGAGGCTGCTTAGATGTGTAATTCTTACATTTGTTATGTGGCTTGAAAAGGAATAAAGATATAAGGTGGAGCTTGATTCAACATTGAGAAAAAAGTTTCAAAACAGAGTTGTTATAGGCTGCAGAAAATGTTCGCTAAATTTCCCACAACTTTTACAGTTACTTTTTGCATACATATGTATATACGAGCACGTTTAAATTTCCATACAAGTTTCAAAATAAAATAAAATTTGTTTAAATATCATCGTAGCTTTCTGCTGACTGCACACTTCTTGTTATTATACCCTAAATAGTGTATAATAAGCCTGCCATGAAGTTTGAAACACCCAGAACGCAACTTCGCAGGTCTTATAAAGTTTATATTATAAATGATAAGCGTGACGAACTGAGTCGGATTAGCCATGTGCGCCAACCTCTCTGTATATTCGCGAACTGGTCTCTCAATTTTTGAGATATCGCTCTGCAATTTCGTACGAATCCTTTTCTTTCCAAGAAACTGCTTCATATCAAAACCATTGATATCTGATCACTATAGTATATAGGTGCCATACAAACTGACCAATAAAAATCAAGTCCTAGTAAGGAAAACTCTTTAATTTGGCAAGCTATCTTCACCAAATTTGGCAGAGTCGATTTTCAAAGACAATGCTATAAGCTCTGCAGATATTGTTCAGATCGGCTCACTGTAGCATATAGCTGCTATATAAACTGAACGCGCAAAATAATTTTTATACCTTTATATGCTATAAAAATTGTAAATGTGAAGGGTATTATGATATACATATATTTAGCTTTGGTTAATGTGTTTTGCATTTAAAACTTGCTAACGTTGCTTTTTCACCTGTTGAGTTAGTTTCATTGTTGACATATGTCAAGCAACTAATAACTTTGTGTATTCGCACTCGTTGTCACTATCAAGTCGTGTGATCAAATTTTGCCAACAACAGCAATAAATTTGTTATCCAAACTGCATATGTGCACCTTAATTTCTGCTTATACGAGTTTTTTTTCAACACATACAGAAATACTTATTTACACACGTTAATATTAACATTTCTGTGTGTGTTTGCATTAAATATGAATTTTGAGTATATTTGCACAAGTGCCATGTTATAATTGTTGTTGTAGTTTTGTTGCTTCTGATTATTTGACAATGGCGTTGACTGTGTGCTTGAATGCGCGTAGCGCTTGGAGCCAACCCAAATACAAGTAAACAAATAAATTGAAAAAATATCAGGTGATTTCATACAAACATACATAAATAGTTGCTTGAGTGTGTGCGTGTGTGCTGCGTCAATTTCTTGTACATTCAAATTTAATCAACAGGTTTGAAAAGAGGCAAGGTCGTTGATAAGCGCGCTAGAGACAGTTGGTTTACAACGGCGTGTACATACATATATGCCCAGAATAAAATTGCGTGCTAAACGCACTTGCCGAAAAAACAATGAAATTAACAGTGATATGGAAAATAAATTAAATATACAATTTTATCTCCCCTTTGCGGTATAATTTGCAATGATTTGGTTATTTAGACATGTTATTAATCACTTCAAAGTTGCTAGTCATTATTCCCTTTTCTTTAATCACGTGGTATAGAATGTGTTCTCACTTTGGTAGATGTGAAATTATAGTATCACTTCAGCCGAAATATGCTATGTAAACTCCTTTTTGTCAAGAGAGTAAGCACCCATTACTAAGGATTTTTATCCACTTGCAATTCAGAAAAAACGCAATTTTTTAGTTTTTACCCTTCAGTTTGCTTTTTGAGAAAAATTTACACTTCAGAGTAGCACACAAAATCGAAATTATTTTTAAAAATCTAATCGAAAGAATATTACCTGAAAAATATTTAAGAAGGTTGTTTAAGTATTTCAAGCTTCAGATAAAAAAAAAAACTGTAAAGTTTGGAAACCTGATTAGTTGAGCTAAACATTTTTTAAAAATATGCTCATATCCTCGAAATTATTTGCGGGACCAATTCTAAGTTCGGAGCATATTTTTAAATATATGCATGTACATACATTAGATTTTTATACCAAACAAATAATTTTTTGAAAGGTAGAAGTAAATATAACCTCTGAAACTAAAGTCGCGAGACTTAGAGCTTGCTTCATGAGTCCATCAACCCCATTTAAAGCAAGGAATCTCTTTAGTGTATGAAATTTGAAATTTCTGAAATCTGAAAAACTATCGCTGAGTAGCTTTTAAGGCTAACTGGGCTAACATTTAAGGTGCTAACTACCTAACTAATACTACCTGAGGCCATCGGTTATTTACATTTACTTATATTAACTTGGACATCCTAAGTTTTTTTGTGTTTCCGAAACTCATGTATTGACTCCAAGAAATAGAAAAAGTCGTGAATCAATTTAGACTATACAAAGAGGTTTGTAGAAACATTTCAAGCCAACCACTTTGAGTTCTTTGAAAGAAAAAATATATGGAAATACATATAACTAAAAATTTCATTTCGAAAGCAGCGAAAGCTTATTTAGAGCAAAACCGATCATTTCAAAAGCAGAAAAGCTTCGAAGACATAAAGTTCTTTTCAATCAGAAAACTTTATTTGAAAACAGAAAAGCTCATTTCGAAGGCAAGAAAGTTCAATTAGAAGGCAGACTAGTTCACTTCGTTGCCAAAAAAGCTCATTTTGAGAAAAATCTATCATTTTGATCATCAATAAGAAATAAAGAAAGTTGAAGCTACTTCGTGAAAAATTTTTTTTTTTCCAAGGGGCATAGCTGTATTTTCATATTTGCATATACTTCACTCACTTGCTTCGCGCATGCGCTCAATTCCGTCGCCATGCATTTCGCTTTTTACTGCAACACATTTTCTAACACCTCAAACACGGCCTTGCCACTGTTTCATTTTATTGCTATTGCTTTTCAATTTCAACATTGCAGCAATCGTGCAACAATTTGCGGCTGTTTGGCATTGGCAAACGCAACAACTGAAATATTTGTACAATAGAAAGGGCACATAGCCGAGATTTTTTAGCAACAACAAACAAATTATACGTTTTTCGATGTTTAACGACACTTGACTGCTTTCTACTTGACTACAAACGCTGCAGTTAAACCGCAAGCTCTACTGTGAAATCACACTAGACGATTGCCTGATTGGTGGACACATAGACACTATATATATTATACATTTTTATACTTGATTTAGATATGCACATTAAAAGTAGCGAGCTGCGCTAACAGTGGGTTGCGACGCCTCTGTTTGTTTACCACAAGCACCAAAATTGAACAAAAACAAATGAAAATTGGAGGCAAACGTCGCGTCAAGTCGTACGAACGAAGTAGTGACCACTTTTTTGTTGTTTTTGTTGTTGTTATTTATGTTAAATTACTATTAGGTGTGCAACATATATATATATATATATATATATACAATACCAGCAGTGTGTTGGTGTAATGTACCTGTTTGCCTTGTAGTTGAATGACCGTCTTATGCCACAGACCACCAAACATACAGACAAATGAGTGAAGTGTATGCAACAAGTTGTATGCGTCTTTCACTGGCATTCAATACATAAGGTGATACAACTTAGCTGTTTGTATATACATATATCTATCTAAAGACTTATATTTATAAGCATTCATATAAAACTATACATACTTAGTTCTACAAATGCTTAGCTTACATTATATCCGCCTATAAAATACACTTGTCATACTCGTAACAAACAACGATCCTTCTTCTTACGATTTCTGGTTTTTCTTTTTGCTTTTTTTGCTGCAAGAAAATTTTGCTCAGCTGCGCACGCGCTGCCTGCTCTCCTTCTTTCACTTGCTGCATTCACTCGCTCACTGTCAGTCATATAAATTTCACATTTTTATTGTTGCTCAATGAGTTTGCGTTGTGTTTGCACGTCGTGTGTTGCTTTCAAATGCCAATCGGCTGCTCACTTCACCTTCAATATTAGCCAGACTTGGCAGTTACTTTAAGCCACAGTTACTATAAGTAGCCGCCGCAGCAAAACAGTTATAGTCGCCATATAGTAGTTGGTATGCGGTCGCTGCAAGCATCCCATTCCGGATATGGAATTATAAATTTTGCACTTGAAATTTGCTCTAAATTGTTAACGATGGCGCACGATCGTTAAAAGGAATGCTGACAATTACTTTCTGTATTGCAATTGAAGTAGTGCAAATGTAGTGGTATTTATGTGTTAGCGATTTAATTTGGATCAGTAGTAATAAACAGATCAGTAAAATAATGTTTTCATACGATTTACTGTTTTTCTTTAATTATAACCACATTCCTCTTCAAGGGGTATGACTCATCTTCAAGACCCATATCTCAGATACTATAGTGAGTCTTTGTGATAATACGCCTAAACCTACATTATTCAGGACAGTATTCCTAAATTTTCCATGTTTACTGTTATAAACGTTGGTCCGTACCAATAATATAGCAGACTTTCTTTCGTCTGGCCTCCTCCAGAAACTTCTTCAATATCACTGGAGGTGGCTCCACTTCGTCATCGTGAGGCATATAAGCCTAGACAAGCCATAGTTATCCAATGTCGTCCTTGAGCCAAATAGTCACAACGTTCTCCTTGGTGAAATTAGTTCGTTGCGCACCAGCAGTTATGCTCTGATTCTAGCAGTACTATTGGCCAACAGAAAAATTTCCTTTCCGAACAAAGCCCAAAATATTGGGGAGTTCCCCTTCGGTCTTGGATTAGAAGGATATGACAGCCTCCCCGTTTGCTTTCCGGAGACCGAAGCAAAACTCTCGCCGGTTCCACCTACCGCCCCAGATGAAGAAAAATTCTGAAGGATTTTTCATCTTCCCTTTATATCCGTTAGATTCCTGAAGCAAGGAAAAAATGACCCGTTTTCAACCCAAAAAATTTATCAAGATTATTGACACAATTTTGTAGTTTTGACGGATTTATAAGAAAAATAGGCGTAAAAAAAAAATTCTTTGATCTTTTTAAAAACCGAGAAAAAAAATCGCTTTTTTCCAAAGAAACAAAAGGTAGTGGATTGGAAAGGTTTTAGACAGAATTTTTTTACACAAAATTATTTTCTCAGACACCTCGAATATGACAAAACATTACAGAAACATTGTTCATGTGCATTATTGGATTGGTGGAAAGTCAAGATTAAAGTTAGGTGAAGAATTTTTCTATATATCAGTAAAAACTTGCAACGAATAAACCGAAACTGCAAATTAGCAAATAAAAATGTAACACAATTCTGTTAATACAATATAGTGCAACAACTTCACACCTCCGAACTGTGTCAATATCAACAGTGAGTACTTTCTTACTAACAAATAACTCTGCACCTTCATTTTTGTTTGTTTTTGTTTTAAAAATTTTAAATGCCATTTGCTACACCTGCTATCAATAAAACGCAGAATATAGGTCACGAGATATACATACATACTCGTATTAGTTTCTGTAGCTGTTACCGTTGTCGTTCGGTTGTCATTGCGCTACATGCTTGCTGCGTGTAATTATCATAGCAAAACACCGCGTAAAACTTGACTGATGGCTGCGGTTATAGCGCCGATAGCAGTGCAATGCCATGCAATACGAAAAATAATAATAAAGTGCATGTTAAATTTTTTTGCTTTTTTTTGCCGAAAAAATGTTAAATATTTCATTGCATTTATCAATCAAAAAAGACAAGTGCGGTAATAACAATAAAAAAACATTATAAACTTATTAAACTGTAATGAGTTAACAATTTTCGTCACAACAACAACAATTAAATGCATACTAGAGGGAGAAAAAAACAAAAAATATAGCGCATAATACAAAAACAAAACGGAAAATAAATTATTTTAAAGCGCGCTGTGGCCGCCTTGCGCCAGCAACTACACCGGCGCTCTTTGAAATGCCGCCAACTCAACGTTAAGCTGCTGCGCGATTTCGTTGTTATTATTTTTGTAGCAGTTTTTCTGTAGCCACAGTAGCTTTATATGCACATAACACTGAAATATTTGCTTTAAATTTTATTTTTGTTTTCAATTTACAGCATTTTTTCCTAATTCACACATTACATTAATTTTTTTATTATATTTTTTCTACGTTACGTGCATATATTTTTTTCTAGATCACTGTTTGTTGCAATCACCTAGCGCCAACTTGCAGCATTGATCACCATATTTTTGTTGTTGTCACAAAATATTTCACATTTTGATTTGTTACTGCAATATACAAACATGCAAACATGTAGATATGTCAGCTCTTTGTTGTAACTGTTGTATTTGCTGTCGTGTGGCGCACGCGCACGACTTCGCTGCAGCTACGAACATATTGACAATTGAAATCGATCATTTTTTGAGCTCTTACTCAATCGCTTGCTTACTAGCCACACGGTAGTTGTTAGTAAAGCTCAATTGCTGAGCTGTTGCCTTCAGTGTTGAACGGTTAGCTGGCGGTTGCATTGATCTGTTTAATCAATACTTTTTTGTTTCGAAATTTTTTGATTAATTTGCCACAATAATTTGCCTTAATTATAAACATAAATGTCTAGCATTACATATTCAAGTAAAATATTTGTAATAAATTTGTCTCTTGTAATAAGAAAATCAAACAAAAAATTTGTTGAAAATTTAAGACGACTTTAGAACAAGAAAATTATAATATAGATATTAATTTTCTTTGTATTGTGCACTTTTGTGAATATTAATTACATATTTTTCACAAATTTAAGTTAGATAATTGTAGGTGCACAAGTAATTCCCTTTCACATCGTTTTAAATTTCCGAGAAAATACCATATTGTTTAAAGGAAAATTTCTGGATACCATTTACGAGTTGAAAAAAGGCTGCCTAGTTGTCAATACAAATAAAACTGAATTGGGGATGTTCTCCTTCCCTCTTTGGCGACTGTCGGCTTCACTCTGTCGAATAGGCAAAATACTTCGGCCTCATCCTTGATAGAAAGCTTTTATTTAAGCTCAATATTAAGGAGAGGGTAAGGAAGCCATTGGCTACCGTAATTACTATAAAAGATCTATTGGAAAGCACCCTTTGTCATAGCCGATAAATTCAATGTTGCGATTGTTGTCATCAGACTTTTACTACCCAGATATATTAAGAGTTCCTGAGAGGGACATTCCGAAACCCTCTCTCTCCCTTTGATAACTTGGACCACTGCGCATGTTTGTAAGAGTTTGAGACAACTTTCATAAACAGACCGAAGTCTTAGTCTCAAAGCAAATTTTCTATAAAATCAATTAAAAAAATTAAATAAAATTGTAAAATTCTTTTTTGTCAATCTGTTTAAAGAAAATATTTAATTTTATTTTCTTTTAAAGGATTACATGGGCTTACGGGTATAAAAAAATCGAATCAGCGGAAGCGGCGTCGCAATGGCCGAGTTTAAATTATTTTTTTCCGAAAATTTCAAAATTTCTTTGTTAATAGTAACAACAAAAAATTTTAATAAAAAATACAATTTTTTATATGAGAAAGAATTGTTGAAAAAGTTTTTTTCCTGAGGAAACCCCTTAAAACGTTCTCTTTGAATTTTTTTTTTACATTTAGTTAGATCCCATTAAAAAATAATTGTAAAACATTTCCATTCTTTTCGCGTATCTTGTTACCTGAAATTGTCAATTCTGCTACGTTTTTTAACCGCCGGCGATATATGCAAAGCATACCAATGCACTTCACTGTGATTGTTGCGCATGCGCGACCATTGCTTTTAATAGCTGCAGCGTTAGGTTCAATAGCAAAATGAATTGGCTGTAAAATGTAGTTAGCAAACATAGAGTATAGCGTGTAAGAGTAACAGTTACAGTTACAGCAAAAGTAGTCAACAACAATGACAGACTAAGAAAAAGCTGACAAGTAGCACTACTTGTTTAAAATTGTGCGCTGGCGACCTCAAGACGCCAGCTATATTTCAAAATTACGATATTTTTTGTTTGTATGTATATTTATACATATATATATATATATTTTTTGTTATTGTTTTTTAATTATTTTTTATTTTTATTTTTTAAATTTTTTTAAATATATTTTTAGTTATTTTTTGTTATTTTTTTTCTTTTGTTTTGTAAATACTATATATGTATTTCACTTGTGGTGCCATGCAATATGAAACGGTTCACTTTAGCCGCCACGTGTAGGCGTTTGCCTAGCGCCTTGATGGCGGCATTCTTTCATTACTACCGCTGCCCTAAAACACCGACTGCAGTTGCTAGCTATTGTTGTTGCGCCCGAGCGACCTGCCACTATTTGGCTGGCCTTAACTGTTGCGTCAACCAACCGCAACGCCATCGTCACCGCCACCACCGTTGCCGCCTCTCACATCAACCGCGTGCTGCCAAATCAACTGCTTGCAACATGTCGCGCTGTAATTTGGCCACAGGCGCTATTTGTTAGTTGCTTGATCGTTGTTGATTTGCAGATTTGCTGGCGTTTGCAGCCAACTTAACAAGCAACAAAGCAGCTGTTATTAGTGTGTGCTTGTTATTGCTGTTTTGTAGTTCGTGTTCCGCATGTTGCAGGTTGCCGCATGCACGCGCACTCTCACGCATAAATTTTGCATTCGCATTCGTAATTAAACGGCGGCTGCCAGCGTAAACGAACTGTCATACAGGCGCGCGCACGCATACCGACATACAAACAGCCAGACAGACATGCGCGGCTATTAAGACGTTGCAGCAGGTGCGGAAAGGTTGACTGCCGGTTGGTCAAGCAGTGAGCGTGCGAGGCAGTCAGTCAGTTGGTATGTCAGCGTTTGTGGCGTACAAAAACAATAACAACACTTGGCGTACTTCTTTGCGTTGCAATATTTGTCTTGCATATTTTCGGTTTTATTAAATTTTTGGGCGAAAAAACTACTTAATTTCGGGTTATTAAAATGTGTGGCACAAACATTAAGTGTGGCAGTTGGTCGTCGCACATATGCACACACACACAAGCGTATTTTTTTGTTAAGCGTTTTTGAACACATTTTTCGTTTTCTGTTATTTTGCATATTTGGTCGGCTGCAAATGCACGGCGGCGCGTGACACACTTGTTGACGCCTGCGCAATTGCATTTCTCTGGAATATTATGATTATTTTTAATGCTTGGCCAAACATGCTGTTCGGTTGGGCAAATATACTTACTATATTATATTATTTATATGTATTACAGCGGCTTGGTTTACAGGGAGCAAAGCAAACGGAAAAATCGTGTATGTGGGAAGTGTTCTACGGATTATTCTGAACAACTTTTCCGAAGGGACTATGGGTCTAAAGTCGCTTTAGAGTCAGCGATTTTTAAGGCGAAGTTTTTTGGGATCAAAAACTCCGTTCGTCAGCTTTTGAGATATCCGGGTATCCACTTTGATATTCTATTCATCATTTGTCAGAATCAGCGAGATCAGACAACTAAATCAAATATCTACCACACAAACGATCATATAGATTTTTTAAACTTTAACTTATAATCGCTGACTCGAAATCAGTTTTAGACCCATAATACTCGTATTATTCAGTTTGAACCATAGAGTATTTCACGCATACGTGATTTTATAGAAAAAATCGACCTGCTCTAATGTATATGTATATTATGAATTACACTCTTTATAAATATTAACAAAAGGATTAGCTTGTCTAAGCTTTTTGGCTAAAAACGCCACGTTCTCAATGCGTTCGTTAATTCCAATTGGCTAGGTTTGGCGCATGCCACCCACCTTATTGCCGCATTAACGGCGTTACGCTATGAGTTATGTTATTAAAAGTTTTTTTTTTTTTTTTTAATTTGCAATAAATATTTGCACGGCACCTTGAAGGCGTTAATCTGTACTCAAATACATATGTACATTTATATTTATTTAAACAGCAAACTTAATTTGTAATTTGCTGGTGGGGCAACACCTTTAAATAAGCAATTCGATTTGTAACGAATTAAGGTCAGACACATTGTTCAACTTTGAATGGCAAATTTTGCCAAGCCGTTGGCAGGATTAGTGTTAAATTACTTTAAAATATTGATTCGGGCAGCAGATAAGTAGATATCAGTGAATAAAAATTCGGCCTTCGATACGCAAAGTTGAATTGAGACATAACTACTATGAAAGGGAAATACTTTGCAAATGAAAGTTTTAAGCTATCAGTACTAAATATTCTACATCACATCAATTATTTTTTATAACATATAGGGCTGGATGGCTTTCACGTACCTTTTCCATGGCAATCGGGTCTAGAAAATTAGAATATATCCATATTTTTATCCGACAAATGACTGTCAAGCCGACAATTTTCTTCAAAATTAAACTTGAGGTACTTCAAATACTTTATTTTTGTTGGTTGGTAAACTTGGTTTAGAAGTAACACACTTAAGACACATAAGTAAAACACTTAACAACTGGAAAGACCTCAAATGCTTTTGAGCAAACGAAATTAAGGAAAACCATTCTTAAGCAGTTTGAAGTTATTTTATTGGGTTATCCAAGACCACAAATCTATAATTATTGCTTTGTTAGCCTTTTAGTTATTTCTTTCTTAATAAAATTGCTGAGTATAAATTCGTTGAGCAAAATTATAGTATTTGCAAAGTAAAGAGTTACAGATGATAAAATAGCTATAAGGAAACGTCAGATACCTTAGAAAGTACATAGGTGACCGTTTTTACAGTATACACGTAAGCAGTGACCTAGTTTTTGAATATGGGTGAATTTTACCACTTATTTTCTCTAAGAAGCCTCATTTGTTAGCACAAATGTAACACGATAGAAATAGTCCTAAAACTTATAAATAAAGTGTTTGTTAAAGTTTTTTATATGGAGATGAGATTTTACACGAATTATTTTCTCATCTAAGAAACTGCTCATTTGTTGGAGTCGCCGAAATCGAAACACGATAGCATATAGCTGTCATACAAACTAAACAATCGGGGTCAAGAGCTTGTTGGAAAACATTTTATTTGACGAAATATCTTCTCGAAATTTGGTACGAGTTATTGTCTAAGACAATCGGGCAATCTTGGAAGGAATGGTTAAGATTGGATTACTCCAACATATGGCTGCTTATGAATGAAGATCGGATTACTTAACAAATTTTGATGAAATATTTCACGAAATTTGGCATGAGTTATTACCTGAAACAGTGCTGTATTCTCTGATGAAATTGTGCAGATCGCTTCACTATAGCATATATGTAGCTGCCAAACAAACTGTTTGTTCGGAATCGAGTTCTTATTAGTAATCTTTTGTGTTTGTGAAGCTTCAGGGCCACCAAAGTTAACATTTTTTTGTTTCCTTCGTATTCTTTTATAATTATAATTTATGTATGTCTTCACTAACTGATTGGCCAAAAAACTTTGAAAACTATGCAATCAATATTTTATAGTATAATATGACGAGAAAATAGAAAAAAAGTTTAGCTCAGTTCAATTTTTATGCCCGGCAAATCCAGCTATTTGTCGTAATAATTTGGTAATTTTATGCACATTTGCTCTACTTTCCCAAAAGCCAAAACACATAACTGTACATACGCATAGTCATAGCCATGGTAATATTTGCTTTGATTCGTTTATAAACTTGTTCACTTCAACAAACACCTGATTAGAATTAAAAGACATAAAATTAAAAGTGCCCAAAAGCCATCACAGCCAGTCTTAAAACGCATAAATCCCTCAAGTATGTCCATATAAACACATTAATTTTTTTCCAACATATTCTCTATTGCACGAAACCTAACAACCACACACACTTTACGTTGACTATTTCGCATGAAATCCAAAAATAACCAATTATTTTTTTACGCTTTTTCTCTGCGACATATTTACAGCGACTCAATTTATCGCATGTCCTTCGATTTGGAGCCACTGGAACGTGCCGTTTGGGCAGCGCCGCCCGAACAGATCGGCATTTGTCAGGTAAAAGGCCAGTCGGAGCGTTTGTGTCGCAACTATGTGCGCGTACTGCAGAGCTACGGTGAGAATCAATTGTACGCGTGTGGGACGAACGCCTTTCAGCCGCAATGTTCATGGCGCCAGGTTGGTACTCAGACACATATGTGTCTTAAGCAATAAGCGAAAAACCGCAACATATTCACACCAAACAAACCAAAAAAAACAAGCGCACAAGCTAACGACAATCAACAACAATCAACGCAACCAGCAATCAAGCAGCGTTGGCATAAGTGCACAACAGCAAAATCTAATAAAATAAAAATAAAAAAAATCGCATAAAAAACAAAAACAATTCGAAATGAATAACCTGTGTAATAAACATTAACAGCAAATATTAGCAAGTTGCAAGCTGCAAGTTGCATGTAAGCTGGTGGGCTTACCAGTTGTTGCTTGCTGCTTTGGCTTGTCGTTTTGTTGTTGCGCTTTACATGCTTGATTGCTGGTTGCGCGCTGTATTAGCTGTATTTGCTTAATTCACGCGGCAATCAATAACTCATTGCATTTCGTAAGCGCTTTGCTTGTCTTGCGCTGTCACTTTGCATGCTTTATTTCATTTGTTTTGTTTGCGTTTCGCATTAGATGGAGAACCTTACCATTGTGGCCTATGATAACGGTGTGGGAAAGTGTCCCTTCAATCCGCAATCAAGCATCACGAGTCTAATGTCCAGCACGGATAAAATGTTTGTGGCCACCGCGACAGATTTCTCCGGTGGCGATCCGGCGATTTTGCGCACCGAAGTGCAGCCGAAGAAAATCGTAAGTTCGTTGAACTAAACTGTTTAAGTATTCTTAATAATTATTACTTTTCTCTGAATTTCCTTGTAGTTTGGCTATCGACACATTGTGCGCACACAACAGTACAACAACAATTGGCTGAATAATCCACATTTTGTGGGCAGCTTTGAGGCGGGCAACTTCGTTTATTTCCTCTTCCGCGAACCGGCTGTGGAGTATAGTACCTGGGGCAAGGTAAGTGCTGCAGTGAAAACCTATAAACCGATAAAGTGGATTACCTTCAATTAATTTATTTTGTTCTATTTTTGTCTGCAGATTATCTACTCGCGCATTGCCAGAGTTTGCAAAAATGATGCCGGTGGCGATCAAATTTTGAAGAATAGTTGGACTTCCTTTGTTAAGGCGCGTTTGAATTGCTCGCTACCCGGTGAATATCCATTTTACTTCGATGAAATACAGGGCATGACGTACTCGGCCGATGAGGATGTGCTATATGCGACCTTTGCGACACCAGCGTAAGTACTGTTACAGTTTCTTAAGTTCTTGAAATTAGTTCATGGCGCTTTAGATTTTAATTAAAAAACTCGAAATAGATAATAATAAATTAAATATTTCCTCAAATTACCACACACAGTAATAGCATACACGGTTCAGCAGTCTGTTCCTACAATCTCACTTCTATAAATGCCGCATTCGATGGTCCGTTCCGCTATCAGGACTCCGCCGATTCCGATTGGCGCATCGTAGACATGCCACATCGCAGCCAGTTCCAGTGCGAAACACCAGCGCCGGACATGCGCTACAAACGTCTGCTCGAGTCTTCGAAATTCCAGCTGATGGCGCACGCTGTGCAACCGATGACCGAACAACCACTGTATTATTCCAAATTGGAACGCTTCCAGCACATTTCTTTGGACACACTACAAACGAAAACCGAAAAAGTGCATGTGCTGTTCGTTTCGACCGATGACAAGCGTATTAAGAAGCTTTCCGTGAAGCATCAGCTCGAGGAGCGACGCGCCCAAACATGTCTGATTGAAGTCTGGCAGTCGGCTGAGTATAATGGTGCGGACGGTGATATTTTAAAAATGGAGTACTTGAAAGTTACAGAGTCGCTCTATCTTGGCACCGAGCAGGCGCTAATACGCATACCGGCACAACGTTGCAGTCGTCATGTGTCGCAGAGCAGCTGCTTAAACGCTATGGATCCTTATTGTGGTTGGAATGAGTTGATTGAGCGTTGCACGCCACAAGAGCTGGTACAACAATTAAATAAATTCTGGCTGCAGCCAGATACATTGCAATGTCCGATTTTGAATGCGCCCATCGATGGTGCTTGGTCCACGTGGTCGGAATGGTACAATTGCAAGAAGCACGGCGATGATGATGGTAACTGCATGTGCCGCACACGTGAATGCAACAATCCACAACCGCAAAATGGCGGACGCAGCTGTGATGGCATTACTACGGAGGTAACAAACTGCACGGTGCATGGTGATTGGACCAACTGGTCGGAATGGTCTGCATGCTCACAAACTTGTGGTATCGCAGTGAAAACACGTCGACGCACGTGCGGCAATCCAAAGCCAGCGCATGGTGGACGCACTTGTGTCGGTGATGATCATCAAGAAATGTATTGCCGCCATTTGCCACCTTGTCCTACGCCCAAGCTGCAAGCCATCGACGGCGGCTGGGGTCCATGGGGAGTGTGGAGCGAATGCAGCACACAATGCGGGGGCGGTTTTCGTATACGGCGCCGTGAATGCAACGATCCGGTGCCACAAAACGATGGACAGGAGTGTCCTGGCTGCGCAATCGACTACGAAGTCTGCAATGTGCATGCCTGCCCCGAAGTGAAGAAGTTGAGTTCGTGGACACCTTGGTTGGTGGAATACAATGACAGCCGCAAGAGTGCCGAAACAAGTGGCACATTCGTTGAGCGCCGCTTCAGATACGCCTGTCGTGGCAGCAGCACAGATGTGAATAGTTTGCGCATAACACTGGCTAAGGAAGAGACGCGCGCTTGTCATGCGGATGGTAGCTGTCAGCGTCATCATGAAGTTTATGGCGCAACGGTAGCGTCAGCGGGCTCACCTACATTATCCGAGGAACGTGAAGAGCATAGTGAATGGGGTCCTTGCAGCGCCAGCTGTGGCGGCGGCTTGCAATATCGTTTGCACGATGGCACCGGCAGTGGCAAGCATCGTGGACGTCATGCCACACAGGCGCGCGTCTGTAATATACAAACTTGTGAAGAGGCGGCGGTGGTGCCAGCGACGAACCTCAATGAAGTGGTGCAGACACATGAATGGAGTTGTTGGACGGATTGGTCGCCTTGTTCGGTTACATGCGGCATGGGTTTAAGGCGACGTACGCGTCGCTGCTTAGGCGGACACGACAAACTTTGCAGCGGCAAAGCGATCGAAGAGGAAAAGTGCGCCATGGCACCTTGTACTGGTAAGTGCAGCACTGTTTTTCATTTCGTTTTGCTTAGTAGTTTGACGAACTTTCTTTTGCTTACAGACTTTATTGGCTGGAGCACGTGGAGCCCCTGGTCGGAATGCTCCAGTGAGGGCATACGCATAAGACATCGTAAGTGTATGGTGGATATACCAACAGCGGCCGAGTGCCGTGGCGCGGAATTCGAAAAGACCGCTTGTGTGCCTAGCGAATATGAAGGTAAGTTTTAAACAGTAAAGTAAAGCTGGTTAAGCAGCTTCTACTTAATAAAATAATTTGTTAAAATGTGCTTTAAAAATTGCCCTTCCTAAATTACTCATGAATCGCTCATGCTTTAACTACACTTCCGTTTCTCTTGCAGCCTTACGCCTTAGCTCCAGCACCTCCTGGCCCTGGATTATATTACTCTGTTCCATAATCTACGTCATCACCATAATCGTTACATTCTATCTGACAAAGCGTTTCATAAAACCCGTCGATTTAGCGTTGAATAAGAATAACACGCCGGCAGCGCCCAGCTATGACTCCTATGCCAATCAGTATTCCAGCCTGCCCACAAAAGATGTAAGTTACCACACATATGCTCAAATCAAACACAACAAAAATAATTTCTAAATATCAGCAGTCTTTAAATTTGCAGATCTACGAGGTGCGCCCGAAAGTGAAGCGACAGTCCAGTTTCAATATGTGCTCACCATCGCCGTCGAAAAGCTGCAACACTGGCACGTTGACGCGCAATAACATGGCGCACAATCACACGCCCAAAGTGCTGGCGAAGACCTACAATGACTGCGAGACGGGCACGCTGAAACGGAATTCGCATCAGCTGAACAACTATCGCTCGAATATCGACGATGAGAAGTTCTAGTGGTAACAAGCGGAACTTGCGTGGAGCGTGAAGAAGCAAATACCTGCACGCGCTGTTGCCTAGTGGGCGCTATGGACTCCGGAGTCTGGTAAGCTTGTGTGCCTTTCATATGTTAAGTAAACTCGTACCTTTGGTCGCTCAAATGTGCTCTACGCTGCCTGGCAGCTAATTAAGACGTGTCTTAAGCTACACATACATATGTATGTGCTTTAATTATATAACTAAAGTAGTCCTTATGAACATGAGACTCATTGTGGAATATTGCATAGTATCATTTTTGTGTGCCATCAGAGCGCTAAGTCTGCCACAAAACAGTAAATGATAATAATTTAAAGCAAAAAAAAAAAAAAAAATAGTAATTCAAGCAGCATATTCAACTCGAATATGTTTATTAGAACATTGATCTACAGTAAAGTAATATATTTTTTTACAATTGTTGTTGTAAGTGATTTGCTAAATTCAATTTCGTGCAGTGAAGTGCATTTAGCGGTTAAGCCAGTATTGACTCATATTGAGTGCCTATATTTTTATAATTAGCATAAAATTAATTATGTGTATGTATTTATCAAGTAGTTAAGTTGTCAGTTTTAAGTACGTTCAATTTAAATGCAACGCAACGAAATTGTCGAGGAAACAATTTTAGCTGCCAATTTCGATTTTTTTTTTTATTTGGAAACTTTAGTACGAAATATTTTCAGTAAATATATATTTATGAATGCCTAATTTATTTATGATTTTATACACTTTATAATTAATTCCACTTTCAGGTTTAAAGCCTAGTTTTCAATTAATAATTGGTTTTTTTTTTGTTTGTATTTATTACCCATCGTCCTCACGTAATTTCTAAACATTTTGTTTTTTAATTTTCTAAAACTTTTAAACTATATTTTTTGTTCTCGTACCTTTTCGCTTGTTCTTTCTATTATATTTTGGACTAAATTGTTAACGCTCAATTTATAACCAAATTAGTAAATTTCTTTAAAAAAAATGTGCTAATTAAATTTTAATTTTAGTTAGTAAGCAAAATTGAAGCCGCAACTCTTCAACCCTAACTTTCTTTTAAATGCATATTTTATTTTTCATGTTCAGCAAATTATAGTAAATGTTTGTTTGTACGTCAAAAATTATGTTAATTGATAAAAAGCAGCTGAAATTGTTGACTAAATTTAAGTATAATCTATATTATAGTTATTTTATTTAAAAAATATGTAAATAAATGTATTATCATATAATTTGTTTCATTAATTTACTTTAAGTTGAATAAAAAAAATATATAATAGAAATATTTTAATGTCACTAACAGAAATATGTGTTTTATTTATTCGCAAATTGCTCATTTTACAGAAAAAAAAAATTATAAAAAAAAGTTTTATAAAAAAATTATAAAAAAATTTTATTTAAAAAAAGTTTTCATAAAAAAAAATTCATTAAAAAAAAAATTTATTAAAAAAAGTTTTATTAGAAATTTTTTAATAAAAAAAAAAATTTTCATAAAAAAAAATTTTCAAAAAAAAAAATTTATTAGAAAAAATTTTATTAAATAAATTTTATTATAAAAAAATTTTATTATAAAAAATTTTTATTAAAAAGTTTTTTATTAAAAATATTTTTATTAAAAAAAATTAATTGAAAAGTCCAATTCCAGTTTTATTAAACTAATTTTCTACAAAATTCCAACAATTTTGATAAAAATAGCCCATTTCATTTTAGAGCAAGAAATTATAGAAATATTTAAAAAAGAAACAAAAACAAATTTTAATAAAAAATTTTTATTATAAAATATTTTTATCATAAAATTTTTTTATTATAAAAAATAATTAATAACCATTCAATTAAAAATATATGTATTAAAAATTTTTTATTAAAAGTTTTTTATTAAAAATATTTTTGTTAAAAAAATTTTTATTATAAAAGTCTAATTCCATTTTTAATAAAATAATTTTTTACAAAATTCCAGCAATTTTAATCAAAATCGCCCATTTCATTTAAGAGCAAGAAATTATAGAAATATTTCAAAAAGAATCAAAAAAAAAATTTAATAGAAAATTTTTATTATAAAAAATTTTTATTAAAAACAATTTTATTAAAAACAGTTTTGTTAAAACCAATTTTATTAAAATAATACGTATTATAAAATTTTAAAAGATTTTTATTAAAAAACTTTTTTAAAAAAATTTTTATTAAAAAAATTTTAATGCCATATTTTTTTAAATAATTTTCTAAACAATTCTACCAAATTTGGTTAAAATCGGCCAATTCGTACTCTTTTTATAAGCATTTTAAATATTCAACCCCGCTGTTGCGCAACGCCGGCAGCGACGCCGTGAATTCGACAGAATTGCTTTTCCTGAATTTGGCAAATTGTACTAGGCGCCCAGAACGGCACAGAAGGTGGCCGGCAAAACAGTGCGCCTGTAGGGTATGCAACGATTTTCGGGCGGACGCGCTGTAATCAACAGAGTCGGTAATACAGAGTCGGTAAGACAGTGTCGCTGTTACATGGCGAAACATAGCGCCTCTGGGATATGCAACGAAATTCAGGCAGAAGCGCTGTAATCAACATAGCCGGTAAAGTAGCATAATGTTGCTATAGTGAGATGTTAGTGACAGAACTACTTACTACTTGTGCCAAAGCGAAATAACAAAATGCACTGATTTTTTTTTTTTTGATTTTATTAAATTTTATTTGTAAAAAAGTTTTAAAATAATTAATATTACATAAAATTAAATAGGTTATTAGAAAATTTTCTTAAATTTTATTGTATTTTATTTGAGAAAAAGTTTTCAAATAATTAATATGACATAAAATTAAATTGTTTATAAAAAAAATTAGCTATACAAAATTATAAAGAAGCTAAAATTCAAATTTTTTGTATCCTATATAGTTTGGTGTCCATGTAAATTCAAAGGCGCCAGAAACTGGGTAGAAATGTACAATGTGATGAGCTGAAAGTAGAGAAATGTACAATATTAGACAGAAATAAAAGAAATATTATAAAAAATTTTTACAGGCAAATAATAAACTTTTAGTAAATTGAACACAATTTTAATGCTTTTTGTACATTTGAAATATATTTTGGAGAAAAGTGGTTACTTTGTGTATCGAGGTAGAGAAGCATGCAAACCAGGAAAAAGAAAAAATCGTATACATTGGGTTATCTTAATTGCCTACTACCATTCACCTTTCGTAAATATACATATGTATCTAACACTTTGAATACATTTTTTAATGAAAGTGTTTCTTAGAAATGTTTAAGTTGTTTAATTTTTGACATAATATATCTTCGATTTTGTTGAAATTAGTACAGTAAATGAAATGTCTGAACTAGTTATTTTAAAAGCCATTAATTTAAAGATACAATACTATGCCACAGCTGAGTCTACTACAGTCAGTTGGAGTAATTTATGTTATTTAGGACACAGCGCCGTTTTCAACTAAAGTGTGTAATTATTTACCAAACCAAAAAAAAAAAACATAAAACTATGGAGGAGAGCAACTAAATGCCGGGACATTACTAGAAAAATATAGAACAGCTAAGCAAGTTTTATAAAATGGATCACAACTAAATACACAAACGCATATGTATATGCATAAATGTATATGCGTATGTACAGATATACATAGAAATAAAACTCAAAAAAGACAGTTATGCACGCGGAAAAGAAATGATTGCGTTAAAATATAGAATTGTAGAAAGAAAGCATATATTTACACAAAAATGAGAAAACACGTGTTTAAACATAGACTTTCGAATAAAACACTTTTGTAAATATTTGTTAAAAAATTGTAAGAAACAGTGCAGCAGCAACGCCTTATTGTTCGAAGTGTAGCTACTGTACGCCAATGTGCGGATTACAAAAGCACAATGCGCCAGTGATACTGACTTTGTAAAGCCCATCAATGGATGCATGCCGCATTGTGTTATGCGTTTACAATTAAAAGGTGAGAAGTACACTTGCTATGTGTGTGTGTGTGTGAAAAAGTCGATAAAGTTCAAAATTAAAAAAAAATTTTTTGTTTTGTTTTTAGGAAGCAGAATGTACAGACATTAAAGAGAGCGTCTTTCAGATAGAATTATTAGCAGTTTTTAATAATTTTCACCGTTTTTTTTAAACGGCGCCATTTTTAATTGTTTTTTTTTTTTCCGATCATAAGTCATTGTATGGACAGTGAGAAGTTTATACCATCAAGTTAAACGTCAGAAATCCTATAAAGTATATAAATATATATATAAATGAGTCGATTTAGCCATGACGTCTGTCGTATTTGTACGACATTTGCACACATTCTTTTCTCAACAAGAAGCTACTAATATGTTGGAATGGCGGATATCGAACCACTATAGATATACATACATAGCTGCCATACAAACTGAACGATCGGAGTCAAGGACTTGTCGGGGAACTTTTTGATTTGAGGAGATATGTTCACGACAATTTGCATGGACTATTTTTTAAGACACTGCCACAATTTCGAAGAAATTGTTCAGCCTGGATCACTATGTAGCTGCCATAAAAACTGAACCGATCAAAGTTCTTGCAAGTAAGTTTTTGTATTTATGAAGGATATTTATTCGGTTGAATAGAACGACGGACGTTTCATTTTGTTTTAAATTCCATGCAAGTAGCAGGGTGGAATCCAAAAAGTTCCAAGAAGATCCGACCAATTTCAACCAAACTTTTTTCAGCTATTAAGCCCACTTCTGTCTAAATGGGTATGTAAATAAACAAAATTGCCACATTTGGTATGAAGAGTAATCTGAAGAGATTCAAGAGCTGCCATTTCATCCAGAAAAACAAGGGTTTGGTGTAGTTTGTTGGCCGGTGGAAGCATTGGTCCATATTTCTACAAAAATGATGCCGTTGAGAACGTAATCGTTGATGGTGACCGTTATCGTGCCATAACAACTGACTTTTTGACGCCTGAAATTGAAGCTCGTGATCTCAGCGACATTTGGTTTCAACAATACGGCGTCACTTCCCACACATCGCATCAATTAATGGATTTATTGAGAGGACACTTCAATGAGCGGGTAATACGTTTGGGCCACTCGATTGGTCACCAAGATCGTGAGATACTACACCATTAGACTTTTCCTTGTGGGAATATGTAAAGTCTTAAGTCTATGGGGATAATCCCGCGTCGATTCTGGACTTGGAGCAAAACATCACGCGTGCTATTCGCCAGTTAACAGCCGAAATGCTCGAACGAGTCATCGAAAATTGGACTCAATGGATGGAAAATCTGAGACGTAACCGTGGCCAACATTTGAAATAGTACATCTTCAAAAAATAAATGCCAAAGAATGCATGAACTTTTGAATGGTAACAAATAAATTTGAAGCTTCTGTGTTTTTTCTTTTAAGTAGGGAAACTCGAAATGGATCACCATTTACATGTCCAATGTCCGTTTCTAAGATCATCTGGTGAGGCTAACCTTAAAATTGTTGTGAATAGTGTAAAATATTTATATCATAAGTCTAAATGGTTTAACAATAAAAGAATACCAGAGTAATTATTTTTATAATATTGTATATAAAATTATTAAAAATCTCATGTTAGATAAAAATGTGTTCGAAAGCGATCATCCGGATTTCAACTTGACTTTATATTTCTGGTCAGTCAGTCGTTACCAAAAACTTTATGAGAGTTTATTCTCTAGTAAGAAGCCGACTAGAAATTACACTGTTAATTTTGTTAGCAAAAAACTTATAGAGTTTCGCATCTGTCCGCGCTGCTTTTATTCATGCACTTTATATGCTATGCCATACTTCTCAAATTCTTCCTTCTTTCTTCATAAAAAATCGGACTAAGCGGTATGTCGAGCTGTTGATAAGCCTTGTGCTGTCATTACTATCCAAAAAGAAACCAAGACATGCACTAAATACTAATGATTATTTTGATGTTAGAAAAAATATATATCGACGAAATTAAAATTAAAAAGTCTTACTTTTTTTTGCCCACAATAAAAATATAGCCAAGTGAGCTCATGTGGTCAATGCTTTTTTGAGTGAACAAAAATCAATTAATTATATAAACAAATTAATGCAATTAATGAAGAAAAAATAAAAACAAAAATTTTAAAAGGAAGCAACAACCTAGATGCCGAAAAACAACACCTATCAAAACAGCAACATAAAGCGCAGCTATAAAAAATACAAAAAATATTGGCAACCGTAAGCACAATATAAAAAACATAAAAAAGAAACACAATTGCGAGAAAGAACGGTTCTATTCTTCACTTAAGCCGCTGAGACGGCGGTTTCGGCCTGAAGCGCAGGCCAGCCACTTGTTCGTGCGTTACACTCTACGTCGCACAGCTGACTTGGATTCTGATTGTGTTACGCTTACATGTTGTTGTTAATGTAGTTTTTGTACGTAGTACGCTCTAGCGTGCGGACAGTTTTTGGGCGCTTGTTTAGTTGTTGCTTAAGCCAGCGCACCCGCCGAACCGTCTCCCTTTTCAATACCTATGGTCAGCGATCGATTGCTTGCATTGTTGTTATGGGTTAACTTGGCTCACAAAAACACCCAAAAAACAGACAAATGTACAAACGTGAGAGCGCCATAGAAAAAGAGAAAGGTCAATGAATTCTTTTGAAATCAAAAAAACCGTATGGTTATTGTAAATTCGGAATTTCTGCTTTCGACTGCGTTTCTTTGCCATGGCGCACTCACCTAAGAACGCGTCCAAGACAGCAGGCAAGGGACGAAATTACAAAAAAGCAGCAACAACAACAAAAGCGAATAAAATAAAATTAAATAGATACAAAAAATAAATGCCGATAATAGCTAAAAGTTAATGCGTTTTAGCCTTTTTACTGCTAACCGCGGGCTTGCTGTTGTTGCTTTGGAGTGTTGTTATACATATGTATATCCCGCTGTATTGGTATCTTGTATTTTTAGTAGAGTTAAAGCAACACTTGGCGACACTATCACAACAACATTAACAATAACAATAATGAACGCTTTACAACAACAAGAATAAATAGAAGCACGCATGCGAGAGTGGACGAGCGATGTTCAATTCATTAACATAGGAAAAAGCAACAACCTGCCATATTACAATATATTCAGAAATCTCAAATGGTCAATGAGCCAATTCGCCTGCGGCAGCCTTTGATACGCATGTGTGTGTGTGTGTTTGTGCACATATTTCTTTCGTTGAAGTGGGGTTAAGCAACCCAATGGCTCTACAATCCACTGAGCCAAAATGGAGATTATCATATATACTATATATAGTTTAAATACTAGGGTGGATCAAACAATATATATTTTTTTTGTTTTTGTAAAGCACTCAGTTTCATATAAAATCTATGAAACTAGTAATTTTTCAAGTAGTTGGAAGCGAGGTATGAATTTTTCTATTTATAAGAAAAGAACAGAAAACAATCAGGCGGAGGACCTTCCTGCTACAATTAAGAGCTCATACTTGGAGATATTTGCTAAGAACTTACTTTTAGAGTACCAAACGAAAAAAATTCACGTTTTTCTATCAATCATAATAAGTAGATTATAAGGAAGAAGCATACTTGGAGAGAATTGCTACACGTTTTACGTTTTTTCGGCCCACCTTAATAGGTACATATGTATGTTTTTATTGCTATACATTTATGGGGGTTTTTGAATATATACATACATTTAAATGTGGAAAAAATCATATTTTCACTTTACATTTTTATGCTGTGAAAGAAAATTTGAAACGATAAAAATTTTAAATTTTTGTTTGCTCATGAAAAATGTTGTATTTTGACTGAAAAAGTTCGAATATAAGGTATAAACAACATTGCTTTGAATGGAGAAGATCTCTTATCAAAGGTTTACAGCTGTTTCTGTTCGATAGAGTTTAGGTTAGTTTCAAATATCTTGGTAACCGTAAAGTACAATATTATTTAATAATATTTGCTCTAAAAAAATTGAAACTAATTATTTTACACATTTATTGGAAAAAATTATAAAAAAAATGATGTTATACAATTTTTGGAATAAAAATAATAAAATTAATTATTTTATAAAATTTTCAAAACAAATATTATTAAAATCAATTTTATAAAATTTTGGAACAGTAAAATAAATGTTTTCCTATTAGTTCGTTGTAGTGACCAAGTGTTGGGATCAGTCAGTTTTCTGAAAGTCTGATTAGCAGACATCTGTCAGTTAGGTTCTGGCTAAAATAGGACTCTTTACCGAAAGAAGAAGTCTTGGTTAAGTTAACCAGAACTTAACTAACAGATGGCTGCTAACCAGACAATGAGGAAGTGGCCCTTAATGTTATTCACTTAATGGTTTTTCTTCAAAGTATATAATTCATTACTCGTTCTGCTGTAAACTCGGCTATACCCGTTTAAGGGGTGTCTACGTCAATAAAGAAGAAGAAAATAGAATTCGTTAACTCAAAAACGGAGAATACCAACCAAACACTGCGAACTAAATTGGAAGCTTTGAAGACAGCTTAATTCCGCGTGAGCAGAGTGAACACACTGAAAAAATTTTGATCAAAAACTTAAAAAAGCAAAAAAAATTATGCAAATTTAGAGTGATCGGTATGTAACTATAACAGCGCGCAGACAGCGAAAGCCTGACTAGAATGCATGCCAACATTCCAACAAATCCCTTATCTTGCCTTGTCTCCACTTGCCGTTACTTTCCGATCAACGCCGCGGCGGCGCATCACATCGACATGGATGGCATGTCACGAAGCTGATAATCACCAGCAGACATTTTATCTATGCGCCACAACTTTAGCTGGGCGCACCAACACATAGCGCGGGTTTGTATGTAGATCTGTTATGTACTTGTATGTCTTATAACTGTTATTGCGCTGGAAATTTTGGGTGTAAATTTGGAAATTTCGTTCGCATTAAAATCGTATTCAGCAGCAAATATCAAAAACTCCGGCGAGTTAACCAGTTCGTAGTGGCTGATATAATTTAGTGAATTTTATGGTCATTGACGGCAATGTTGCCTTTCTTCTATCAAAAATGCACTCTACTGCCACTTACAGTACATGCATAATGTATGTGGCGTTAAGTTTGTACGCCTGCGTCGTCCCGTTCGTAACTCTGTTTGTGTGTGTGTATTTATGCAATCAAATTTTCGTTTCTTTTATTTAAAATGTTTAAATTTTTGTATATGCTTTTTTCGCCAAATTTTTATATTGGAAAGTTGCACCTGCGCTTTAGGTAAGTTTGGTGGTTTTCATTTTCTGTTTCTTTCCAAAAATTTTTGCTGCCAAATTATTTGGTCATTGCTTGTAAAAAGCAGCCAATTAGCCGTTTACTGAAACTTCAAGGAAATATCGCAGGAGTTGTATTCTTTTATGACTATTTTGGCAACACACACAGTTCGTCTGAAATTTGCAGTAATTAATTTAGTACGAATAGTGTAAAGTTTTGTAAAGGAAGTGTGAACGAAAATGCCGAGTATTTACAGGCGTGTGCTTAGCGCTTGCGTGCATTAACGATATTCCAGGTTTTCATTAGCATTATTTTGGTTAATAAGCAGATTTATTGTTGCAGAACGCGTTGCGAATTTGTTACTTTTTTGTTGTGGGTGGCCGCAGGTAAAACTCAAGCAACTGAAGTATGTTGAATAAGCAAGCCGGGCATCTGACAAACACACATACATATGTACATATTTCAACAAGTCAAAAAATTTGCAGTTGAATGACACTTTATCTCTAACGGTACTTTGTAAGTGTTCGCGAAATTTTGAAGCTATAAAGGTAAGTGCTCCATGGCAATTAAAGTTGTTATAATACAGTGACTACAAAATGGTATCAGGTGTGATTTTCTTAAATTTTACATTTCATATAACATTTCAATTTTTTTTTTGATTTCTGAAAGCAAAACACATCGTACTCGAATGAAACCCATCGGAAACGAGAGATAAAATTACAAACATTAAAGGAAAACTAATTTACGGGTGGTCTAAGTTCGGGTAAAGGAAGGGGAAACGGTTTTTTTTTTTTGAATTTTTAATTTAATTTGTAGTTAATAAAAGGATCTATAACTTTCATATATAGGCATTTTCACATAAATTTTGAGTTTTTTCGTCTATAACTTTTGTATACAACTTTTTACATAACCTCAAAATTTACTTGAAAAATTCAAATATTCAAGTTTTTATTTTTATCTCGTATCTACATCCCATTTTCTCATAGGTTTCAATCCACTAAGAGTTTCTTTCTTTTTTTATCAATTTCAATGGCGTCTGCAATGACCTGCTTCTGTAAATAATCTCAGAAATCATGATTTTAATTTAATAGTATGTAAACATAGCTAAAATTGAGTGCTAGAGGGTATAAGCTAACACAACTAGCTAACGGTAACTAATGTAAAAGTAAAAAAAAGAAAAAAAAACCTGAATATTAGTTAAGTATGTGTATGGTGCTTCTTCTTACAGTAGAATTTATAAAAATAAACACAAAATAAAATGTAAAATAATTCCAACAACAAGACTTTTGATGTAAAACCGCCTGTTAGGCATGAAATTGACTGATGCGAGAATTAAGCCAAATTTCACGGTTGTATTCTTAGAATTATATGCTGGCTTCTGTAAAGGCATACAGATGAAATCACGTCCCAGCTGGAAATTTGCTTGCAATATTAACTAGTTTGAAAATACGACGTGGAAAAACAAATTTAAATTTTTTTCTTTTTCTTCGAATGTTCCTGAAAGAAGTTCGGTGCTTTTTACCGAGAGACCTCCGGAAATGTCGTTGTAGTGGCCGAGTTTGGAATAATTTCCTTTGTAAATTTCACAAAATCTTTGCAAAATATGTATCTTGGAATAACAAAAATTTTGAATACAATATTTTTATATAAAAAGAGTGATTGAAAATAGATTTCGCTAGAACTGCTCAATCGATCTTCATGAAATAAATTAAGATACAATTCTTAAAGATTTGGAAGAACGATAATTTTTTTCGATTACAACTAATTGAAAAAAAATGTCGCGAAATTTTCAATGAAATGTTCATTTGTTTGTAAAAATATCTGCCAAAAATCCAATTTTCAGTTTTTTCTTCGTCCATGTTCTACATAAGTTAAGGTTTAACCTTAAAAAAAAACTAAAACTCGCATTTTTCACTTTCGTTGATCGTGCAAGGAGTTATTCTGCCGACACGGGCGCATCTTTTTTTCCGAGAAGTCACCGGAAATGGCGTCGCAATCGTCGAGTTTAAAATATTTTCAAAAAATTTCAGAATTTCTTTGTTAATAGTCCATGTTTTAACAATAAAAAATTCTAATAAAATATTTCATTTTTTATATGAGAAAAACATTTTTGAAAAAAGGATGTTTTTTAGCCGAAGAAACCCATATAACCCCTTGAAATTTTTTTTAGACTGAAACACCTAGTTTGTGATTTCGAAAAAAAAAATATATTTTCACTTTCGATAGGTATACTACCTTCATAACAAAATACTAAAATCTATTTCTCAAATGGGTTTGAGTTAACTAAAAAAATATTAATTTTTTCTTCTTAAAAAAATTAATTTTTTTATGAAACAAGTATGTATGTGTAAGCATATCCTTAAAATTCTAAAACAATTGATGGAATAGTTTTTTAATTTCCAAAAATCTATGCGTGTCCCCAAAAAGTTTCTGGTGGGCATATACACACATATGTGTGTATAAATATGTATATGTATACTTGCAAGCATATTATGTATTCAAAGTCATTTACCTGTGATTCGCACAATGAATCAATCAAGGTATACGTAAACTTTATGACCATGGCTTTATATGTATGTATATATACTTCTTTTATAAAAATATAATATATAAATAGAGTAGTGTACTCATTTTTCCACACAGAATCCTGATTGTATATAATTAATAACAGTTCAGTGTAAAAATTATTATTCATGTACTTTTTGCGTATTGAAAGTAAACAAAAGTATGCTTATTGCCATGGCACTACTTTCCTGTCTATATAGTATATTATTCAAAAATTATGAATTCTTCTTTTAATGTTTATTTAATAAACAGACGCGTGTACACACAGGTGCTGTCAAAATTCACACATTTATACATACATATTGTAAGCACATGAATTCAAGTAGTTCATTGTACTACAGCGCTTTTATTGATTCATCATAATGTAGATGTATCGGTTGTTTATATAATATATCTTTCATCTAGTTTTGGGTGTTGAATATGCGCTTCGAAGAAATTCTGGGAAAATTTTGAATGGAAATATATGCATATGTGTATAAATTATTATGTATAAAAATACAAACATACAAATATATAGTACATGTATATGTGCTGTTCAGTTGGCATAATTCCAACTTATGCAGCTATTATCGATCGGTAATTAAAAAACTGTCTTTACGACTGAAAATTGGTAAGATTTCAATCTGGTGATAAATGTATCAAGATGCGCACATACACATATACATATATACATTGGATGTACATAGGAACAAGAAACATGAAACTAACTAGCATATTTGATAAACGATTTTGAGACTTTCTCAATAGTTATCTTGTGTACAGATCAATTACGTAGTTAACTGCTTTGTCATCTGACTGCAGGATGCTTAGTATTTTATATTTTTAATTTACAAGACTTCAAATCGAAATTTGGTATAGTTTAAGATCCAATGCAGCGCTAAAATCTCCAAATAAACTGTTCAGATCGATTTAATACAGCATATGAGTCGGTGCCAATCAAACTGGCGCAAAAAAATCAAGATAAAGCTATTCTTCTTTTTGGGCTGTGCCACCTTTTGACCAAAAATGTCCAAGTTGGACTGAAATTAATCAAGCTCCCAGATACCGAATATGTGGATGGCTATTCTTATTGCGAATTTTAAGCGAAAACATCGATCAAGCTGTTAAACATATTATTGATATTCAAAAAGAACTTTTCCCTGCTTTAATCCAGGCAAGTTGTGAATTTGGCGCTTCCTTACTTGTTTCTTTTACTTGTCTATTCCAGATGTGAAAGTCTTCACAAAATATCGAGGAAAAGTTTATGCCCCTAAAACTCTGCTTCGGTCGTGTGTGGTAGAAGTGAAAATGTGAGGCAAGCGGCTGTCATTTTACGCGTAAAATATATGTTTTTTTTTATAAATTTAGATTTAGCCATAGGCGCCAAATGGAGTTGATGTTGTATTGATTCATGCTCTACTCGCATTTTATTATTCAAGTTTACGAGTAAAAATAGTGGAAAATAAAAAAAAAATATTTAATTATAAATATTGTCATAAAGGTTCTGTTTAATAATTGAAAGCGGGAAAAACACAAGTAAACAACATGCAGGCATTCAATTTATAGGTACATGTACATATGTACATAAATGTAAGGCTTAGGTCCGATCGTGCACAAAAGCCTTCAAAAGAATATTCAAAAGAATAATGTGTATACATACGCGATAACTTGAATGAATTTCTTTGGAAATATTAATTGTTTGCAAATCAAGTAAAACATGTTTTTATTTACTTAAAGCTCACGTGCAATGAGGAAAATCACAAAGAGAACGAAGCAATAAAACCACTTTAAGATTCTGCCTTTATTCAACAAATAATCACAATTAATACGGAAGACTCCACGGTATACCAGCACCAACACAAATTCAAATGTAACTATATCAGTAGGGAACTCTACTTATAGAGAATATAATATTTATATTTTATTTAGAGAAACATCAACAGCTCAACCTAAAGCGGACACAACTTAAATTTCTCTTTATTTGAACATTTTACACTTAATTTTAATACAGACAAAACAGCACTCTCACTTAGGCCACTACCTATATTAGGGCGATGAGCACATGCACTGTAAAACTCACGATTACAGATGCATACTTACATATACACATACATACATATCTACATCTTAAATCATGCAGCTCGTTGATGATCTCACAGTCGTATGTATTTACCCGGCACCAAGTGATAAGACAACGCAAAAATTCCCCAAACAAATATACGTAATAATATATGTTATGATCTATACCTACATACATACATATGCACTTACAAGCATTTAAGCTCAAGCACAATGTAAATTGCGGCACAGAACACAATCAGGGGGATGCTAAAGGTACTGCAGATCATTGCCTGCATACATACATACGCACATACTTTGCACTTAATTGCGAAAATAAAACGAGGCACACAAACGGAGAAGTTGTCATCGGCGTTGTGTTGATGAAGGTATTGGTGCAGTGCTTTCTGGGGAATCACAGGTGCCAAAGATCAGATCGTCAATACTATAAAGAGCATGCAAACAAATTGCTGGCAATATTTGGAAGAGCGTGCTAACAAACATACATATAGCTTCCGCACAGTGGCATTGTAGACATGAATGATTAACTCCAAGAATTTCTAAAAATATTTTTTTTCGATAACTTAACAATTTTTGTGAAATTTTAATCAGAAACGTCGCATTTTATTACGTTTATGTCAGAGGTTAATAATATTTCGAGTTAAATGCGGAAATGCTTTTTGGGAATTTATTGGGAATTCAGAAAATATATTTGAGTAATTTTTTCTTGGAAAAAAGGATGATCTTAAACTAAAGCATATGAGTGAACTGTTTTGAATTTTAGAATTTGGAATCAATATCAGAACTTAGTGCGAAATCATAAAACACAGAATATTTGAAACTTTTTTTCTTCACGAGAGGAAGCTCTTCTACTTTAAAAAAGACTGAATTTAACTAAGTAGTCAACAATACCTGGGATTTATCATAATAAATTAGTGTCACATAAAAAGAAGCAATTTATAGTTTTAGATAGTTAAGAAAGTTGCCTAAAATATTTCGGAATTAAAGAACAAAAACAGATCTTAATCGTAAAAAATCACTTATAGTTTTCAAAATATTCTTGATTAAGATCTATACATTTTTGCTTGCGTTTAAACAATTGCAAGTTGAAGCACTTTGGCACTTTGATTGAGGTTATCTCCAAAACATACATATGTTCGGAACGCAAGAACTGCGTCATCAGGTGTCGAAAAACATTGACCTTTTAGTTTATTTGTTACGTACGAGTATAAAAAGATGTTATTCGATGCCAATTCTGGAGTAAACAATGGATGACTGAGTGCTCAAACATGCTGTGGTTTCAGTCGTTGTGCGAGAGCTCGCATTGTCGTGGTGAAGTTGGTTTACTCGATTTCTTGAAAAACTGGCATTTCTTAAAAAAAAACACAAATGGTAGTTAACTACTGTTCTGCGTTGTTTTAGTTATGTTTCAACTCGCCAGTTTGTACAAAAAATGACGGTAACCATTTGCTTGGAAGTGCTTCTTGCGTGAACAACTTTTGTTGGATTCGGTTCATTTTGAAACACCCATACAGTCGACTGTGGGTTATTTTTGGCCTCATTAGAATACATACACATATTCGTCACCTGTGACGTGTTTCGAAACACCTCTATTGTATTTTTAGGCTCAAATGAATATTTTAAGTTATTGTAAGGAGTACAAATAGCGCTCATATGTCAAAACGTTCTCAGTATGAGCAACAAAAACCATGTCAAACTATATGAAAAAGTTGCAGATTTTACGATAAAGTCGAGATTACAACATTAGGGTGGCCAAATTCCGAATTATAAAAGGCAATCTACGTATATGAGTATCGAACCTAAGGGAAGCTGTACCTATAGTAAACTTCGAAGCATATTTCTGACATAAAATACCTTCTATGCAAGCTCTAAAAGTTAACCTAGGGGTGAAGCCACGGAGCCCGAATTATCGTATGACATGGTTTTTGAAGAAACCCAGCTCGCATTGTAGAAATAATAGGTTAACAAAAAATTTATAAAATGGGAATAAATGTTTATTGCATAGCAGCATTGAATCGTAGTTACTTTCTCAGAATTTTGCAAAGGTCTCTGCATTATCTTAGTAGTAAAACGTCAAAAGGTTGTTGCATGGTTGTGCATTCCCCAAGTCACTAATGATTGTTAATGAAATTATTATTACGGCTGTGCATATATTATAGAATGCAATGTTGTACATACAAACATACATTTTTCATTGACTTATCACTTTGTGCGCGCCTTGTGCTATGTATTACACGCCTTTGAATTGCTTTGGTAGTAAAGTATAAGCAATAGCAAATGTGAGGCAACCGCTTAGTATGTAAATATTTTGTTGATTACGGGGGTTTTCTAAGTAAATACATACATACATATGTATATACATACATATGTGCATTTGTTTATTGTCTATAATTTGAATGCTCTAGTAGTTATTAGCTTTAAACTGCATGTAACCTAAATGAGATGGGTTTTTCAGTGGAAATTCTGGGTCAAATTAAAGTACAGTACACAAATAATTAAATACGTGTAAATATGTATGCATAGTAATTACATACATAAATTTTAAAATATTGAATGCTGATAAATACAATACAAATTATGCATACACATACATGTGTAATTAATTTCAGAGTCTGCTACTCACCTAATTTTTATTCCAATTTCAGCTGGTTTTGTTTTGTAGTCACATTTAATATATTTTCCAAGTAATTTCACTGAAATTTAGGAGAAATAACATTTCTAATCTTTTATATGTTATTTAAATTTGTATGCATTATAAAAAAATTTTTAGAAATTGATACGTAATTGAATAATAATTAAAAAAATATATAACCAAATATTATGCGCCTAATTCGAACTGTCAATAAATTAATATAAATGCATTAAAAAGGGCATATGTCGATTGTGTTCATTAATCTTTCACCCTCAATTACTTTGCATTGTTTAAATTATTTTATTGTATGTCGTTTATATTTTTATCTTTCGAATTATTTGGCGTCAAAAGGACAAAAAATACAATTGCATGAAATATCCAGTTCTTTACCTTTGATTGATATTTGTTTTTTTTTTTTTTTTTGAATGCAACCCTCTCATGCGTCAGTTTAACTTTGATTTGCTGACATTCATTATTGTTTTCACGTTTAATGATTGGGCAAACCTGTATGGGTTGGTTTGACTCATTTTTTTGGGATGTCGTAAATTGTTGACGTTGTGACGAAGAAAAGAGGCAAATAAATTGGCAGCACGAATTTATGTTTTTTTCGTACTAGTGAGTTCAATAAGAATAAAAAAGAAAACAAACAGAAAATTCTCAAAAACTTAGTATTGAAAATACTCATATGTATCCAGGTTTGTGATGGAAAAATTGCAAGTGCTGTTTGATTGAAGTTCCAATTCAAGCATTTCTGTAATATTTACTACTATTTAGTAAAAGCATTTAACTTTTATACTGGCAAATTAGAAATGTGGATTTGGTTCTCACTTTACACTATATAGCATTAAGAGATTATGCTAATGTTAAATTTTTATTCAGAAAAAAATAAACAATAAAAATTAAAATAATAAAAAATATATAAATAAATCCATAGTGAAAACATACTTGAGAAACTCAATGATGTCAGCGTAAAAACAATAACATGTACCAATGCATAGCTTGTACTTTATTTTAATGAACTTTGACTGTAAAAGTTCAATAAATTCCCACAAAATTGAGAATGTACATGTATACGCTTCGATAAAGAAGTTTGCAACAATTGGAATGGCAGACAGAAAGCAGATTATATCAGTCAATGACTGGAGGTGTATATTGTTAAAAGTATTTTATGGCTTTTTTTATTTTATTTAGCAGTTGATTTTCGCATTTAAAATTGCCAGCTTAAAATAAAAACATATAAAAATACGAATGACTAAAAAATCAAAGAAATTAAAATGAAGCACATAATGCCAGCAAATATTACTAGTTTAAAATAAATTTCTTACAAAATCTTTGAATGATCAGTTAGCATGGCAGCTATACACTATAGTGACTTGATTTGAAAAACTTTTTCGGAGATTGCACTGTTGCCTTGGACACTCAAAATTTCGTGAAAATATCTATATATAGGGTGATTTTTTAAGAGCTTGATAACTTTTTTTAAAAAAAAAACGCATAAAATTTGCAAAATCTCATCGGTTCTTTATTTGAAACGTTAGATTGGTTCATGACATTTACTTTTTGAAGATAATTTCATTTAAATGTTGACCGCGGCTGCGTCTTAGGTGGTCCATTCGGAAAGTCCAATTTTGGGCAACTTTTTCGAGCATTTCGGCCGGAATAGCCCGAATTTCTTCGGAAATGTTGTCTTCCAAAGCTGGAATAGTTGCTGGCTTATTTCTGTAGACTTTAGACTTGACGTAGCCCCACAAAAAATAGTCTAAAGGCGTTAAATCGCATGATCTTGGTGGCCAACTTACGGGTCCATTTCTTGAGATGAATTGTTGTCCGAAGTTTTCCCTCAAAATGGCCATAGAATCGCGAGCTGTGTGGCATGTAGCGCCATCTTGTTGAAACCACATGTCAACCAAGTTCAGTTCTTCCATTTTTGGCAACAAAAAGTTTGTTAGCATCGAACGATAGCGATCGCCATTCACCGTAACGTTGCGTCCAACAGCATCTTTGAAAAAATACGGTCCAATGATTCCACCAGCGTACAAACCACACCAAACAGTGCATTTTTCGGGATGCATGGGCAGTTCTTGAACGGCTTCTGGTTGCTCTTCACCCCAAATGCGGCAATTTTGCTTATTTACGTAGCCATTCAACCAGAAATGAGCCTCATCGCTCATCGGACACGGACGCGAAACACATTTCGAACCGAACACTGATTTTGGTAATAAAATTCAATGATTTGCAAGCGTTGCTCGTTAGTAAGTCTATTCATGATGAAATGTCAAAGCATACTGAGCATCTTTCTCTTTGACACCATGTCTGACATCCCACGTGATCTGTCAAATACTACTGCATGAAAATCCTAACCTCAAAAAAATCACCCGATATATATAATTCATGCCATATATATGTACAAGTTTACTTTTCAACGGCTCATTTATTGCAGACGCTATGCCTTAGATTTTAAAAGTTAAATAAATTTCCTAGAAATGCGCTACTACATGCATATGTACGAGCACACACACATATTGTGAATATGCATAAATTGCATAAACGCGTCGTCACTGTACCGGTGCCTCAAATGATGATAATGAATGAATCATTTGTTTGCCCAAAGTCGTCACATGGGCTAACTGTAGTTTTTCAACGAATAGGTACATAAACAAAAATCAACAAGAACACAACATACAACAGCAATAACAATATTCCGATGACACAAGATTAGCTAAAACAACAATAACAAAGTAAGCCAGTAAAGCCAACAGCAATCACATAATCAAGCAGCAGCAAATGTCAAAAGATCCATCAACTTGTGGACAGTTTGGTGAGTGACTACTCCCGGTATACCGCACGCCGAGAAAGCTCACTTGAGCGCTCGAATAATGTGGGCGCGGCACGCCCCAACTTACTGTCACATCACTAGCTAAGAGCAGCAATAGCATATAGCTGTTTTGTATAAGTTTTCTTAAGAGCACGTTTTCGTTGTTTCTCTTGCTTTTGTGCTCATTTGCTTAGCTTGCTTCCCTTAGCATTACTTTTAGCAATGTTTTGCCTTTTTTGGGCTGAAATTTCGTTTGTGTGCAGATTAAAAATCAACAAGTGGTTTCTTGCTTATGGGCTAAAATTGCGGTACTCTACACTCTGCACACACGTATAACATTTATTTTTAGATTGTTATATATTACTTATACACAACCGTACAAATATACATATACATATGTATATATGCATATTTTGAAGCATTTCTTCGTATAAGATGTACATGTGTTTGTGTAAGTGTGTGAGGAAACGTGTTTGATTAAATGTTTGCCAGTTACTTTATTTGTTGAAGCGAGTGCAAGTACCTTTTACATTATTCATTCATTACAAGAGGTTTGTTATTTGAAGTACAGTGGGTCGTAACGCGTGAATATGTGGACAAAATGTAATTATTTATATACTTATATACCATAAATATGTCTTCTTCATTATTTTTTTAGCATCATAGCTCTGACTAAGATTTCATAGCAAAACAGCAGTGAAAAGATATCGCATCGACTCTCAAAATTATATAACGGTTCGACGGTTCTTAAACGATTGTTCGTATTCGGAAATAGGCAGAGTTGTATTTCAGAATAACTAAATCGGATCAGCATTCCCAGCAAACAGAAGAGACAGAAACTTCTAAGCATACAAGCATTGTAACAATTTTTAAAAGAGCAACTGGCTATTTTAAGTCAGAGATCCTACTACCGTCGTTGGAATATCAGAAAGATCGGTGAAAACCATTTTCAAAGAATAATTGGGCCTCAGAAAAGTGAAAGCACTATTGGTACTAAAGTTACTAAATTTTTTCGAAAGGCAGCAGCGAGTTAACCTCTGTGAAACAATGCTTTCCGATTACCAGGATATCATGAAACGTATTATTACTAACGATGAATCTTGGATCTATGCTTACGACCTGGAAACAGATGATCAATCGGCCGAAAATTGTAGAAAAGGTGAGCGGAAGCCGAAAAAATCACGTGAAAGCAGGTCAAAAATCAATGTTATGTTGATAGTTATGTATTGAGGCCAAGGGTATTACTTCGAGGGGAGCGACATATATTTTGAAGAATAAATTAAGAATTTTAAAACAATGAACAAAGTCGTACTATTTTTTGATCATAGTAGTATACTCGTATATAAACGGCCTGAAAACTAACAAATTCAAGCTATCTTCTAACTGGTGAACGACCTCAAAGAGTAGTTGGGGGGAAAAAAATACGATTCGAACATGAACACGCTTTACGCAAAAGTCTTTTTTATTAGAGATTCAGTTCCTTTTCCTAAATCAGAATATTATTTTATTCGCGAAACGATAACTCAGAATTTTACATACATATTTATTTGGATTGGAAATGAACTGATGGAAGTTTGTATAATTATCGCTTGAAACACTAAACAATGAGAAACGGCAGCAAAAGTCTAGATCACTGAGGATGGCGAATTTCCAGCACTATTCTTTCAAAAATTTTGATAAAATAATCACGTATGTGACCTTTTCAAATTTTCTACCATAAATTGCAGGTGCAACTAAAGAGATTTAGTTGTTTTAATAACTTAATATATGAAACTGTTTATTAACAAAGTATTATCAGCATTTATTATTCGTGGAATGCAACAAAAATGCTACGAATACTGAATTGTGATTAAATTTTATAAAAATTATGGGCCTTTCCTTTCAATTCGGCATGCTGTTGCTGATTACTGTACTCTTTAATTTATGGTATCAAATCGCTGCAGGCATGTGAAGCCGCCATAAGTGTAAGCTAACAAATATGCAAACCTGCAAACCTTTGGTAGTGGATTTATTTATTTTTGAAGAAAACAAAAACGTCACAAAAATAAAAAAATAAAGGCACACAAGTGTACTCATGAAGTACAATGGAGGGTACTTGAAAGTACGCTGATTTTCAAATGATACCGTACAAAATATGCTACAGTTAAGATTGTTAAGCAATAACGAACAGCCAGTGAAAGAAACAACAAAAATAACCATTGAAAATTCATACATATTAACGAAAAAGCAGACGAGAAAGTTAAGCAAACGGTAAGTCAGTGACAATAAAGAGAGAAAAACGCTGAATGAAGTTTTACAATTCCCTTTTGGCGTTTTTGGCATTTGTTGCCAATATGTTTTTCTTTTTAAAATTTTCGCGTATTAATTTTATTGTTTTGGCTTATACATACATACGTACATACATACATAAGCACGTATTTGATGCTTGGCGGACTGGCACGTAACACCAACACCACAGTCGTGTGAAAAATGGTGCGCTCATGTACTAGTATGTTTGTGTGTGAGCTTGTATTGGACTCTGCATTTTTTCGCAAAAGAAGAAAGTCCCAGTTGAAACAAGTTTCTGATGGCATCACATACATAGCAATTACGGCTTACCGCACACACCTCTCCGCAATAATGTTTTCTTCTTAATCACTTCTATTCTTATGACCAGCGGTACTTGTGCCTGCAGATACATGCGCACATACCAACATTTGTATGAGGAATTCTATGAATTACGACTCTTGAATGGACGCTGGTCATTTCACGATCACCGTTGAAGATATTGTAGCAATGAGTTTATGCCGAAACTCTGCATTCAACAAAACACATATACATATGTGTGTGTGTGTTTGTACAAATAGAAGTCTTTCACATGGCTTTGGTACTTGAGATTTTGTCGAGTCACTGCACTGAAAGCTAGATTATATAGTGGACAGATGAAAGCTATATTGGAATGCTACATGTTTATAAGTATGAGGTATAGATTCTCCCCTAGAATATCATATATTGTCAGTTTAAACTTAGCGTTAGTACATATGTACATACATACATGCGTTGAAGCACCTATGACACAAAGCGAAATGATTGCCAAAAATAACCATAAAACTTTAATAGAAGCAATCCTGGAGCTGATATCATGAATTTAGCTAAGATCTGTTGTGGAATTAAAATTTATGAAACTCTACATAGCATACCACATACAAATTGCCAGATTTTCGTTGTTGGCCAATGACCGCAAATTAAGCAGAAAAGCAAAAAACTTTATAAAAACAGCCTACCAAAAATTTTAAATGCTTCTGGCGTTTATTGTAATTTATATCCTCCCACTTTTTTGTCGACCACACCGATTTAACGAACTTCTGACTTTCTCAAGTACACAGTGTGCGCAGCAACATTTTTTCTTTAATCTTATTTTTCCTTGTTCCATAATGCTTTTTTTACTACTTTCGTTCAATTTTTCAATTTCGCAATCAAATTTATTCCAGATAGACCGGTTTCCATTTGATGTTGTGGCCTGCTCGATTGCACGTGTTAATTTGCGTTTTGATTTTTTCATTTTCATTCCCGAAAATTACATGTGATATTTATTCGTACTCTCGCTATATTTACGTATGTATGTGTATATTTACATATATGCCTATATTTTAACACAATCGGGGTTTTATTTTGCCTCTAGGCACTTATTTAACGTTAGATCGTAACGAAAATAAATTACATATACTAGCATGAAATCAGAATGTGAGCGAGAAAGAGACAGAGAGAGAGAGAGAGAGAGAGAGAGAGTCAGATCGCATATTTTGTTGTAGAAAGCAAAGCATTGAAATCCCTTTGCCAATAAATAACACTCGGTTATAATCATAAAAGTCACTATACCGTTGTTTATAATATTTTTCCGGGTTCATAAATTGCAAAATATCTGCTGCAACATTTTTTTCGACTTAGCAAGACTGTCCTGCTTACAACTTGTTAACCGAACAGAAATATACAAGGTTCTTTTACTGCTTTTTAGGTTAGGTTAAGTTAGGAAAATAAGCTGACTACTCCTGAGGTCACAAATAATCCCACTTAGGCTATTAGATATGCCTGTCTGTTGTGATGCCCAGCACTACCATATACGGATTAAAAAACCCTCGTATTTCGCCAAAAGCCTTGAGCTTGCCACAAATTTATTGAGGTGGATTATATCAATTTCAGCCAATTCGCCGGTTGGTGTAAGAAGTATTGGAACCGGAATGCTTAACCTAAGCATAGTCTGGCGAAAGCTGCACATAGGCGGAGAAAGTGTCTAGATGTTTCCAACGCATCTTCTAAAATTTTTAACCTCGCAGTGTAAGTGCCAATGGGACAGTGCCCAGTAAAAACGTTTGTCATTGCATCGAAGCGAGCCTTGAGGTCAGTTCAATTCACCTTTTCCGTTTCAAATTGCTTTTATAACCTTACAAATGCTGTTTGCTGACCAACGATTACTGAGCTCGTGCGAAGTCCATAGATCCAGCGCACGATCGCACGAAGACAAAGGAACCCTTGTCTTCCGCAAGCTCATCGGCTTTATAGTTTCTGACGTTTCCACTAATACCAGGCACCCAAGCAAGTTTAATATTGAAGTATGTAGCTGGATGTAAGGTTATGCACTGCTTGACTAACTTTGAGCTCACTATCAGCGAGTTTAAGGCCTGCTTCTTAGTTAAAATATATTAAAGAAGTCAAAGCAATGGATCCTGGATGTTTACCAGTACAAATATATATTTAGTTTATTTTTAAAAGCACCAAATGGTAAGCGCAGAACAGCGAAAGAAGAGGTAAAAGCGAATACCCATAGTCTGACGTAATTTTTCTATACAGTTCTCACTTTCTCTGCTTATTTTTTCAATATTTTTCCATACACACACATACATACATTAATAAAATACAAAATTTATTGGCAATATTGCTTAGCAACTGATTCATCCAGTTTATATTCTACATAAATGCAATTCAAAACCGGATCTAAATTAAATTCAAATACTTTCAGTTAACCAGGCATACTTAATGGTAACTTTTATAGTAAAATGTTGAAATGTGTGTGAGATACATTTGAAATTTTTGGCATTTTAATTTTGAAACAACCACTTCACATGCACTTAATACCACAAACTGAATACAATTTAATTTCAAATAACTGAAAAGCGCAAAAAAAAAATAACGCAACAAAAAAAGTGAATTAAATTAAAAATCACTAAACGAATCCGGTAATGAGAAGCGGCAGCGCTTTGGGTATTACCAAAAAGCACGAACATTTCGCATATAGTGAAAATTTGCCGAATGCGAGCGACTGCACAGCCAGTTCCGCTTCCCCGAAAAAAAAAATAAAACAAAATACATTAAAAAATGAAATAGAAACACGAAATTAACAGCTGCTTTCTAGCCGTAAACGCTTAGAATAGGAGAGTAGCGCAAGCAGTGAGCAGTATTAATGAAAATGAATTGCCAGAATCACACGGAAGTGCCCAAAGTTCTACATTCTAACTTCAAACGCTAGGTAGTGGCTAGTCGGAAACGGTTTACTGAATATTGTAGTGCCAAAGGGAAAAAAGTAAGTCGTATAGTTGTACGCCAGAAAACGTCGTGTTCCAGCGGGCACTCCGCCAACGTGCCAAACACCTGAAAACCACGACAGTGACGACAGCTAACTAATATGCCGGCCGAAAGAGAAGCGAACAAAAAATGCCGCTACTCCACTGTTGCTAGCTTTGCGCATGTACATATGTGTATGTATGTCTACTTTGACAGTAAGTAGCTCGAAAAAGTTGGCCAAAATGAGCAAAGTCAGTTTATGGCTTAAAAGACGAGCGTCAGCGGCAGCCGCTGCCACCGAATGAGGTGTTGCGAGGTCTGAAGACGTTTTAAGAATTGCGCTAGCAGCTAGAAAAATTAGAATAAAAAATATATAAAAATTTGTCGCACGAATTGGCTGCGCGACCGAAGTAGAACTCGCGTGAAATACTAAATATGTGCGAGTACGAGTATGTATAACCACGAGTGCTCATACATACATACATACAAACATATAGCAGTGGTGAACTTGGCTGTTCAATTGTCTTGCTGGTGTGACAAAAACAGGTTAACCGGCGGCACAAATACGCATACGAAAATTGCGGTATTTTATGTATGCTACGCGAGTCGAATATTAGCATAGAACATTTGTTACCGAAAGAATGTTAGGAAAAAGTTGTGCCCATATAACAATAATTAAAGCAAATTTAATTACTTTTCATTTAATTTGTGTAATAAAATCGAAGCGCTCGAAAATTAATTGATTATAAGCTTAAACTGTACCGGATCTTTTCATAAACTGTTTAGGAATTATGAGTAATGCGCGAGCAAGAGAGTTTAAGCAGGCATTGGTTGTTGTTTGTTGGTAGTTAATAGAAGGCAAGCCCTTGATATTTGTGTATGGATCTATGAAGCTTCCCTACTACTTACAAAAGGAATAAGAAATGTTGTTTTGGAAAATTATCATAACATAACACTTCGATTACTTGGGTTAAGTAATAAATAAAATAGTGCTGCTAATGGTTCATAGCTTTAAAACGCTTCGGAGAGCAAATGAAAGACTACACAAAAACTTGAAAAAGAAGACCTGCACTTTGTTTGCACTACACCGAAGCTATTATACCCTACAAAGCTGCATTTATTTTAGAAAAAAAGGTATATAAAACTTTATTTGAGTAGTCAGTTTGCATCGACAGCTCTATGTTATAGTAAACCGATTTGAACAATTTCTCCAGAGATTATAGCGCTGTTTTGCAAAATGATCTGTGCCTAGTTTTGTTCAGATATCTTATCAAATAAAAAAGTTTTCCACACAAAACCTTAATTTGGATCAGTCAGTTTGTATGGCAGCTATATGTTATAGTGGTCCGATAGCAGCAGCACTGTCAAGTGATCAGCTGCTTAGGGAGAGAAGCGCGTTTTCAAAATTTCAGTTCGATTTATATGTATACTTTCCCTCTAGATCTCTGAGTTGGATTTCCATTGTCGTCTTGTGTTCTAGTTCTGGACAAATGGACCTCGCGTCACACTTCTGTGCGATTGCATGATACTTTTGGCCTATAGTGGATGGCAGGAGGTTTTCTGAACTACTCGTTCTAACCAAAGTTCATCTTGTCGCAATGGTAGGGATTCTTACAGGATGTTGTCAATTCACATTAATGCAGTCAAAGTCTTGTCGAAGTTGTATGGATGAAGTGGAAACAACCAGAAAACTTTTTACCGTAGCACGGTCTTTGAAAGGGCTGAGGAAGAAACCAAACTTCCCCCCCAAATTGTGTGATAGGTTCAAAGCGCTTTGAGGATTTGTAAGGTTTTCATGATCTATTTTATATGATTTTTAGTTTAAATTAAGTGATACCCCTTGTTGATATTAACCTAATCTAACCAAACCCTTTAACCTCAAGTCTTCGAGGGAGATCATTCGACCAAAATCGTACAAAATAAACATTCACGGGACAACCCTAATATTTATAAAAGTTATGAGTGACAAAGCGTGAAAAAAAAAAAATTACTTAATGCAACAACTAAAACTGCATGCATAACACAAATCCATACATTTACACATACATACCTGCATATAACAACGGAGGTTACTGCTGCTAGCTAGCTGATCGCGCTTAAGTGGCAAGAATGTGGTATTGTGAATGCGGATACTCGATTACAGACACACCAACAAATACACGCATATTTTCTTGATTTCTCAGCATTTATGTGTCTAGCTGCAAAAAAAAAGAGAATAATAAAAAATCAAATTACAAGCGTTGCAAATTTTTGGCAGAAACTACTTTTTCACACACATACCAATTAAAATTAAATACACACACAAACAGAATTAACAAATGTTGTTAACAGAGCGCAATGCATTTTCTTCAACAAGCTCTTGCATGAAGCCTGCTAAGAGGCAATAATGAGCGCGCATACGAATTGCTGAGAGCTCATGAGCTCACTGAAGGCCGTTTGGCTAGCAAAACGCATTGTGAAAAATGTCTTGAAATCACGCCCGCTCCCACAGCGCAATGGTTATACTACCGATTTTGTGCTACTTCAGTGGCTAAAACAATTGCTGCTGGGAGTGTTAACTTGTCCTAAAATGGATAAAAGCCAACGTCAAGTAGACTCTGTTTGAATAGTCACAGTACACTAGTTAAGTTGAATAACTTCTTGTAAATCGGTGTAAGCAATAACAAGGGGTTGCCAAAGTGAACCAAACTTTAATTAATAACATTTTTTGTGTTTAAAATAATGTAGTTAGATTAATAAGTGCTTTAGCTTAGAGAGTTATGCAAAAAAGTTATTGAAAATTGTCTAGAAACTAAAAAAAAATCTGTTTTTTTCATTACTAGAATTTTTCAAAATTCAAATTATTTACGGAGTTGAAGTCATTTTAGTGTTGTGACAACTGGACTGGTAAACTTAACGTAAACTCAAAAGTACTTTTTTTGAGGTGGTTGAAATGATATATCAAGTGCTAATTAATCGATTCCTTTGAAATTTCATAAAGATCTTTGTTATACATCTCTCTGTCGCGCCTGCTTCAGATTTCAGAAAATTTTAATTTTAGGTATTTTTGTAAAAATCGAAAAAATACTTGAATTTAAAGTTATTCAGCTTCATTACAACTTTAGAAAAAATATTATTTTTTTTAATATATTTTTATTTGTAATATATATTTATTTACAAGTAAATATATCAACATTCAATAAGTGTTGGCCACCATTCATTTGCAGCCAGTGTGAAAAGCACACAGTAATATCTCGTTAAAGTACTTGCATACATACTTATATGCATGTAGTGGTGTGTATGCACACAATTGCCGGCATGAGACCGGCAAAAACTGTTACCAACAGGTTAAATACAAATACATATAAAAAAAAGCAAAAAATGCATACCAAACTGCGCTCTTAAAAGCTAAGAGCCAGACGTCAAATTCAACCCAATTGCTCTTAAATTTACAAGGCAACCTTTCATTTTTATCAAAGGCATAAGATGCTTGCATGTGATACTCGCATACAGCGCTCTGTCCGTCCAACTGCATGCCGTCAGCAAGTGTTTGTTGTATTTGGTATGCACGTAAGTGATTTCCCTTATGTGCTGATAATGCTAGCCCTATCGATGTTAATGAAATGCAAATGAGCGGCGAGCGACGCTGCTAAGTGTAAGTGATAAGCGATTGACGAGCAAGCAATATTAACAAATACAGCGGGCTACAAAGAAATCACATTAACTTTCTTAAAGTGCTATGAGAAATATGACGGGATTACAGTTGTTGGTAGTTACTAAAACAATTCAAAAAGGAGGCGTTTAGGCGCTGATAATAGAAGTAAATATGTGTGTGCAGTAGTTATTAGTAAGAATATTTAAGGGATGTGTGATATCAGATGTTGGAGTGAGTAAGGACTAGGAGAGAATTTACTAACAGATGTCGTACACAGTGAACTTAAACCGATCGTAACCCATTGGGAAGGTATGAGCTGTGCTACTGGTTGTTATTGCTGCTTGACAACAACATTAAGTTGACTCAGAGCGTCTGCTATTTTAGGAATCGCAAAGTTCAGTACAATGATGAGTTTCTAGAAATCAGGAAGGGAATGAAAAATAGCAGCAGCAAGAGGAAATCTCAACAAATCTTAAGAAAAAAAATCTGAAAAAGCCGAAAAAAATCTTCACAAGTTCATTCTTTATAGCATAAAAGATTATACAAGGATTTTGATCTCGATTTTGTTTGATCAGTTTGTATGCCAGCTATTTATGTATATACTATAGTAGTTCGACAATTTGTAGTACAATTTCTACGCAGATAACACCGTTGACTTGAAAAATCATTTGTAAAGATATCTTGTCGAATAAACAAATTTTCTATACAAGAACTTGCCTTGATTGATCAGTTTGTCTGGAAACTATATGCGATATCAGCGATCCCAACAAAAGGGGGGAAAAGAACGCATATTATTCAAGGTATAAATATTAATAATCATTAATACCAGCTTTTACGACTTCAAACAAGCGTGCAACTCAACACAACTTACGCCTAAGCTTTTATATATATTTTATAAAAGAGAAGTGCTTTCTGTTCAGAAAGAGAGCAATTTCCGCACTCACTACACAAATTACCAATTAAATAGTACAATTACGTCCATCTGCGGACGCTGAGTGTAGCACATATTCACCCGCACAAAGCGCGCTACAACGCGCCATCAAACGCCTTGAAACGGCCTTTCCCGTAAGCATTGCCAAACTCATTCCAGCGGGAGTTTTTCATTTACAAAATGCAAAAGTCAAAGTTAAGAGCGCGCTCTCATCACTACAATGGTCGCACTGCCCATATATAAATATATATATGTCGACGCGCACCACCACCAACACAGCAACGCTCTTACTCCACACTTTCCACTTTTCCTTGCTTTTATTGTGTCGATTTTTTCGATTGCATTGAGAGCGCGCCGCCGCTCACTTGTTGCTCACAACAGCTGTGGCTGCAAAGCGCTGCGAACCAGCCAACACCGCCAACGACCGCCAGCGCCAACTCACCACTACACACGCGCTCAGCAGCCGCAATGGGTTCACTGAGCGCCGTCAGGCCGCTATGTGACTTGCATGCGCGCTTGTTTGCATGGGTGTGTGTGCGCGCCTATGTAAGTATGTGTATATCCGCTTGTTCGGACATGAGATATGGATGTGGTGGCGGTGGTGGTGTGTGTGGCTATGCGGCAAGCACACGAGCACTGAAAGGTAGGCGCGCGTTGGCTTTGCGATGGAGTCGCTGACAGCGGTGAGCGCACGCTTCGCTTAACTGTGTGTTTATGTGTGTATGCGTATTTTCTTGCTCTGTTGCTTTTGCCGCTTGCCGCTGGGGCTGGTTCACATTGAAAAGAATTTCACTGACTGACATTTAGTCTAGTGCCGTTTTTGGTTGCAGTCGTGCGACGGACAGTCACCGGAAAAAAGAATTTTGTATATTGAAAATTTCAATTAAAAGAGCAAAACAACAAAATTAACACACATGAAAGCGTTACAAGTTTTAATCAAATTTACCTAAAGTCTAAAAGTAAAAGCAAATTAATTAAACGTGTAATTTTAACGCCGAAAAGTTCTTAATCAATACGCAGTACGTGACAATTGTACACAGTTAATTATTATCGCCGCTTCAAGCTGCAGTTTGACGACATTTAGTTTCGCCGGCTATCAACAACAGAAGATATACATGTATATAATATAAATTATATGTAATTGTGGATAGCGGTCAGCAGTAGAGCGCTGTATTATAAAAGTATAATCATATTTTTATTGTTTTTGTTTTTCGTTGTTTTTTGTTATAAATTATTACTAAGATTTTTTGTGCTGATAAAAAATTACAAGCGTGACACATTTAGCACGAGTGCGCGTGTGTGTGTTTGCAGGCTGGCATTTTGCCCTTTACGGCTTGTGCAACAACAGCAAAAAAGCTACTAATTAAGGCGAAACCCTATACGCTAATTGCAGTGAAATTTTTAATTAAATAATAAGTGAAATTATATGGAAACTAAGTGTGATTTAGTAGTAGTGAAGAAAACAAGCAAAACTGTAGTAGAAAGTAAAACACAAAACGGAATTGAGCGAAAGAAGAGAATATTTGTAAAATATAACAAATTATAAGTGTTTTAAATAATAAATGAAGGCAATTGAGTAAGGCAACAAACACAAGCGGATTGCACAACTTTATTCTAATAAAAAACTTGAAAAACAAAAGATTAAAAAACCACAAATTGGAAAGCGTAAGGAAAAAAAATAAATAAATAAATAAAAATGCGAAGAAAATTATAAAATAAAACCACGGCAGCATTTCGAAGCATATTGTAGCCGGAAAAGTAATGCATACATGGTCAAATGAGTGCCTAAATAATTTAAATAAATATATTCAAAAGCTATATATGGCGTGAAAGCGTAAAATATGTAATTTGTAGTAGAATATACAATTATCTTATGCAAATTTATATGAAATAACATATATAGAAACAAGATAAGCAAAGAGAGATAATTGTTCGCTTTGTAAGATTTCTTTTAAAATAAATTTTTTTTGTGATTATTTTACTTAATTTAGTTTTCATAAAACATTTGACGAAATTTTATTTTATGTAATTTAATTAAAAAACTAATTAAAAGTTTTATTAATTAAAAATTAAATTAATTTTTTTTATTTTAATTTAAATAAATTAAAATTAATTTTTAATATATAATTTAAATAAATATGTAAAAGTGAATTATTTAATGAGTTTAATTTAGCTAATTTTATAAAATTCAATTTTACTAAATAAATTATAAAATTAAATTTCAATACAATTTAAAAATCAATTCAATTAAAAAGAAAAAAATTATTTTACAAATATGTAAACTCTTTTGGGGGTCCCATGTACTTTTTGAATTTCAATGAAAATTTATAAAAATCAATTTAATTAAAATAAAATTAATTTAAAAAAAATTAGCACAGTTTTCTAAATTCAATAAAATTTTCTTCAATAAAATTTTGTAAAACTCGATTTCATTAATATTAAAACTGTTAATACAACTTCGATGAATTTATCTGAAATGAAATTATTAAATAAATTTAATTTTTAAAATTTAATAACGTTAATTAAAAGAAGATACTTTTTTTAAATTGCATAATTATTTTATCAAAATCGATTAAATTAAAATTAATTCAATTTTTAACATTAAAATACAACTTCATAAAAATCTATTTATATAAAATCAAATTATCGAAAGAAAAATTAAAAATGAAAATTAATAAAGAGAAATAATGTTTTTTAATTTAAATACAATTTCATAAAAATCGTTTTCATTAAAATAAATTGTTAAAGGTAATTAAAATAAATTAATTTAATTTTTTAATTTACATTTAATAAGAATAGTTTTAAAACATTGGGGTTTTGTGTTTGAAATTGAAAACTTTTCTAGATAATTAATTGCAAATTATAGTATTTTAATAATTGAAAAAAATTATGAATAAAATTTATTGTTTAACTTTCTTTTTACTAAAATGAATTTAAAATTTTGTATTTGAAACAAAAGATTTTGAGTTTAATTTTTTTTTAACAATTTAGTAAATAATTAAAAGAATTAAATTAGTAAATAAATTTAATTTTTTTACTTCCTTTTACCGAAATGAATTTAGAGTTTTTTTTGTGCTTGAAACTAACCAAAAGTTAACCAAAATAAATTTGGAATATTGTTTTTGTGTTAAAAACTGTGAACTTTTGTGAACAATTTGCTAAAAATATAATAATCTCCTAAACTTACAATTAAAATTTTTTAAAAATATTCAAACCAAGCCTACAATTGAAAATAATAATTTACATTGAATTTTTCTTTGAAAATTTTCGCATTTTACAATTCAAAACATGCCAAGCCATAAATCAACAAATAACAAAAGCAAAGAAAAGCAACAATAATTCTAATACAAAGCAACAAAAAGAAATACACACATATTTATTGCACTTTGAGCGCGCCATTCTGGAAAAAAGAAACAAAAAACAACAACAATAACGGACGAGTAATTGATTATACGGTAAGCAACAGCAACACAGATTCCTCAATGCCATGATATTGCAAAAACAAAAAAAAAAACAGAAAACAACAATCAAACTGGCAATAAATTGCACAAGCAGCTGATAGACGATTTGCCAAACGCCCCCTACCCAATACACGGCGCACGCCCATGAATATCAAATACATATGAATATGTACATATATGAACTTATCCAGCATTATCAGCAAACAATACTCGAGCAGTGGGCAACAAGTGGTGCACAGCGAACGGCAGGCAAAAGTAAATAAGAAATTAGAAGCAAAAATAACAGAATAAGCATGACTGAGGCGCAAAAACCAACAGAAGCAGCAAAAGTTATTACGCCAGCTAAAAGCCAATTTCTCAACAAGCTAACCAACAATCAACTGTAAAAACCAATAAATAAGCAAGCAACCGAGAAAAACTAATAACAGCCAAAACAAAAAAAGTGCAGTGCATAAATAAGAAAAATACACAGATGTATAAGTGCGCTATATGACAGGCAAATGAAATAGGGAAATTTGCAAATGTGAAAGAAGAACTGACAACGAGGCGCTGCCGCAATCAACATAAAATCCAAGTGGCCGTTAAGCGCGCTGCTAACCAAATAAATATAACCGAAAAGCCAAACGCTTACATACAAACAAACATAGAGTACCTACGTAACGTAAGTCTACCGCAGCGACACTGCTGCTTTGCCTAGAGCATCAAAGTCAAAGGCAAAGTCAACTATTGACGCGCTGACTGATTGACTGGCTGTCGGGCAAGTGGCCAGCGTTTATGGTGCAAAAGAAGTCATCCATATGCCAATTGCTGGCTAACAGCGGCACAGGAGTAGCCACAAGCAGAGCTAATAAGAATTTCTGACACACAAACAAACAAAAAAAAACATACATACGTATACTTCTATATATTATATGTATATTTATATATGTATGTATATGTGGTTTTGCAAACAAAAGCTATGCAGTTAGAAAAATAAATATATGCATGTATGTGTGGTAAAAAGTGTGCAAAGAAAGCAGCGGCAGTTGCAACAGGCAGGCGCAGGCCGACGGCGAGCTGGTAAGTGGCGTGAAAAGTTGGCAAACAACGCGAGTGCAGCAAAATGAGACACAAAACCAAAAACAAAATGCAACCGTAAAAAAAGCATACAAAACGCAATCGACAGTAAATGCAATATGTGTATGTATGCGTGTATTTGCAAGTAGTTTGGTGTGAGCAACAAGTTGCACGACCGTGACAACTGGCAACAAGTGGCCCATACATATGCAAACACACAATTTTAGCGTTTGCTGCAGAAGCAACAGGTTGCTCTCGGCCAACAAGCAGCAACTGGCAGCAAGTACCCATGGCTGTTGCATGGAAGCGACTAAGCAAGGACTGTGGTTGCATTGTTTGCTGCGTTGATGCAACAGTTCATGTTGAGTAAGAAAAGAAAAAGAGATTTTCAAGAAAAATCAGTTATTGTTGAAGCAAGAAAAGTGCTAGCATTGGTAGCAGTGAGCGGCAAGTGGCCGGCCGCAGCAGCAGCAGCACAATATATTAGTTTACGCAACAAGCTTGCATGCCGCAGCCAGAAAGAGTAAACGGGTTATGCGTAAGAAGAATTTGTGGAATTTCTGGGTGGTGGTTATTGAAAGTAGCAAAAGAAACTCTGTATAAAAGGCAAGCGCAAATGTGCAACGAATAGTGGTTTTGATGCAGAATGGTTGTAAAAATTGTATAAAAGGATTTATAAAAAAATTTAGAAAAAAAGTTATGGAACGAATCATTGAAAAAATTATAGTAAAATTATATAAAAATTATAGGAAAAAATTATTGCAAAAAGTTTAACAAACAATATGGACATAACAGAAATGAATATCAAAAATTATGGCACGAAGTTATAGCAATAATTTTATAGAAAAGAGGTATGACGAAAAATATAAACATAATAATTGCAACGACTCGTCTACAACTGCTTAAGCGGTGCCTACGCCAGTAAAGAAGGAAAAGAACTTTCAAATTAGAGGAAACATTATAGCAAAACTAATTTTGGCAAAAGATTGTTGTGATTGTCAAAAATTATTGTACAGTCAAAATTATAGCACAGAGAATAAAGAAAAAATTTAGCAAACAAATACAGAAAAATATTATAGTGAAATTATTGACCAAAATCATAAAAAATTGCAGAAAAAACTGTAGTAAAAATTATAGCACAAAATTATAGAAAACTCTAAAACAAACAAGCATAGAAAAATATTATACCGAAGTCATAGAAAAAATTTCAGCAAAAAAATTAAAGTCAAACAAATTTTTGATTTTCATTTTGGATTTAATTGAATTTAAAAAATTGTAAAAGAAAATCTATGTCACAAGTTTATTGCAATTAACACATGCAACAAAATTTAATTTGGCCAGAAGTAAAAAATTAACAACACTTCCTGCGAAACAGCTGATAAAAATCAAACAAATCAAAAGAATGAAAAAACATGAATCAAATAAAGAAATCTACAACTCAAATGCATGTAATTACTTTTCCAGCGAACGCGCTTTAACGGTTTCAACGCTCAAAAAAAGTCAAATATAAGTTGTGCTATTCTAAGTTGAAACATTAAGCAATAAACAAATACAATTTAGAACAGCAAATGCTGCAAACAAACGGTTAAAACGACGAATTGTTCAATTTAAACATCAGCAAAACCAAAAAAAACAAAGGCAACGCTTAAAAAGTAGGTTAAACTCTTGAAATCGCAGCAAAACTAAAATAAGCACAACTACATAGATAAACAGCATCAATCGGTGAAGTAACAAAAAACCGGCCCCTACGACCTCACACGTACGAAGTTCAAGTTACAAAAAAATGTAAAAAAAAATTAAAAACAAACAAAAAAACCTAACAAATAAAAAATATATTGCAGCAGTAAAACAAAATCACGTACCGGACATGGTTATCAGAAATTAAAACATAAAATTCGAAATGTGTATATACATAAATGCATACAAACAAAAACAAATTTAAGCAACAAAAAGATTTCAATCGGAACAAATTCAAATTAATAGCAGAAAAATCCTAAACTGCTTATAAATGGTCAATTTGTGATGTTAATAACTAGAGAAAAAATATACAAAAAAAATTGCTTAAAACATACTACAAAATAAAAGAAAAAAATCATTAAAAATTTGAAAAAAAAAATCATAAAATTAATAAAATGTGCTCTCTTTCTTCCCTTTCTATTAAAGCAGACAAATAAAAATTTAATTAATAAATAACATAAGTGTAAAATAAAATACCAAAATAAGTGCTAAATAGGCGGTTCAAAGAGAACCAACGCCCGCTTGACGACCCCTGATCACGTACCACGGTTAAACTCTGTGCCAATAAACGTCAAGTTCGGCTTACATAAAAGTCAAGCAAGCGTCGCAAAAACAACTATAAAAACAAAAAAATGGAAGGATTTTATGACGGCGATTTGAAAGATATATGGGATTCCGATCTAGACCCGGTGAGTTTGGCAAAATTTTTATTGAAAAAGTTACTAAGTAGCTATAAGTCTTATGTAGCACTAAGGATGTGCATATAGTGGTGCGAACTGAAGGAAAAGTGTTTTAGATTTTAAAGCAAGCTTCGATTTTATGTCGAAACGAGGTTTTGGCCTTAATATTTTAGACAAAAAAAAATTTGTACAAGAAAAAAAATTAAAAAAGTCCCAAATTGGTTATATGAACTTTTCACATAATTTTAATAAATAAAAAATGTATGCACAAAAGTTATAAATCTTTTCATTGCCAACAACATTACCACACATTTTTTTTTCGAGTAGACACTTAATTTTTCCGAAAATCGTTAGGTTTCATTGTATTATGATTTTTTTTTGTCTTCAAAAATTATTTACCCTGGTCTATGTAGAAAGCAGTGTTAAAATAATATTAGATAATTTTCAAAAACAAATATGCACATCCTCCAAAAGTGAACTATAAATCAAGGCATTTTTTATGTGCCTACAAAATAGATATTTTATTTAGCTTTTCCGGTTATAAATTTTGTTTTGACATAACCTCACATTTTCTAGGCGCAAATTTAAGTTCTGCGCCAATGCCAAAAGCATAAACGGCATATGAATTTGCATGCATGCGAGCATTAAATACGAAATTTTGCCGCCATTGCATTTGAGTAGTAAAAATTACATGCATATGCGGCAAATTACGCTGAATTCTTGCTGAAGTGTGAACAAATATATGAAAAAGTTTTGCACATAAAATAATACCGTAAATTTACACAAATGACTACATCAACAGCAACAAACGCTTGCTGCTGCAAAGACAGTCATTCAATCGCACACTCATTCAATCGTTAATTTGCAAGAACACGACCACACACATATGTACATATTCGTCACAGAGATTGGCTAAATGATTGTCTAATTGCTATTTGCTATTTTTGCGGAATGTTTAGTGGCACAACAAATTATGTTTTATATGAATTTGTTGCCATCGCAGCACGCGCTTACTTGCACAATGTGTGTGCGTGTGTGATTCATATTTATGGCGTGTTGCATTCAAACATGCATTTGTTGCTGCTTTTTAGAATGAGTCGCGCATGCTGGCATCCTCTTCATAATATTCGCAGCTATTTTTAACTTGATTACAGCATGATTTGCAATGAGCGAAACTCACTGCATTATAGTGTTATATTTATTTACGTTTTGTTCTGCAAACTGTGCGCAATTGTGCGTTTAGCTGTGTGGTGGTGTGCGCTTGCTGCGTATGACGAATGCTCGATTGTCTGAATGAATGGTCGCATGGCGTACATGATTTCTTTGTGCTCGCCAATTATTTTTATTCATAGCTATGAATTTTCTGATTTTTTGTAGTTGCTAAGAGCACATTAGTGCTTTTGTTTTTTTTTAATATAAAATAAATTGAAAATGTGGAAACAATGTGCAATTAATTGCAGCAACAAGGAGTTAAGCCTCAGCAACAAGAAATTAAGGTTAACGACTGTTTATCATTGGTGAGACTTACATATATTTGGGGAGACTTTCTTAGAGGCGGATACCAACTCGCTTTTTAGAGTACGAAGTGAAAAAATCTTCCGATTTTTTGGACTACCCTAATGTATATAAAGATTTTCATATAAGAATATGAATATACAAAAGTTCTTATATTAGATAATAAAACAGATTTAAAATAATTTACCAGTTTAGATGCAGTTAAATTCGGAAAAGGAAAATTATAAAATAAGCTGAATATTAACGTGGTTCTCTATGAGATTATAATTCGCATTTATTATTCAGTTCCAATAAAACATGGAGCTTAATTGCTATGTACATAAAAAAAAACAACAAATTATAAAAAAATTATAAAAAATAAATTATAAAAAAATATAATATAAAAAAATGTTGAAAGAATATAAAAAACCAAATTATTAAAAAGAAATTATAAAAAAAATATAAAAAATATATAAAATCAAAAGATAAAAAAGTATAAGAAAACTATATACATAATAAAATATAAAGTGCTGTTTTACACGAGAATTCAATCAAAATTTTGTGTTAATATTTATCGAAGCCCAAAACTTCAACTAAAGAATGGTTTTCTGAGACAATAATATCAAATTATCTAATGTTTGTGAATGTAAATGCTGAGAGTTTACATTTTAGAAACAAAACCTTGGATCAACAACGTTTGAGAGCATGATTGGATAACTTATTAGGATACATGGTCCACCTATCAGGAAGCTAACATAATTTGGCAAAAGATTAAACTTTCCTACCATTTAGAAACAATTTACAAAAATATAGCGAAACATAAAACTTTTATAAAGTAGAAATAGCAAGAGCGAAACTAGGATAATGCCTGTTATTACACAAAAACCTAAAAATGTTTTCACAGTTCCACAATTTAAAGATTCCCACCACCAAAAGTCTTCATATGTCTGTACATCCATATGAAATGCCGCAAGCAATCCCTCTACGAAAGAATCTCCCTCAACTACCAGCAAACATTACACTCAAGTCAACAGGTCATCAAACCACCAATATAACGCAGGCAGTTCAACAAGTTACAAGCAACATTAAATGATACCAACCCCGATAAATCAGACATTATAATCAAATAACACAAATTTAACGTTACGGTTTCACACATTAATAATGCGTTTGTTCGCATGTAACAAAAAGAAAACGCAACAAATAGGCAGGCTGGCGTGTGTATTGGTAAACACCCCCGAAAACAAGCAAGAAGTTGTAGAAATTGGTAGAGAATTAAATGTTGTATATTGAATTATCGATAAATGAAGTATTGCCGTAGTATCTTTGTGGCGCAGAAGCAGGAAAATGTGGTTGGAAGTGTGTATTTTCTAGTTTTGATGTATTTTCGAAAGATGTGATGTGATAAATACTTAGAATAGCAAATTGCAAAGTACTGTCATATTTGAAATATTCACTCATATAGGTACAAAATACCTTCGCTGGGTTATCACAAGTATGTAATGATGAGTGTTAACCAAATATTTTTCACAAAATACCAACGAGACCCCACTCCTCAGCATTTCTTTACATTTTGCTTTCCAATCTTTCTTTCATGCTACTTTTTTCTCCCACAAATTTAGTTGTTATTGATAAGCGTTGTGATAGCAATACGCGTACTTACATACATATGTACACATTTGGAAACTGCGAGCAATTGGAATTGAAACTAAGCAAGCATGTTTTTAGATAAGTTGCCGCCATGACAGCGCCTCCAAAGTACGCTTTCGTCAGTGAGTGAGGAAGTGCTACGTCTAATAGCAATGTAAGAATGTATACGAGTATTTGTGTGTTGTTATGCCAATATGCTGTCGGCACTTTAATTTCATAAGTTTGTGTCTCTTTATACTCATATAAAGCAAAGGCGGTGCCCCGGCAATGCTTGATATTCCTACTTTTAGCTTATCACGGCGGAAATGTTATTTTAATGTTTCAAGAATTCCAAGCTCTTCCCAAAATGTTTCATAGCATTCATATTATTAGTATATTTGTACTATTTTACAAAAACAACATTACAACAAAGCATCCACTTGGCATTCGGCTGTTTGCGGCAAAGTGAGGAAAAACATGCTACATGCAATATTATTATGTTTTTAATTGTGATAAGCAAGTTGTTGTTGACATGAAAATTCTTAAAACTTAGTATTGGTTAATAAAATAGGTGCAGCTTTAATTGCCGCCCGAGAGGCTTGTTACAAATTTCGACGAATGTTTGGTGAATTACATATTCGGAAGGGTACTCAGTAGAGTGGGTCGATTTTTTTCTATACAATCGGGTATGCATAAAATGTTCTATGGATCATTTTGAGCAACTTTGGCTATGAGACTATGGGTCTAAAACCACCTTCAGAACAAATAACCAATATATAACCATTTTATACCCAAATCTCAATTTTTTTAATATGAGTTTATAAACAGATTTAAAATATTCGTTCTAAGTTAAGTGTAAGGCTGAGAGATGGTTTAAGCTAGCTCTGAACATAGCCGAAACCTAGCAGGTGAATTGCTAGTATTAAATATCGTTCAAGGAACTCTAGATCTTCACTCTGAAAACTTTTCAGTCTCTAAAACAATCAATGACTTCAGTTAAGCACTTGATTATGATTTTCGAGCTCAGTTATTAAAGTTTTAGGAAAAATTAAACTAAATTGTCAAAATTCGGAAACTGCTGATCTGAACTGAACTGATGATATTAAAACAGAATGAGAAAAAACACCAAAAATTTCGAACTTTAATATGAGAGGGAAAGTATGAGTAATTGAATAAAAAGAGCGGCGAAAGCAGCAAAACTGGAAATAATAATTTTACAATGACATCAGTAAATAATTATTTCATGCATTAATAATTTATAGAATTTTTATAGGGAAATTTTGCACTGCTCCCGACTTTGCTTTCAACAGGAATGCTACAATGCTACAGATTGAAAAGTATTTAATTTTGGTTTTTGAACTTTACACATTTAAATCAATATGGGCACCAATTTCTCTTCATTTTAGCGCACAAACACACTTCAATTAAAACCATTTTTCTACGTTAATCAAGTTGCTATACGAGAAATGTGACTTTTTTCCCCGAATGCATAATTTATGAATATTGATAAGGCAGTGCGTCGCAGCCAGTACCATTCATCTGTTGGTGACACTGTAGTCAAATGACGCTCAACAGCACAACGAGCAATTTGGTGTATGCCTATACATGATATACCGAATATACATACATACATACTTTATGTATATGGTATAGTTAGTTATACAGCTATGAATATAAGTCGCTGTTAAATCAAGCAATACACAGGAGACATTCACTTGATCACATTTCACGCTTTCGTTGCGGTTCACTGCCGGTACGAGTGTATCAATACAAATTAAGCTATGTGTTTCGTGTTTTCATATGGACTGTGATGTTTTTATATATATTTATATATTGTATTCATATATATACATATTGTTATTTGTTTGAACCCTCCTACACGTGTTGTTGTTCAAGCTGTATCGTCTGCTGCTTGACGGCGCTTTCATGTGTACGTTTGGCTGGTAAAAGTATATAATTTACAAATATATTCATTTATAATATTTGCTATAAATTAAGTATATCCGTTGTTGCTATTTTTGTAACTGATTTCTTTCATTTTGTTGCCAATTCGCTTTAATGCAAAAAATTTTGGTTTTTTTGTCTGTTACGCGTTTTAAACGCGATTATTTGGAAATGATATGGTAATAAATGCAAAGTAAACTGAAATTTGAGTAACAAACGCAATGCGACAGAGGCGTAAAAAGAAAGCAAACACTTTTTCCAAAAAACAAAAAACGAAAATATTTTTTTTTTAATTTTTTGTCAAAAAAAAAAACAAAAAAATCAAAAAATATTTCTTTAAACAAAAAATAAAAAAATTAAAAACAAAAAAATATTGTTTTTGCCGGTTGCTAGTAAGTTGGCGTAGCTTTATAAAAAAAAAATAAAATTTTTAATAAACACCAAATGCACGCTTACATATGAATATGCATTAGTTAAAAGATCTGCATTTTTTGCTGGTCTTTCAAATTGGTTCGTGCCGTCGCGCTTACATCAGCGTTCGACGACTCCGGCTTATTTTCGAAATAAACAAGTGTGTTTTTGTATAAAAATTAATACATTTGTATAATTTTGTATTCATATATGTATGTTAATATCTTTGTATTTGTACAATTTTGTTTTTAGTTAATGCAGAGCTTTTATTGCTGACGATATATCAAAATGACCTTTAGATAATGCATATCTCAGACATTCTTATATTTTTTATTTGTAAGTTAAAAGGGAGTACAAAAGAAACAAAAACAAAATAAAAAAATAAGAACTAAAAAAAAATTTAAAAAATTAAAAAAAAAAATTAGAAATTATTAAAAAAATTAAAGAAATTAAAAAAAATTTAATTTTCAACAAAAATTAGAAAAAATAAAAACAATAACAAAAAGAAAAAGCAAAAGCAAACGAATCAAACCAATTAGGAGCAGGCAGACAGCAAGAGATCTTTAGACTTTATACGCAATTTTTTGTAATTTGTTAGCACACACAAACAAATATATATGTATGTTATGTATTTTATCTGCCATAAAGATTAGGCGCTTGAAATAGTAAAAAAAGCAAGCAAGCAAATGCTAAAAAGTCGAGCAAAAAGAGTAATGTCTGCTAATAAATATAGTAACCGATTTGTGTATGTGTGTACGTGAATAAATATTTTAAGCCTAGAAGAAGCCTATAGACTTTCGATAAATAGGTTTAAGCGCTAAGATTAATTAATTTCTTAGATTGACTTTTTTAAATATTTTCCCGTGAATTATTTTTGTTTGATTACTAATTTTTCATTATTTACCTTTTACTTTTGACAAGTCAAATTTAAAAAAAAAAAAACACAAAATACTTCACTGATGTAATCTCAATTAACAGCCTCCATAAACGTATACTGTAATATATTGAGCCAAAATAATTTGTTTTGATAGCGGTGAAAGGTCCATTAGTGGAACTAATAAATAATCAAAAGTGAAAACAGCTTTTATAAGCACGCAATAATCATACAAAAAACAAAGCTAATATAAAAAAAACTAAAATTAAAATTAGCATAAGACCTTATATGCTATATACAAAGCAACGCCGAGAAAGTTTTATTTATTTATAATATATATTTCAGAGCTAAGAGCTACTGAACCAATCAAAATTGAGGTGGCACACAGCCTAAAGCAAATACCATGGTATTAGGTGGGATAGTAAAAAATAACGATGGGCCCAAAGTAAAAAATAGCGATTATCTAAATAATTAAAAATGTTAAGTAGGCGTTTGCGTTGATGTAGGACATGTAGATTTATCACTGTAACGCGTGATTTGAGGCTGAAATTATAAATTTGGACGTTTTTTGTGTTTTTCATAAATCGTTTGAGAATTCCATAACTTCGTCTGGGCAGTGAATGAAATTGTGGTATATTATATTATTAACATTGATTTTAGGCTATGCTCGTTTTACTCAAATTACAAATTCAGGCGTAAATGAATGAAGGAGAGTGGAAGAAGCGTGTATAGCAGAAATATGAAAATAAGATATTATAAACCACTTTACTATATGAAATATAATATAATATATATTTATAAGCGTCAGCGTGAAATGAGAAGCTGAATATACGAAAACACTATTTTGAAATGTGAGGTTGGGTTGTAGTACCAATGCCTTGAGTCCATTAAAGTCTTAAATACATATACATTTTATATATTATCTTAAAAGAATATATTTCGATTTTATAAATAGATTTATAATCGATTTTAATGAAAACATCTCTGCAGTATTTTGGAGAAGAACGGTTTCGTTTACGTAAACCCAACTGACTTGGGAAGCGACTATTTTGTTGATAATATATAGCTTCTGAAACATATATAGACCTGACTGACGTGGGAACGGATCGTTTTTAATAATAATATATTACTTCTAAAACATCCCCTATCTTTGTTAGCCACTATTTGTAGCTAGAAATGTAGAAATCGGAAATTATCTAAAATAAAAACTGCTTTTTGTTCCCTCATTTTTTCTACTAAAAATATTTTCGAGTTTCCTTCCTTAACTCTCTTGGCTACAACTATGAAAATAGCCTTCCTACAGTCACTCAATCATCTTCAGGCATTTTTTTCGCATTTTACATTTTGGTGAATGTTACTTAATTAACACACAATGTGCGCTTAACGGTTATTAATTAAAAATTTTATATTTCCCACATTACCTTCACATTTGTTTGTATGTATTTACATTAGCTACAGTATTTTTGCTAAACAATTTATTAAATGTATTTGTTGCCACAGTTGGTGGTGATTATACCACCAATATTGCAACTGACATCAACGTCGGTGATGACGACGACGTTGGCACATCTGAAAGACTCATCGGCAATGCCGCCGCAGCCACACAACTGACAAGCACGGTTGTATGCATAGAGCTCAACGAATTGCTTGTGGCGGTGGTGGCAGAGGTGGTGATGTTGGTTGACCCCAATATGTCTAAAATATTAATTTAAGTTGAAGAGTTGAAGAAGATAGCGAAAATTCAAAAAAAATAAATATGTATATAAAAAATAAAAATAATGAAATTAAAGTTAAAAAAAGTAAAAATTTATAAGTGAAATAAATTTAAAAACAGAAAATGAGTCATGAGGCAGTATTGTAGTACAAGGCAGAAAAAAATGTACAGTTAAATTATTTACTTCGCCTTCATCTCAACTTTTTGGGTTTGGTTCAAAGAGTTCAATGAAAAATTGCATATTTTTTATTTGTATGTACATATGTATATAGTATATTGTATACAAATACATATGCATTTACGTATGTATGTCAGGCAATGAATGCCAATTTTTTTCGTCACATTCCCTCAACCTTTATGGCATCTTTTTAATTTTTAGTTTTTTTTTTTCATTTTTTTTTTTTGTTTTTTTTGTTATCTCAACCTTTTATATTTTAAAATTTTCATCTCGGTATTTTGCCAATCGCAAGTAACGCAAAATACCGTTCGTTTGCACGCACACCCTCTCATACGCTAGAAATGCTACTCATTTCCCTTTACTCCAACAGCCTGACAGCCTGTGCTGCATTGCTTGCGCCTGCCTACATCGCCGACATTACAACATTCACTGCCAAACCTTCAAAGAATGTTGTGAGCGGCAAAAGAGTGGCCTGGCCACCATGCGCTGCTGTTACCAAGCCAAATCGAGGCGAGGCAAGCCAATTCACAAATGCAACCAACCAGTCATTCAGCCAGCCAAGAGCTTAAGCCAAACGCCTCTCCCACCGCAACCAATGTCTGTCAGTTAGTCAGCCTGTTGCTGCAACGCCATTTAATTGCCACCCGTACCGCAAACACGCCCCGCTCCCCACCCGATTGCGCACCTGAAGTTTCGAAGTTGAGGTTGAGAAGCTGCGCGCACGCGCATTCATGCCTGCAACTGTGTGTGTGTGCGGTTAATGCTTTGGAGTTTTGTACGTCTGTAAGCATTGCAGACAGCCAGCAATTTTATGCAGCGCTGCCGACATTGTAATAGTGAGTTTTCGGTTTGGTTATTTCAATTGTTGTTTTATTTTTTTGATATTGCGGTTGTTGTCGTTGTTGCTGCGTTGTGGTATGCAAAAAGTGAATGTCTCTAATTCACCTAAGAAAACCAAGCAAACCTGCTGGTACACCATTGCCGGTTCGTTGTTGCTGCCGGGTTCGTTGCTGCTTTTACGGCGTTACGTTGTTGCTGTTGTTATTGGTATTATTTATATATGCAAGTATTTGTGCCTGCTGTGGTTGTTGTTGTTGTCGCCTATGGCTTGCTTTGACTTTTGCTGCGACGGTTGTACTAGTTTTCGAATAAACTCGTTGTGCATACGCGTTATGGTTGTTGTTTTTGTTGTTATTATTATTACAGTGTCGATTTGTTATATGTAAGTATACATTTATTAGTTGTTGTATGCGGTTTGCTTGTTGTAATTGAGTTTAGCTGCTTCGTTTTTGTTGTTGTAGTTGTTATTATTGTTGTTGTTTACATATGTTTTTGTTATTATTGTTGTATTTCCTGTAATGTTGTTGCGCCTGCTTGGTCTGCTATTGAAAGCAATCCATTGAAGGTGCACTTTGGAACAGTTAGACCGTCGCCTGTAGTTTCTTTTGCATTTTTTTGTATTGTGTTGCTATTATTTTTGCTGGCATTTTTTCGCCATTTTGCTTTCGTCTGATTGGTTTTGTTTCTTTTAGTTTTCATATTTTGTTGTTAGTACAGTTGCTGTTTTTTGGAATTCCAGCCGAGAAGCACAGTGTGGCAAGTGAGTTTTGTTAAAAAAAAAATGCAAAAGAAGACAATTGTTGGAGGTCTTAGGTAAGATTTCACTCTTTCTGCAGAGTTTTGGGCTTTTAGTTTAGATTTTTTTGCTCAATTACCGCCTTAGAGGTTTGCTTTTAATTTTTTTGGCTATTACAGATCTCGAACCGGCAATCCTAATACATAGATCATAGATCGTACTTTATAGATCGTGGGATCGATTGAATTCTTTTTAATATTAAGCCCTTAGAGTGTATTTCTATCCGAAAAAAATTATCATAAGCTACTACTATGGATTGAATATTGACCCCAAACCTTTTCAGACTTATAGTATAAATTTTTCAGAAATTATCGTAGGCATTTCCAATATCCCATCTTATATAATTCCTCGAGCAAAAAGTGTTGCAATGACAAATTTTGACATATTTGTTGATTTTTAAAACTTTTAGTTAAAATTGTAGTGAGATGAGATATGTCAACCACTATAATTTCTTGTACATATGGTCTAAGACGAATTTTATATAAACTTAGGTTAAAATCAATCACTAAAGTTTGTATATACGCATATTTTTAGTTCATTTTCTACAGGTACTAAAGTTTCGACAAAGATACTCCTGAATCGTTAGTATGAATTGAAGCTCTCTTTAACTATAACAGCAGTTGGACACTTGCCAAAATGGGAATGAAAACCAGTTTTAATGCCATTCACGATTCACGGCACTGATTCCACGAAGAATAATATATGCAGAGGAAAAAAGGTAGAAGATACTTATAATCAAGTACAAGCCAGTGCAATGTCAAAACTGAAACTACATCGCCTAATTGTAACCAAAAGAAAATTATATGAAGCTTCAAAAAAATTATATCAACTTGGTAGTTATTGGTTTATTCTAACCGAAATATAACCAAAAGTCCTTTTATCAAATGTAACATCAACAATCTGCCCGCAAGCACCATTTTGGTGCCACTGTATGCAACGCCTCATACGTGATCCATCAGCGCTGTTGTAACTAACCTGCAAAACTGACTGAAACAGTGACACACACATACTATATATACGTACAAATGCACATAAAGCTGCAAAAATCTGTAACATTCGCGACTTTTGACGCCTTTTACTATTGCCCAATTAACCCAATTATTTTCATAATTCTTTTTACGATATGACTGCAGATAAAGAATCGCGTAGCTCTGCTTACAGACTGTCACAACATTCATTGCTTTAAATATGTATTTACTATTCTAGTATTTATGCGTCCACGAAGAGTAGAGTAGAAATGCGTGTGTGTGTGAAAAATGTTGTAAGCGTGTTGTAAGCGAGCGCTTGCGAGCATTACAATTCTCATTTACCCGTTTACGCTTGATCTTCTTCAACTTGACAACGATTCACACGTGCATGCCTGTACTTAACGCACACACACAGACGCACTTTAGTTGATGCACATGTGAGTGTGTATATAATATATACTTGTACTTTAGCCCTCGCAAGCAAGTTCGTAAGTCAACATCAGTCATTTATGGCTTAAAGTGCGTCAATAGTAGACAACAAAAAAAAAAAAAAAAAAAAAAAAAAAATAAATAAATGTGATGATGCTGCAACAACAATGAAAAAACTTTGTATATAGAGTATATGTATGTGATTTTTATATGTTGGTGTATTGCAGCAGCAATTGCTTACGCCATGTCTTTACGCTTGTTATTCTTTTGCTTTCATTTGATTTGATGTTGAAGGTCTCATATAGAACATTTTTTTATTTGACAAGCTATCTTCATGAAATATGGCACGCATTATTGTCTCAGGCAATTGTGCAATTTCCTAAGAAACTTTTCAGATTTGATCACTATAGTACTATAGCCTTGCAAACTGACCGATCCTATTCAAGGCCTTGTATGAGAAACTTTTTTATTTCACAAGAAATCTTCACGAAATTTGGCATGGATTATAGTTCCATGAAATTGTAAAATCTCTGGCAATTTTTTTCGGATATGACCACTATAGCTGCCATACAAACTGAACCCTCGGAATCAATTGCTTGCATGAAAAACTTGTTCATTTGACGAGATATCTTCGTAAAATTTGGCTTGTATTATTTTGTAATAGAATGCTACAATTTCCAAAAAATTATTCAAATCAGAAGACTATAGCATAAAACTGCCTTACAAACTGATCCATCAAAATCAAGTCTTTGTATGGAAAACTTTTTCATTTGACGAGATATCTTCAAGAAATTTGGCATACATTACTTTACAATGCATCGCTACAAACTCCGAGCGAATTATTCAAATCGGATCACTATAACATAAATCTGCCTTACAAACTGCTCACTCAAAATCATGTTCATGGATGAAAACTTCTATTTGTGTAGGGTAGATATAGCTTTGCTACGGCCGAAGTTGACGTTTGTTCTTATTTTTGTAGTTTTATTTTTCAAACATACTCACATACACACACTGATTTCTTTTAATACATGGTGTGTTGTGTCTTTTGATTGCTTTTTACTTTTAACTATATATCTTTGCGTTATTGTCTTTTACCAACTGGCACTCGTTGGCTGGCTGATTCTTTCCACACATCTGGTTCAGCTAGCTGCAAGTATTTGTAAATATATTTATGCGTGTGTGTGCGTTTGCTCTAAACAAGTTGCTTGATTGCTTGCTTTCTTTCTTAAACATATGTTTATTGTATGCATGTACGTACATATGCATGTGTGCGTTTATGCTTACATTTCTTTTATTGCCGCTCGACTTTCTTCTCCGCATTTTTTCATTCTCTGTGCGTTCGATTATGTGATTTGTTAGTGTATACGTTTGTATTTTTTCCACTGCTTGTTTCAGTTGTTTTTGCGCCATTCACTTTACATCAATTTCGATTTTGATTTTTCATTAATTTTTAGTGAATTGTTTCGCCACCGTGCAGCTGTGTTGGTGCGTGTGCGCGCACACGTATATGGTATGTGAAGAATTCTTGATTTCTTCATTTGTGAAACCACGAAATTTCCAATTCTCATCACGAGTATCCGCAGAGTCATAGTAATTCATTGTGCTGCTTTTGTAGGTTTCTCTACTGGTTTTTAAGCACACACACACACACGCGCGCATATATTTTTTATGTATTAGCTTGTGGGTATATGTCAAATTGTTATTGTACTTTTAGCTTTAACATATTTCGGGTTCATTGTGTTGCAGGTTCGGCATTTTACAACGGTTCTTTGCCGTCTTTAGCCACTCGGCTAACCGCGTTCGTTAAGCAATTCTGCGCGCAAATTTAATTTGTGTGTGACGATCTTCGTATACTTTAGACTCCATGCAAATGTGTAAATGTATATGTGCATGTGTGTTGATTTGTCAATTTGTTGCAATATAATAAATCTACGAGACGTTTTGTTTCGGTCATAAATCTACGGCTGATACCGTTGCATATGTCTGCATTGCATAAAGAAGTACATTCAAATATAATGTACTCACACACATATTAATATGCATATGTGTTTATATGTATTGTGTGTGTCATTCAAGGCGTCTTCGCTTATTTATTGAGCCGTTTGGTATTATGCAACCTTTTTATGATGTGCTCAATCGATTGTTACTTTAGGTAATTTTACCCACTTTAACCGGAAGGAATTACAGTCCAAAATGGTTTTGAGGAAAAAATCGGAAATGTTTGCATTTTGAATTTAATGCTCACACATACATAGTATATTTTCTTTTTGAAATTATGTGCAACTTGACTATGCTTTCCAATTTGATCAAATTATTCGTATTTTAAGTCAAAGTAAATAAGGAAATATTGCGGTACTCTTTGTGACCGGTAGTCAGGCTGTAGACGCAAAAATATGCTATATCAAAAATTTTTTTAACACTGAAAAACTAATAAACATAGAGCTTCATGACTCAGCTGTTGCCCAAAATGCAACTCTGTTTAGCTTACTCTACGTTACATTGCATGGTTTGGTAAAAAATAATTTTGTGGTAAGCATAAAAAAATTATGCTACGCTGTGGTTTATGACACATACGTTTTTTTGCAATTAAGCTGCATGAGTTTTCAATTTGTGATTCAAAAGTTCTTCAAGTAAAATCAGAGCGCTATTTTTGAGCAGAGATGAATAAATGTTACAGTAACAAGAATATGTGGCCGACTTTAATTTAAAAATTGCAGATTTCCGTAGTAAAATAAAAAAGGAAAACAGCATCGACTATGTTTTAAAATGCAATGCGAAAACAGTTTCGTCTTCTTATTCCCAGAAATATAAAGACTAATAAACCGTAGAAAGATAACAAAATTGTATTTCCCCTAGCAAGTGGGTACAGGAAAACCCCTTGATCTGCTGGCAAACATATGAGCACCTTAGCTAGTATGTATGTATTTATATATAACTGGGATGTACTTTGTTGGAAATTTACAGTTAAGGTCATTACGTATAATTCACCTTTAGAATTGCACATCAGTCAATAAGCGAAGCTCTTATTTATTTGCACAGTGTACTATATGTATCAAATCATACTCGAAATATATACATTGAACTTGCAAAAGCTGGTGCTGTTTATTCATATAAAATACCTTATTATGTTATTTAGGCTAGGCAATATTTTCTCAATACTTTTTCAACCACTAACCGTCAGTTTAGTCAACGATTAACAAAATATTTCAAAGTTACCACCCTTAGTCACATACGAGATACATAATTTTGTTCATTAATCTCGGAAATTTTTTCTCAATACTTTTTCAACTACTAACCGACAGTTTAAAAAACAGTTAGCGCAAAAGTTGGTGATTAATATAATTTTGCATATATTCAGTACTTGTCAGTTTAATTAGTGAAAAAGTCGGTGATTAAAACTAATGCCCATATAGTCGATAACTGTTTAATTATTCTAAGCAACATTTTCTCACTTACTTTTCAACTCATTACCGTCAGTTAAACTGACCGTCAGTTTACTTCAGCTTTTCCTATATTACAAGTATATGATCAATCACTCAATACTTATTTGAGTCAACGATGTTTGTTCTGGTAAAGTTTAAAATATATGTTCTACTTTAACGCTGTAAGGAAATTTCGGCCCTAAATTGATATGAAGAATGAGGAAGTTATCTGTGCGTCGAAAAGTCAAGTGAATTGAGATAATCTGATAAAAATGTAAGCAGCTTGTAGCCGCGTAATTTTACTTTAACCAAGCCATTTAAAGTCAATATCAAAAATGATATGCGTGAATAAAAATGTTTGAAATTGAGTAATGACTACTAAAAAGGCCGACTTTTCGTGATAATTCGAACAAGCAACAAAAACAATATCTATATATACATATCAGATACTATTTGGTACTAGTTATGTACGTGTTGAAAATGATATATGGCATGAAGTATTATATAACGATAATGGTTACTTATACTTTTATGTACATATGTAAGTAAGAATATAATTGCGTATATATAGTTGTCTTTATATACACTCATATATCATGAACTGATTTTCTGCGCACGTCACTGTTTTTAGAGACGTTGCAATAAATTCTGCATAATCTTACAAAATGAAACAAGAATTAAATTTGACATTGAAATGTTATGAAAATAGCCAAATTAACAACAATAATAATGATATTTTTAAATATAATATAAATAAAATTAGTGATAAGAGCCAGGTAATCTTAAATAATGGTTAAACTACAATAGAAAGTCATGATTGTAAAAAATATTTGATTTTGAGCAAATTTTGATATGTTGTCGGGTAGGAATACTACAAAAGATGTATGTTAGTGTTCTATGGTTTCATACCTGTGGGTCTGTCTGTCCTTCTATCTGTATATATGATTTGAAATTTTGCATACATTTTTTTTCCTCATTTTCTACATATCATGCCATACAAACTGATGGATCGAAATCAAGTAGTTGTATGGAAATCTTTTCTATTTGACGAGATGTCTTCACGAGATTTGGAATGGGATATTGGCTGAAGCAACTATGCAATCTCCGAAGATATTTTTTCAAATCGAGTCGCTATATGATATATCTGCCATACAAAACGAGCCATCGGAATGAATTGCTTGTATAGAAAACTTTTCCAGTTGACGAAATATTTTCAAGAATCTATCAAATTCAAGTCTAAGATAAGTCAACTCCAAGTTGCTGCATACACAATTATTATTGCATGCAAATCCATTATCAAAATTTTCTGTAAATAATTTAAAAACAAAAGCGTTCAAACACACAATAAGTTTGAAAACTGAAATCGAAAATTCACGAAAATGATAAATCTCGAAAGCAAAGTCTAAACATTCATTGTAAATTATAGTTGTATACGTACTAGTTCGCTAAAACGCAAAACCCAAAATGAGGAAATCCCACAATATAAACTTATGCAATTTTTACTGTTATCGCCAAAGCTTTACTTGCTATCAGTTGCCATTGCGTGATGGAGATTAAATTTTTAGTTAAAATAAATCGAATGTACCCTCCTACTAACTGTATGTATATAAAACATACGTCTGAAGTACTTCTGATAACTTTTTTACACATATATGTATATAGCAAGATTTACTATAGTATGTATGTAAACACGCTAAAAATACTGAAGAGTAGACGCTTATCAGCATTTCTTCTGCCAAGCACTTATCATAGTTGACATTACAGGCATAGGCACATACATAAATTGTATATTTTGATTTTGCTTTAATTTATTTTCTTCAACACAAAGTTATTTAATCGATTAAGAATAAAATCACATATATATTTGTATACATATAAGCCTTCAACTGGGCTGTAGGGTTTTGGAGATATTGCACAAAAGCGCTGCTGAAAATTAAATCACAATAAATAGTTGAAAATGATAAGCAAAATAATTAAATTAAATTTTTAAATCTTATCTGATGTTTCGTAATTAAAAATTTGAAGCTGATAAGGGTGCTGTAGACCTTAATTGATAAGTGGTAGGTGTGCTGGTTGGCCGTTAAACAGTAGGACTAATAGGAGATTTTCAGTCTTAAACCTCTTCATAATAATAGAATTCAATATTAAGTTTTATACAGTTAAAGTATAGGAACTCTAAGAAGCAGAATGCAAAAAATAAAAAAAGATAAGAAAACTGTAATAAAAAAACTTAATTTGACTTAAAAAATACCAACAAAAAAATTTAAAATAAATTAAGCCTAAAATGCCTAAATACAATTTAAATGTACTTATATACTCATATGTATGTGTAAAGTTGCTCAAATGTAATTAACTCAGCCAAAATATCATTTCAGCTATTTGCTTAATTACAACTAAATACAAGTAAATACACATATGCATATATAAATATAGGAGTATGTAAGCGCACACATGAACCAACGTTAATATATTTTTAGCAGTGGCATGGTATTAAGCTCATGGCGCCAATTAAACAGCAATTTTTCGAAACTTACCAACAAAATATAAGCGAAAATTATAATAAGCAGCTAGTAAAGATAATAACTGTAGCGCGAAAGTAACAGAAACGCTGTTGCCGTTGGTTAGCATGCAAGCAACTGAAACTAATCTAGGAAATATTTGCAAAAGAAGCCATAACAATGTAACGTATACGCCCTAGGCGTCCTAAAGCAGGCATTTTCACATGTGTCTTAATATACAAATGCCAAGGTGCAGTTAGCATAAATTAAAAAAGCAAGATAAATAAATAAAAGTGTAATAAATGGTTTAAAAAATGTCAAAATTTTATGTTCGAAATTTGTTTTTAAAAAATCATTTAATATTTTTAACAATTTTTTTAGATTCGTCTAACAAAAGTTCCAAAAAATAATTATTAAAATCTATTAATTAATATTAAAATCATTAAAAATTATATATCTAACAAATACCTAGCAACGACATTTAAAATTTTAAAACCCTCAACTGTAAGCAGCTACACCCTCACCAAAATTGTTTGTTGGGTTTTGCAACAAATAAATTGAAACATATTTCTTACACTTTGCTTTTATGTATTATATATTACGATCTTATGTATTTTATAAATAAAAGTTTGCACTACACTTTTCATTTTCTTTTACACTATACTTGTACATGATTAAATGAATATGCTTGAATGCACTCACCCACCCCACGACGTGTAACCGGTTACCAGTTGCACTTTGTAGCAAAAGTGTTGCATGCGGAACAAAAGAAATAGTTTCGATCTTGTGTTGCGCTTATTTTCATATTTAGTGCATGTAGTTTGATGTAATGCATTTATAACCAAGTGCAAGTAATTATGCAAGCCATGTGTACGAGTTGCAAGACTAGACTTTGGGAAGGAGAAAAATATTAGAAGCAATAAATTATTAATTTCATACATATACTAAAAAAAATAGCCTCAATAATTGGACTGAATATAACTAGTTGGGGACTAGTTCTTAATTTTTTTGACAGAAGTAATGATATTTGTTCTTTACACAGAAATTTTTTATTTAAAAATAAAATTAATGAGTAAAAATAACTCAACCAAAAATAACTCGTTGGGGACTAGTACTAAGATTTATTGGCAGAAGTAAATACTTTTACTTCTCATACAGAAATTCTGTATTACAACATTAAAATAAGTTGTAAAAATAACTCAACCAAAAATAACTAGTTTGGAACTAGTAATAAAATTGTTTTGCAGAAGCAGTTATATTTGAGCTGTACACATAAATTGTGTACTTCAACATTAAAATAAGTAGTAAAAATAACTTAACCAAAAGTAACTAGTTGCGAACTACTTGGCAATAACTACTTTTAACTAGTTAATTAATTAATAAAAATTTCTATGTTTTAAACAATTTTGCGGTGCTAAGATAACTTAAGCTGAGCAACAACATTCTTTGTTATGAAAATCAAACAGAGTTCAAGCAAAACACTAGTTAAAGCTTTGAACCTTTAACTATTGCAATTTTAAGGTACTAATACACATAAATTGGCACTTTACTACCGACAGCTGTACACACATATATGACATACTGTATAGTACATACATATGTATGTGCACACTTTTTGTGTGTACTCTTTACAAAAAAGTAGTGAATATCTTCGTTTAACTAGGTTAGCTTTTTTGCGAGAAAAATTGCTCAGTCATGACTAGTTACATATGTATGCAGGTATATGAGTGCAAAGAAAAGCCGGGGCTTTTGTATTTATGTAAGCGCATTGCCATGTTTGTCAGTTATCAAAAGATTGTTATTATTTACTAAACACTATTTGCGTTGAAAGGCTTGTCATCATAACGGGTTCGCATACAGTTGTGTGCATATTTGTTTTTAGGTTATTGTATCGAGATGATATGTGTATAACCAGCACGTGTAGCACAGCTTAAGGAAATGTGTAATGTGCTAGTACACATCAGCTGACAGATTATTTCTAATAACGACGAATTTTTCTTATAAAGTTGAATTTTCAACTTAAGTCACAGCTGAATTATAACTGAATTTTTCTTTATGTATAATTTTGTGCCCCTTATGGACGGCGGCGCATTCATATTCTATTTCTTTTTAATACCATTATATACGGATACATATAAACACATCTAAATACATGCATATTTGATGTATTTAAGTACATAGATACCATATTTGTTCATGAGCGTTAATAGAGCTTGGCGTCTGCTCAGCCTGTGACTTGTAGTTGCGCACATTTTCTCACTGCTACAATACGCTTTAAGTATTTTTTTTTGTTGCTGTGCTGCTACTCTCAACTTAATCGCTTTGTTGACTGCATGATGCGGCAGGTCTAATGCGTAAAAGTTAGTCAGCAATTAGCAGATTTATTAGCATTAAATGGCAAAAAATCAGCACAATTACTAAGAATGTTGATTGTCGTCCTGAAAATGGGTTAAGGTAGCCGGAAGGGAATAGGTGCTAAATATAGGCAATATTTCGCGCGAAAGTGGCGTTGTTGTAAGGTTGCTTTGTTATGGAAAATTGTGCACAAATACAAATGAATAGTCGAAAGAATGTATGATTTAACTTAATTTTTTTTATTTTTCTTTTGTATTTTTTTTTTCTTTTATTTGTAGCAAGCACGCAGAATGGGCCCTAGTGATATTAAATTTGTGATAAATTATGCGCTTATTAATTCATTTCTATTTATGTATATTCAATTCTTACAATTTATGCCCATAAGGCTATCAATAAAGATTGCCTGATATTTTTAGCTTGTTGATTAAACGCCTTCTTCTTGGAATTTAGCGCCTATCTATAACTTTGCATGCCCAATAAGGTTTCTTGGGCATATAAGCGTTTAAAAATAGCATTCAGCTTGTCAAAACAAACACAATCTAATTGATGAATGAATTTGCCTTGAAATTCGTCATAGAAACCGAAAAAGAAAGCTTATAGAAAGTAGTTTTTGTTTTATTTACAACAACTACTTTGTTAGGGTTGTCTAATAAGCTGTCAGAGTGAGATGTTAAAGGAAAAGTTATGCAAAGTTATAATTTAGAAATGCAAATATATGTTTTTAGAAAAATTTGTATATATAATTTTATAAAAGTGGAGGTAAGAGCCCGATTTATTAAAATTTTGTGTTTATTATTTTACAAAAATAGAGGTAAGAGCACCGATTGTCTAGAAATAGTTCATAAATAAATCGAATATGGGAATGCTAAATTTTCAACGAGTTTTTAGCACCCGGAAGGCAATGTCAGAGATCCCTGATAGTATATGCTATAGTTCTATATGCGATCAACTTGAGAAGCTGAGTCAATTTAGCCATGTTCATACGTGCGTCTGTCTGTATATTATACAGTTTTCGAGATATAAAACTGAAATTTTGCATATATCCTCCTGCCCCAAGCTGCTAGTCACTTGACGATATCGTTGATATTGGACCACTGTAGCATATAGCTACCATACAAACTGAACGATGCAAAACGAGTTCATGTATGGAAAACTTTTTTATTTGGCAAGATATCTACACACAATTTAACACAGATTATTGTTTAAGACAAGGCTATTATCTCAGAAGAAACTGCTCAGATTGGTGTACTTTAGCATATAGCTGTCATACAAACTGGCCGATGAATATCATGATATAGAACTTTATATTGATTTTTTATTATTTAACGCTATAAGAAATGCACCTGTAAGGGGTATTATGGCTTCGGTGTAGTTAAAGTTAATATTCTTCAAGAAAAAATTCGTTCCCACATGCGCCCCAAATGCGTATTAAAAACCCAACCACATATTTACAAACAACAACCATATAAACCTTGTGTTTTATAGGTCAAATAAATTTCTAAGCGTCATCGCTAAAATATTTATGTAAATGTTACTCTTTAACAACAACAACAACTTAAGTTAACCCAGTGTTTAGTCGCCAGTTTTATTATGCACCATAAAAGGTGTTTATTTATTTATTTATATTTAATTTTTTATTTATTTTTTATATTTATTATTCCACTGCAATTTAAAGCAACTGCCTAGTGAAGCATGACGAATGCAAATTGCTATAGAATGCTAACGAAAAAAGTATGAAAAAGGGAGCAAAACAAGTGGCGGGTGTTTTGTTGTTACATTTAATTATTTATATGTTTTAAATTTACTTTTTATGCTAAATTATATATAGATATATGTAATACATATACACAAACATATGTACGCATTCTTTTCGCAACCTTGCAAGGTGAAACAATAGACAGCAGCGCAGCAGACCATCAAACCAAAGCCAGTCGGCTTGCCAGTGACTAAGCTAAGCTGCTTGGTGCCGCTGCTGGTGACGACGATGATGGCGTTGGTAATGGTGATGGTCTAACCTTGTCATTTTTTACTTTTGCAAAGTCAGCAACCACGAAAAGCAACAATAACAAGGCTTGCATGGCGTGAAAGAATGCATTTATATTTGATAATATTTATTTTTATATTTCTAGCAGCAAAATTTTTGAAAAAAAAAAATAAATTATTCAGCGTTTTAACAAATGTTGCAAATATTTGAAAAGCAAAATTAAATTATAAACACTTTTGAGGTGAAGTTAGCTGTAGGCAGGGATGTAGAACGAAAACCATGGCACGGGTTGATTGTGGTGAATTGAAGGCGAAAAAGAAAATCTACAAGAAAAGTTGCGAGCCCCCCTGAGAACGCAGAATTGTGGATTCGCTTGGAATTACCCACAAATATCCATCTCTCCCGTTCACTAGCTGCAAGTCACACATATTTATTGCTAGAGTTGCCATGTTTAACTAGGGACACAACATCAACTTTTCGATGTATATGTAAAACCACTATATTTCTTAGCAATTCCAATGAATTAAGCTATTCACACAGCTTATTGCACAAACACACACTTGAATAATAATAATCACATTAAAAGCTTACTTATCAATAATATAGTTGCATCTTATCGTTGCGCTTGATGTATGTTTCTGGGAAACAATCTAAAAATATTACTACTAAACTGTGCTAAAACAAAATTTTAAAAAAAAAATATAAAATACTGTAGAAATAAATGTGGCGCAAGTGGAAATCACAACACTTTGCATTCAACAACAAACAACTAACAGCAGAAGTGACAGTGTTTTAATAACTCACAAGCACATGGCTAATAAATTTTTTATTTACTTGACTGACACACAGTTAGCACATGCAATAGTTGTAGTTTAATGATGAGCGCTTATTTCTAATTGTCAAGTAAATTTCAACAAAGGCATACTTAGCGTATAGTATATATAGTCGTATTTTATATGCATAAATGCAATAGAAATTATTTTTATTGCTGTTTTACAGCGTTTATAAATGTAAAACTTTTCAAAAGGGATAAATCAAGTGATTACTGCAAAAATTAAACATAAATTATGATGTCAAAATGTCGGAAAATATATATTATACTGCATGAAAATTGCAAGTACATATTTATATGGCCAATACTGTAGTAGAACGGAAATATTTGCATCCAAGCTTAAATTTAGAGTAGTAGATACAAAATTGTTACTTAAAACAATAACCGAAACTATAATGAGCTTCACAAATATAAAATATTTCATACAAGCACTTTTACCCAAAGTGTGTTTTGTATGATAGCTATATGCTATAGTGCACCGATCTGTACAATTTCTTTGGTGATTGCACCATTATCTTGGACAATAACTCACGCCAAATTTGGTCAAGATCTCTTCTCAAATGAACAAGTTCTTCATACAAGCATTTGACTTCAATAGTTCAGTTTGTATGACAGCTATATGCTATAGTGATCCAATCTGCACAATTTCTTCAGATACTTTTTCGTAAGAAAAAAAAAAATATACAAGTACTTCGTTAAGAGAAAATATGTACTTCGTAACGAAAAAAAAAAAATAACAAAAAAAAATACTTTTCGTTAAGAAAAACCGAAAAAGAATATATTTTCGTTAGGAAAATAATTAGAGTCATTAATAAAAAATATTTTTTTAGTTAAAAAATGAACCTAAAATATATATGTATACACTCTCTTTACTTTAATGCTGCATCTCTCAAACTAGTCTCTTTGCTACTTAACAGACTTTAGAGATAATTAAATTAGATGATCATATTTATAAGGCATTTTTTTAAATACTACTCAATCCTCTAGGCAATTGTTTGTACTGTTTTCTGAATTAATTTGGATTTGTAATCCAACGAGTTCTGCTACATGCAAACAAATAAGACTACAAAGTTAAAGTTAATATACTCGTAAATTACAGCAATTTTCTTATAACGATTTTCAACTTAAAATGCAAAGTTTCAGTCGAATTGTAAAAGCAGGTTATTAACAAATGCAAAAATCATCTTTAATGTAAAGTTATCAATTGCATATAAAGTATACAAATTGATATTAAAAAAAATTATAAAGCTTTCGAATTTTTTTAACAAATACATGAAACGGAAATTTATAATTTTTAAATAAAAAAAAATCAAATTAGTAAAATGTTTTACACTATACTGACTGACTTTATTTTTAATGCATTTGCTATAACTTACACATATGTATGTATAAGTACATATAGTATATATGTATATATATGTGTTTATAGGTAAATAGAACTAAGTGCCATGTCTGCGCTTTTTGTAAATAAACCTAAGTGTCATGGCTGCGTGGGCACACTACTTTGATTTATATATATAGTATTTATAGACAACTTTGGTTTTTGACAGCCCATTGTTGGTATGACGAGACATTATTACAGGTCGGCGTTAGCGTTTTAACGACGTAAAGTGCGAAATTTATGACTCATTCACCGTTAGAATGAATGTAAACATTAAGAACCATTAGGTGTAAGAATGAACACTTAGGAAAGGCAATTGACAAAGCTGACACTTGTATGTAATCATAAAGCAGACGAAGTGTCAATAAATGCAGCTGTGCACGTGGTGTTAAAACTAAAAGAAGTCATTAAATGCATAATAATAATGATAATATAAATATTAGCAGGTTGGTTATAGCTTTGGGTTTAGTATACTTCTGACATATGGTAATGTTTAGCAAATTGACACTCTAACCGAAAATTTTAACGCCTATATATGATATGTGGTAAGGCTTAACCGACGGTTAAGGTGCCAATTAAGTTAACAGCATAGAATTATTTCACTTTTTCTATGGAAAGTCATATCTTTAAAGACTCTAATCGATGCATAAAAAGTTAACTGACGGTTAAAGTGCTGGTTAACTTAGAATATTTAAGAAATAATATAATATATAATAAAATGAATATCAGTTTGTGTTTGCCAAGCGAAGTATGTAACAAAACTTAACCGCCGGTTAAAGTGATGGATAAGTTAACACTAAGTTGCGGGAATGAAATGCTACTGATTTATGTTAGCACAATCAGTACTGTTTATTGCTTGCAATACTTATCTGTAGCATAAAGCTAGCTAGAACAATTTCTAGAAAGACTGCTGCTAAATTTCTTAGATAGAAAAACTAATTACAGCGCAAGGCTAAAGCTAAAATAAAAATATTATAAGAAAAATGTATATAAATATAATAATAAAAATCTATATAAAAATAATATATGTTAATTTAAGGAATTTTTAATATTTGAAGATTTACTTTTTTTAATTTAAAAAACAAAAAAAAAATTTTTTGAAGATATAATTTTATTTATTATTTTTATTTTTCTTTTCATTTCAGGTAAGTGGCCTTGGACACATTGATCCATTTAAAATTTATTTACCTGCGTTATATTTTTATGAGCGTAAGTTATATAAAAATTGGTTGTCTTTCACTTCCACCTTAATGCCAATCGGCAAACTGGAAATGCAATCAATAGTTCTGTGCCAATTTTCAAGTAGTGAAATTTATTATGTTGCACAATCAAAAAATTAAAAACAACAAAAATACATACAAATATTACACGAATATACGAGACAATAAAAATTCAACATTTCGACGACTAGTTTCGTCAGCCAAAAACATGTCTACAGCACATTTGAATAAATAACAAACAAGTTTTAGAAATTTCGGGTTTCGGGATATAAATTCACTAAATAAACTATAGCAAACAAGTTGAAAGCGAAAATGTTGAAAACAAAGCAGATAAATACGTATAAAAATAACATAAAAAAACCAGTTAATGCCTTATAAAAAATTAAAGAACTAGATGAAATCAAATAAGAAAGTTGAAACTTGAAAACACACGCCACCAGCAGACAAGTATTAAAGCAAGAAATATTAATTTATGCACAAAAATGTAGTGAGGCAATTTCAAATAGAATAAGTTGAGCAATACATTATAGCAGCGTATAGTATAGTGACAACCATTGACCGTTGCTTTGGTATTACCAATTTGAAGCAAATTGACTAACTGTTGCCAAGCGCCTAAGCTGTCAAATAGTAAAAGCACGAAACTGTCAGCCGAAGTGACGGCAGCAGGAGTACGAGCAAGTGGTGTGAGCAGTAGTAGACAACCTGTTGCTGCTGCTGCTAAGAGACAGATAATAACAAGTTGTCAACAGCAACAAGCAAGAGTGCGCTCAATCTTGTGTTAGTGAGCGAAAAAATTTTATACACGTGATATATATAATAAAAAAAAAATTATATGCAAAATACTTTGTTGCAATTAATTGCATTTGTCATAATTCTTAATGAAAAAATTATGTGCTGGCAATATATATAAAAAAAAAACAATCAATTTAGTGGGACTACTTTTATTTGCAGTAAATTATCAGCTCTCTATTAAGCAAGAGAAAAATTACGTTGTATAGCCCATGAAGCGGAAGTTAAGCTTAATGTTTCCTATATGCAATGGTCAGTTAAAATTAATTAGAACCACTTTTCATTTGAAATATATAAAGTGATAAAATAGAACCTGGTAGTATAAAGACTAGGAAGTGCCAGATTTCCTCCCCTGCTAGTCATTGTAATGGACATACATACAAATTTAGGAGGTAGATACCCGCTGATTATTTTTTTTATCAATGCAACTGCTGTCAGCTTCGTTCTGTCTTCTCTTCGTACATGGCAAATTTTATTCTAAAACGATGACTTAAACACTTCAATACAAAAAATGCCCTAAGTAGACACGTAGAATAGACCACTTGGATCTGATTTTCTTTTTGTCGATAGAACTTCTGTCAGATTCGTTCGTATAAGTTACAATTTTTTGCCTAAGCAATAGAATGAAACAATTTAATCGAAAAATTTCCTAAGTAGACACGTGCAATAGAACCCCTGAATCTGTTTTTTTATAGATAGAACTTCTGTCAGATTTATTCTGTTATCTATCATGTCTCTGTGCGTCGACAATCTTATTCTAAAACGTTGCCCTAAGTAGAGACGTAGAATACCCTCTGAATCTGTTTTTCTTTTTTTCGATAGAATTTCTATCAGGTTCGTTCGTATAAGGTACAATTCTAAAACGTTGACTTAAAGACTTTGATCCAAAAACTGCTTCGTTCGTTTTTTTGTTTTGTTTACAAATATACTACAAATAATATATCTTCATCGCAGCTGTATCTTAAAATGTCGTCCCAAGTTTGTAGTTCTGTTTGTAAATTTCTTAAAACCAATCTACTTTTGTTTTTGAATAGTCTTAAACAATCTTCAAATATAATAAAGCAAACACCGTAAACACGGCTCAACAACCTGTTGAAGGTTACTGCTAGAAATAACTTATGGAACGGTAGATGTACACATTTTCATTATTTTTTGAACGCGCCGATAACCTTATAGGCCACAAACATATTTATTTTTAATACACTGAGTGGTGATTGCGACTGCAACTTAAACAGCGCTGCATTTTCAGCTGATGTGAAAATGGAATTAGAGATTAAAATTATTTAATATTGTGTTATAGACAGGCATACAGTACTTGACGGCACACGATTTTGAGTACTTTTCTAAATTACTTTATATTGTTTTCGTAGTGTTTCTTTCGAGGTTGTTTTTCAAAAATTTTCATATATAATATCCGCCAACATGTTGTAATTTAGTAATTATTTACTATATGGTATATATGTATGTGTGGTAGTATAAATTAAGTAATTATTTGCTATATTGTATGTATATGTATGTATGTATATATGTTAGTAGCCTTGTTGCTACTCACGATTTTACTATTTATTTGCTAGGCTGACAAAGTACTTGTTATTAAATATTGCTACATTTTTTAATATTCATGTGAAAATACTATGGAAAAAACACGATTAGACTTACAACTTGTGCAAATATTTACGGCAATTTATTTCATAACTTTTCAGAAACAAAAGTATTTTTGTAACTTATATCACTACTATGTCTGTATCTGTTACAATAATTTCAAGTTGCTCTGAACTAAAACCGAAAATAAGGCTAGAGACGTCGTCAGACATAGCAAATACATCACCACATACAATTCTGAATTGCTTGAAACTGCCTTTAGTCCAATTTCGCATCACTCTCCCTTTCTTTTAAATCAACCACAAACAACTCAATTTGCCTTTATGCAAATAAGTGCCACTTTGTATTAGAAACATTTTCGAAATTACTGCCTTAACGGAATACTAAATCTCGTTTATAAAATAACAAAATTAATTGCATTTATAATTGTGCACCTTTGTGGGCTGACCAAATACCAATACCATATACCAATAAATGTTTAAATAGTATGTCTAATTGGTTTTAAGATAAGCTGTGAGAAACCAGTTCGCTAAGCGCTGACTGCAATGCAAAAGATCTAGACGAAACAAATCTGATTAAAATTACGCCATTTGTCAATTGGATTATATAATATCTGGTTATTGCTTGCTTCCCGGTCTAGTTGCTTACTTGAAATGTCTGTGGATAAATGTGGATAAAAAACTTGATTTCAAATTGGCGTTTAGCAACGTGTTGTCTAGAGAAAACTGGCGAGCATGCACGCCCTTTTCATGTGAAACAGTTACATGGAGATTTTCACAAATTTTCAAGTGAATTATACACATATAGTACATAGAATAATCCACAAAGGGAGCTATGAAGCAGCACGTTCCCACATTAAAAAAAATAATATATATATAATATATTAATATACATACAAATACATATTACATACATACATTGACAGTAATAAATTCTAATTTAAATTGTATTTTAATGCGCTAAATTTCTATTTTCACGGCACATTTTTCGGAGAATTCTAGCGTGGTAGCAAGTTCGTGACTTTTTGCATTTCTCGCCGATGAAATGGTAATGCAATATATGCATTACGCTTTCGAATGATTATTTGTTATTATAGAAATAAGAAAATATATGTAATAATATATTCATAGAAAGCTGCAGACGCAATTGTCGCCATAGATGTTTGCGCCTACAATTTGAACAGCTAATCGTCATATGTATGTATATTGAGAACGATGATTACAATAGCGCTGGGAAACGAAGGGTTACTTTTTGTCGAAGGGTTTGCTTTAATATTAGATAAACCTCTTAGATTTAGCATAGCAAACGCTTTAAACTTAAGATCGTTTGCAAAGCACACAGTTTGAAAAAATTTTATTTACTTGTATTATTACAAAGCCGAGATTGACGGACAGAACTTTTGACGACAGATTTTTTAACTGGAATTATTAGTTTTGCGCCTAACGCAGTTAGCCATAAATCATTTTTAATAAACAAATATAGGAATAATAATAAGCCGTGCTATATATTGCTTCCTATGCTATTTTCTTCAGTGTTTTGAATACTAGACTAAGAAAAGGTAAAGTTCCTCAAAGCTAGGTATTCAAATACTAACCAAAATAAGCCGAAATCGACCAACCCATATAGTAGAAGCTGCTAGATCAGTTCCAAAACTTTGTCAGGAGAACGATCAAATCAGAATCTTATATCCATCAACTGGACCCAGAAACTAATTTCCACGAATTATAGTCAACAACCGCAAGTGAAGGCCCACTCTTTTCAAAAAAACTTAAAACATATGTATATTCTATGTTCTACCATCAGAGCTATTGTCAACAATACAATGTATATTCAATATAAAGTGGATTATTTTGTCAATTTACGTCACTTACGTAGTCTATAATAAAACAAAGCGTTTTTAGAACTTTACAACTTTTCAGTTGTTTAAATAAAATATAAATTCATGTAGTATCAAAGTGTGCTTCATTCAGGCCCATTTTTCGAATAACAAAACCAAAAAACAATTATTATGCGCAAACAAATAACTCAAGAAGTAGTGGTACAGTTGTGTCAAGTGCATTGGAGTTTTATATTTATATTGTACTAATATTATATGTATATACATGATGTATATATATGAATGTTCCAATAAATATACTTTTGCCTCTGCCATTTTGCATTAAGCTTTGTTTAAGCGAGCGTTTGTACAAATATAGATTTTAGGTATAAAAATATACAAAAGCTACCTGAATGTGCCAGTTATGCCGGTAAGCTTTGAACAGCTGTTTGGATTGCTGTTATTCTACGTAGAATATAAAGTACCTATGGATATGACTATAACCGCGTCAGCGGTGTGTACCCAATAAAGAAGATATGAAAACAAACTGCACAAAGCCCTGATCTTTCGTATTAAAGGTATTTTTACTATATATGCATGTTGTTTTGTGCCTTGCGCACTTTAAGATATGATAACTTGAGTTCTAAAAACTTTGATTGAAAAACAAATTCTTAGAAAACCTAAATTTTCCATAAATAATTGTTTTCACTGCTACTCATACTTCGCTAGTCTAGAAATCAATGATCAGGTGTGCCATATCAAATATGAGATCTTATAGTATATAGAAAATGTTTTTATAAATTTATATACAACACAAAAACAACCCATATAAACAAATGTCTATACTTTTATGGGAACTTCCGAATTTTATGACGTGTTTAATTAAACAGTATCGAAGATATAGAGATCGTACTTCCTGTTTTCGCCATAGACCAATAACGAGTGATTCTTGAAATAATATCATATCACAGACTAACAGTGGTGATAAGCAGTCACGGAATATGATAGTGAAATTTCAGTACTTATACAAATATATTTGTTTGTTTGTATATACTTGTATATCATATGTGTAGTTACATGGGGAAGTAATGTGTTGTACTTCCCGCGTTGTTTTGAGCAAATATTTTGTACTTTCTTAGAAATAAAAAAACGGTAGATAACAAATAGCAGCAGCTTGAATTACTTACTGTCTGTTTGCCACTTTAAAGATAAGATGTAGCAACTTATACTGTTTGTAAAATTGTGATGGAAAGTTTGCGGAAATCAAATCTCAAGCATTTGACAGGAAGTTGTTTGTAGAGTGTGAGCTCATGTAATAATTTTAGAGAGCACAAAAACAGAAATGAAGATTATACCAAGTATATGAATGAACATTCTAACTATGGGGCTAAAGTACAATTCAACCAGAAGCTATGGTAAATGGTAGAAACTTCTCAATAGAAAAGTTTAAATGAAACCAATTCAAATATTTTCATATAGCGATGTTCAAGAAGTGCTCAATTTTAGTTCAACTATATGACGGTTACTTTTATTATACTAGAATAGAAATATATCTAAACAAAAGTTAAGTTATTTTTATGAAGGAATTTAAAAAAGCTCTTTTAAAAGCTCTGAAAGCTTTATTACAACTCGTATTGATACATAAAGCAAACTACCAATGATTTGTGAAAAGCTCCGAAAGCCTTGCAAAAGCTCACCTTTATTTTGTCGAATATTATTTTAATCAAATGGAATTATAGTATAATAACAAAAAAGTACTATATTCAATATAAAATTTAGCCTCTGAATATATAATAATATAAAGAAGCCCTCTCAAAAGGCCTGAAGGCTTTATTAAAAGAGTCTAAATGTTTTATTGATCTATGAAACATTCTAGAAAAGCGCTTTAAAGGGCTTCGAAAGCTTTATGAAAGCTTACTATTGTTTTTGCCCTACAAAAACATAAAGTTTTCTGCTACTTCAGTGACTTCTCGAAAATTCCGCAAATACATATTTAGGCTCGACATTTATCGGATTTATTCAATTTCAGCGAATCTAAATAAACATCTGCGAGCCGGCTAATAGGCGTTTGATGACTAACTCGTACGCTGGCAGTAAGAAAAAGTTACCTACATAATTTTCAAACGAAAGCAGAAAGGATATGTTTTTTGACGCAAAAACTTTTTAATGCTTATAAACACGCATGAAAAATGTCGCCAAAGGCATTAGTGGCACAAAACTTGAGGAACATATGCGCGCACTACTGTAAGCAAAAATCAGAAAAACGAAGTATCCCAAGCAAATAATCAAAAGAAATAATTGTTTGCGGTAATTTTTTCTGTTTACACAGATTTGTCCACACAAAGTCGTCAAAATTTAATTTCAGCGATGATGTGAAAAGCTAACATATGGTTGCGAAAAAGCGTCATTATGTGCTTATAATAAAACAGCGGAAAACAGAAGAAAAAGGGAGGAGAAAAGTAAAACAACGAGCATAAAATACAGATACGCATGCTTGGATACAGAGTTCAAATACACAGACAGACATTGACGGCTGCAAATAAGCAACATGTTGCAGATATACATAAAAACATACATACATACACCTCTACACCTCAACAAAGTACGCATAGTAACGAGTAGAGCGGAGTATTACAATGTATGTACATCGTAAAATTATTGTGCCGTATGGAGCAAAAATTCTTCAGCGCGCACATACACACACATATTTGTAGTGTATTAGCTAAATATGTGCGTGTGCTGTTGTGCGTTTTCATTCATATATTCAGTCAACAGTTGTAACATTGTTATTGTACTATTACATTATTTTTGTTTTTTTTGCGCTTTTGTTTTTATGGTCAGCGACCACGCGGTGCGCCATGGCGTATGCGCAAAAACCATGTCAGAGCGCCGACAAGGCTGCTTTCTCCCTTCAATGAATGCGTTTTTGTACTACAACGAGTACATGTAAGTATATATATGAGGAGTGTACTCATTGGTACTTAAGTATCGGCTTACATTTGTAGTATAGCGGCATAAAGCCAGCTTTTTACGCTCTTAGACAGCTCTCAAAGGCACAATCATGTGGTGCGCACGGTTGCGTGTGGCATGAAGTGTGCGGTGCAAGTTGGTGCTGTTGAGTGGGTGGTGCCATAGGTACTACATATTACTGTAGAGGTGTAGTGATGACGCTATAAGGCGTACTCGCAGATACTGTATACAGCAGCTGTTATGTGTGGGTGTGTGTATATAGTTGGTAATTTGCGCGCACAACTGCGTCACTAGCTGTCAGCAAGACAAAGAAGCAGCACTTTTCTACCATATGTGTCGAAACTTTTAGTGTTTGGTCAACGTAATTAAAGCAAAATCGGCGGACTGTGGGTGGGTACAATTGAAAGGAAGCGCAAGAAATCATGATTTGTTGAAATTAATCAGTTTTTCAAAATATACTTATATTTGATAGTCGAAAATATGAACTTGTGCAAAAAGGGGCTTTCTTGTGAGAGCTTTTCCATAATTTTTTAACTTAAGATTAAAGAGCGTGCTGCCATGAGGTTCAAAGTAAATTTTTTTTGTTTAAAATATTTATAATACTTATGATGAAAAAAACAATCAATAATATGTAATCTATGTATTTTTGATGGTGCCATTTGCTCAGAAAAAATTTAGATTCGGTCGTCTTTATGATGCTAATTTATGATTAAAATTTTTTATTAAAAATTATATATAAAAAAATGTGAAATATTCTTATTTTATTATTTTATTTTAAAATTACTTTTAAATTTAAACTTATTTTGTTTTTTAAAATAAATTTAAAAATTTTAATTTTAGTTTTTTTTTCGTGTGAAAATCTAGTTTTTAATCCAAATTTTGGAATTTGAAAGCAAAAACACAAATTAATAAAAAAAATTAATTCAAAGGTTAATTAAATTATTTTTTATAGGCATAAATTATTATTTTTATTTTATTCTAAAATTTAAATTTTTGAAGCTTATTTTAATTTTTTATAATTTTTTTATATCAATTTTAAAATTTTATTTTTATCTCCTAAATGAAAATCCAAAAATAAAATAAAAATAATTTTAATTGCAATTCAATTCAATGCATAATTGCAAGTTTTCACTATTATTTTCTTCCTTATTTTTTGCAAAATTGGTTTTCTATAATGAATGACAAATAATTTTTTTTTACGAAAACCCACCCAGGAAATTAATGTTTATTTATGATTATATTTATTTATTTTCATGTTTATTTATTAATAAAATTATTTAATTTTATTTTTATTAACCATTTTATTTATTTATTAAAATTTATCTGCTCCATATATTTGCAACAAATTTTTTATTTAAATCTCTTTGTTTCTTCTTGCTTCCTCTCAAACTACCTTGACTTTTTTGCAATCTTAAGAGTTTTTTCCCATTTTTTACTTTCTAAACTTCGCTCTTGCAAACTACAAGTTCTCCCACGCTTGCTCTTCAATGACGCTTTGACAGTCAGCTCTTCAATCAAGAGAATTCCTGCGAAACTTTAGCACAAAAATGCAACAACTACAGTTATAGCTACAAACATACATACAAGTGTAGATATTTTTTACTTTTTCGGCATATATAGTGCTTATGTATGTACATATGTATATGTATGTATATCTAAGCACACAATGGTTTCTGCAATAGCTGGCTGTCTGACGTCAACGGATACTGTATCTGTAACTCCTGTCGCTAAATGGCCCTACATATGTATATAGTTTTGTATATATTTATGCATTTATTACCGATTTTACCATCACTCATCCGTTTGCTACAAATAAATTCATACAAATACATATTTATGCTTGCAAAATATCGCAAACTGCCTTCACTTGACGATGTCACTTCACAGCTGTTTTGCCATTTATTGTTATTAATATTTATTCATGCATGTATTGGTTTTGTTTGATGTTATGTTTTTGCACACTTCTGCTTGTTATACATATGTTGTTTGTTGCTTGTTGCATCTGCGCAAGTATTTAATATGTAAAGTTATACGGCGCATCAGCGAAGTGTATCGCATTGACGCCGGCATAACCTAAATTACTTTTGCCACGAGCTTGCGCTTAATTACCGATTGGCAACAAGCATCATTGTATCCATGAATATGTATTGATATATAAATGAAAAAGTGTATGAGGAATGCTCACATCCGATAGCTTTTGAACTAAATTGCGGAGCAGCTTCAAATAAGATGAGTAAATGAAAGATTGCAATGATCTAGATAGCCATAGCTTTGAACAAAATTTTATTTTACGAAAAAAATGCAAAGAAAAATAAAAAGGAAAAAAATAGTAATAACAATCGCCAAATTATTATAGCATCACTTAACGGTTTCGCGTACTACAACTAGCAAGCGTCATTGAAAAGCCATAAAAAAATTAATGAGAACACACGATCCCAATCTATTGTTTGTCGGTAATTTCGGTTTCACTTGCGATAATTAGCAAAATTAAATGAGTTCAACCTATGAAATTACAAGCAAAAAACAAACAAAAGTAAAAATACTATATTTTATGGCAGCAGCACAAGAAAGCATCGAAAGTCGGCTGCTTTAGCAATTATCAACGAAGCGGCAGATAACTCGCTGTTTAAACGAATGATTGCAACTGAGTGAATTGAGCGTTCGAGCTATATACCGTTATTTACTTGTTGAAAGTAATCAAAACGCTTTAATTACATTAGATTACTTTACTGTATTATTGTTGCATTATTTATTGTAATTCTCTGAAAACAAGTTGCTCTTAATGTTTTCTTTTGGGTTTCCCACACATATGTAAATAAATCATTATTTAGTCTCTGAACCTTTCATGAGTAATGCTATTCGTCTTAAATTAACCGCATTATTGCATTTTAACTATATCTCACTTAATTTTGCACAAAGTTTAAAAGCCACTGTATTAATGAGTGCAATTTCGTACACTTTTAGTTTAGCCCAGAGGGCAATAAGAACACTCGCTTGCTTAGTAATGTAAAATATTTGCAGAATAACATTTTTGAATAATTTAGGAAAGAAGAATTAACTCTTCAAACTTAATTTTTTTTGTAATGTTTCTGAGTTTAGAAGCAAAAACTAAATAAAAAAATGCAAAATTAAAAAAAAAAGTATTCGAAATTTAAATAAACTTATGTATATGTATATTTGAAGACAAAATCAAATAAATGACCGTAAAAAAAATCGAAACACCGTTTTATAGAGCTTGCTCCTAATACTTAAATACCAATGTATAGCTACAGTATAACTAGAAATATAAAAATTAAAATTATGCCAAAAAGAAAATAAAAAACCTATTTTACCTAAAAGGTTTTGTAATCGAAAATAGTAGCGGAAATAACATGACTCATTCATAGCTTCAAACGAAAATAAATAATTTGCAATAATAGTAAAATAAGCGCGTGTAATTGAGTAGCCATTTTGGGATTTTAAGGCGCTGAGTATTGCGCTCAAGCATGCAAACACTAACTAAACTTAAAAAATTATAACTATTAGACATATAGTAGAAACACAAACAGGTTACTATTATACAGTTACTATTTTATATTATTTTTATTCGTATTAGACACACCTTTACTTTTAAAATTTTTTTGCTATTTTAATATTATTATTATTTTAATTTTGCTTTATTTTTGATTTAAATTTTTTTTTATAAATAATTATTAAATTTTTATTTTTTCATTTTATTAGTCTTTTTTTGATTTATGTTTAAATTAATATTATTTCTATTTTTTCTTATTTTTAAATTTATTATTAAACTTTTAATTGTGAAACAATTTTTAATTTCGGTTTTTTTATAAAATTTTAAATTTTGTTTTATTATTTTGAATATCTATAATTTTATTTTATTTTTAAATTAATAATATTTTATTATATTTTTAATTTTTTCTTATTTTTTTAAATTTTATAATTTTTAATTTTGAAAAAAAAAATATTTTTTAATTTTTTTTCTAATATATTTTAATTTTTTTTATTTCTGTGTTTTTTCTGTTTTCTATTATATTTCTCCCCAATTTTTTATTTATTTTTTTTTGTTGCTTCTGTTATATCTATGTCCAAATTATTTGCTTTGTGTCTTTCGGCAACATTACGACGACGCTTGTTTGAGCCAACAAAACCATTTAAAAACCGACCGATCGACCGACCACTCACTCACTTACTCACTCAACACTTAATCATTCATTTATGCCAAACTGCAAATTTTCATTTTGGCATTTTGGTGAAAGTGTAATAGAAAGGCGAATTCGTAGAATTTGCAAAAGGCTTGTTGCGAAATGCGCAACAAAACCAAAACAAAAAAAATAACAAATTGAAAAACAAACTAATAAAAACAAAGGTTTAAGTATTTAAGTGATGTTGAACAAAACCGTTAAATGGCGATGAGCAGAAATTATAACTGTATATTTTAAACACTTAAAAAATAAGAAAAATATAAACTATAATTATGGTATGAATTTTAATGAGGCTTGAAATTATTTAGATTACAAAAATGAAAAATTAAAAGCTAACATTATAAGTTTGAAATTAAAAATAATATTTTTAGTTTTCAGAAATATAGTATTTTTATATTACTTTATTTTTTATATTTTGTCTATTTTTTAATTTTAATCTTATTCTTTATTTGTTTTTTACGTTTATAATTTTTTTAATTCTTTATTTTCTGTTTCTCTCTAAATTTTTATTTTGTGAAAAACTTTTCCTAGCCGATTTTTTGCGAGGCATCAAACTTCCGCTGAATACAAAATTAGTTAGCCTATCTAATTGCATACCCCCATTAGTCCACACATGCGACCTTACCGCCGCCACTGCTGCACAAACAAATTTACTCGTATAACCGTTACTCGTTGTTTTAGCAGCATTTATGGTAGATGAGCGATTATGCTGTTGGTTGTTGTTGCTTTTTTTGTCACATATTTGTTAGTTAGCGGATTTTGTTGGCGGTCTATGCACACACATGCATATATCTCACTATATATAGTGCATACATGTAAATATGTATGATACGTTGACTGCGCTCTCTAGTTTAATGGCTGTGACTGCAGCCAATCTTTTTTTTTCGCTGCAAATTCATGCAATTTTTGTTTGCTGTTGCTAGCGGGTTTTTCACCTTGACACCGCATGCAGCAGATACGGATGACTCTAAGAGGGTCTAAAGCGATTGCAGCGACATGCTAACGTATATGCATATACATATCTAAACATATTTATACATACATATGTATGTGTGCATATGATCAAACGCTGATTATGAGCCAGTGAGAGGCTGGCGGCTTAGCGCGTGTTTAAGCAGCATGTTTGTATTTTCGACGTGATATGAGCACATGCATTCACACACATACACATATGTATATATGTACATACATACATATGTCACATGCAGTTGAAAACACAGTTAGGCAAGTATTTTGTTTGATTGGAACGTTTTTATTTGCAGAAGTCTATGTTTGCGAATTCTGCATTTTTCGTCGTTGAATTTTGCTTTGCTACAAAAAATTTGCCACCAAATAATATGCAAAAACTATGAAGAAATATGCTCAAATGTTTTTTTAACAATGCACACACATACACACAAATTTAAGCATTTATTTATTTTTCTTTTTACTTTTTTATATTTCTGGTTACTTTATCTTTCACTTTTGATGCCACTTTTTTATTTTTTGATTTTACTATTGTGCATAAATACTCTTTTTATGTATTTGTTGGTTTATTTTGCTGCTCATTCATTGGTTTTTTCCATACACCATCTATCGACTATCAATTTTGCAGCTCGAACGACCTTCGTTTTAATTTTCTTCACCGGTTTAGTGTTGCTGCTGGCATACAACACGCTTACTTTTATTTTGTATACATATGTATGTGTAGCTCTTATATACTTTGTGTATGCATGAATAGTCGCAAACTGCAGCTGCTGTTGCTGGTATTGTTGTAGCGTGATTGCAATAATTGCAAAACGTTTGTCATTTCATGGGTTTTTGCCATTTTTGCAGCGATTTTTGCACCTCACTTTTTGACGGTGACTGTTGTTGCATGAGATATTTTAACATAGCTATATAGTATTTATATATATATTTATTTATATAGTATATATATTTTTTTAAATATGTAACATTTAAGTGACGGAAGCCAGTTTTTTTTTCTTTTTTATTATATTTTTTTATTTTATTTCTATGTTTTATTTATTCCATTTTTAATTTTTTTTTATTTTATATTTTTGTTATTTTTTATATATTTTTCATATATTTTTTATTTACGATTTATCTATATTTTTTGTATATTTCAAAATTTTTTGTTTTTGTAATTTTATGAAAAAATCCACTATCTGTGTTGTACAGATGCCATGAATTGCAAGTAATTTTTATTATAATTGCGAATTGTGCTATTGAGTGATTGCATCACTGCATTGTGTTATTGAGCTATGCAAAAAATGAGCAACACAACTAATAAACACGGCAATGATGCACACAATGATTGCAAAATAAGTTGTTAAAAATATTAAATAAACATAAAAGTTATTTGCGTTATTGGCAGTTGCAACTTCATTAACGATTTCTGCGAATCTTTGACAGTGGGATTATTGGCAAAACGGTGTTATTTGTTAAGGATTTTACTTTTATTTAATAATTCGGAGAAATAAGAAATATAATAATAACAATAATAATGAAATCTAAAAATAAATTGAAAGACTTTGGTACAATGAGTAAAATAACGAAAATAGAAACAAGAAAATGTGATAATTTCGGTCGCATTGCTTATGAACGGTTAGTTTGTATGGCAACTACATGCTAAAGTGGTCCGATGTAAATGATTTCTGTGGAGTTTGCGGCGCTGCCGCAGGCAATATTTTATACCAAATTTCGTGGAGATAGCTTTTTAAATAAAAAAGTTTTTTTATACAAGGATTTCATTTTGATCGTTCAGTTTGTATGGCAACTATATACCAAAGTGGTGCGATATGAACGATTTCTTCGGAGATAACTTCGTGGCTTACGGCAATAACCTCTACCAAATTTCTTCAAGATATCTCGTCAATTGAAAGAGATTTCCAAAAAGCACATGATTTCGATCAGATAGTTTGTATGGCAGCTATATGCTATAGTAATCTAATCTGAACAATTTTTTGGGGTATAGCTACATTGCCTTGGGCAATGACCTCTACCGAATTGCATGAAGATATCTTGTCAAGTAAAAAAGTTGTCCATACAAACACTTGCTGCCGATCGGCCAGTTTGTATGGCAGCTATATGCTATAAAGGTTCGATATCAGCAATTCAAACAAATTTGGGGAGAAAAGTTTGTGTACAAAATTTCAGCACAATATCTCAAAAATTGAAGGATTAATTCGCTTGTATACAAACAGAGAAACAGAGAGAGCATGACTAAAGCGCAAGGACGCAGCTCGACGCGATATGTACTGTTTATAAAGACTCTCATAAAAAAATCATAACTTATAAACTCTGTTTTTTAACTTTACAATACAAACAATCAAAATAGACAGCAACCTCTCACTTCTTGGCCAGCAATTAGTTAACAAATTTTTATAGCCGCTGCGCTCATCACAAACCCAGCAGACCACATACTACCTTCACTGCATGTTTTTTTGAATTTCTTCGCATTTGTTGTTTTTTGCATAAACTTTGTCAGCCACAACTACGCCATTCATATCACTCTCACACAACACACACATACTCCTACATATGTAAGCCAATTGGAAAGTTGCATAATCCGCTTAATAATAAACTCCATGTTAATCAGCATTCGTGTAGCTAATCAAGCGAACGCATTAATGAAATGCCCGTACAGAGTTTAAAAGAAAAAAATCAGTTCAACAGCAAATCAGCAATCAGTCAAACAACTCAAGCTGAGCTCTCACCCAACACACAATCACGCGATTATATGCATGTATAGGTAGCGCCTCAACACACACATCAGTCAAATCGCAATACTCTGTGCTTACAATGGCTGCCTTGGGCTGTGTGGTGTTGTTGTGTTGCAGTCACTTTTCAACGGCTTTCATTGCCGCAATTTAATTTATTTTACTCGGTTTCATTGTTTTATATTCACTCGTTTGTTTCGTTATATTTGTAGTTGTAGTTGCTTATTTGTGTTGGCGCTCATCCCGCCTGGAATGTTGGTGGCTGCGGATAATTAGCAATATTTTTTGTGTTTGTGTGTGTGTCAGTGTCTCTGGACTTTCTACTTTTAAGCCAATGCATTTGGTAATTATAGTTGCTGCAACATGTTGCACGTGATGGGCGAAATTCCATAGCTGTTGCAGCGTTTTTTTTTGTTTTATTAACGATTCGCCGTTGATTAACAACTTCCTTGTGGCATTTTGGTGAATGTAAAAAATTTTAATGAAATTCGGTAAGCGCAACACTTTAAGGGTTGATTTATGAGCCTAAAAGCAAATGGCTTGGAAATGTTTATTTGCGAAAGTTTCCCTAATTATACGCACATCAATTTATTTTCTGATTGAATGAGACAATTATGTATACTGGAAACTCAGATAAAAAAGTACTTTTTTTAAGAAACGTAAAAATTTTTAAACATTACACATTTTAAAGATTTTTTAATATGAAATGAAAAAAATGAGTTGGGAACTATCGTTCGTGTTATCGATAAATTAAAAAAATACCTTGCTTGTGTTATCGATAAATTTAAAATTTTAGTTTAAAATTTATCTTTTGTATTATCGATAAATTTAAAAATATGTATTGAGAACTTATCGTTTATGTTATCGAAAAAGTTAGAAAAATGTGTTTAACGTTATCGATAAATTAAAAAAATGTCTGAAAAATTATCTTTTGTGTTATCGATAAATTAAAAACTGTGTTAAAGAATTATCTTTTGTGTTATCTATAAATTAAAAAAACTCTGATAAAAATTTTCTTTTGTGTTATGGATAAATTAAAAAATATGTGTTTAAAATTTTTGTTTGTGTTATCGATATATGCACGTGTATCGTAATTTTTTGTATTTACAAAATTTTAAAATTTAAACATTAAAAGAAAATAAAACTTTCACAGGAAAAAAGAATTTCATAGATATCCCAAACGTTTCGACTTGATTTAACTAAACTTTATAATGATCTTATTGAAATACCCGTTAATTTGCATTCTACAGCAAAAGTAATCATATTTTTGTATTTCAAAATAGCACTTAAAATGAAGCTAATTTATCTGTATTATAAAAGCAATTAATAACAAACTTTTATGATTATTTTTAATCTTTATACATGAATAACAAATGGCTTAAAAGTCAGACACACCACGAGTAGTATGTATGCACACACTTACTTTATACAAATGTGTACTAAAACATTAATACCAGCAGCAATTGCAGTCTTAATAAACTTATTTTTTTCATTAATATAAAAATTCAAATATATGATAACTGTACCAATGACCTAAAAATGTAGCCACATGACTGGCGCAGCACATTTTCTCACAGCAGTCGTCTAGCCGTGGCCATAAATATACTTGACCAAAATAATTTCGAAATGAGAAACAAAAACTTAGAAAAAGAAACATATTGTTGGCCATTGAAAAGCGGAAAGTGGCATAAAAAATAACTGTTAATAAATTAGAAGCCAAAGAGCTAAGCAACGCTGAGGTCACAATTTCAAATTTCGTTTTCATTATACACACGATTCTCGCAAGTCGGTTTTGTATAATGAATAATTTTCAAAAGCGATTAGCTATGCATTGCTTTTTTTGCGTCTAACTTTATGCTAGAGCATATTTTTCAGAGCATTCATTTATTTACATATAAACGCATATATATTTATAATTTTGTTTGTGGTTACACAAAAGCCATTTCCCATTCACTGCATAAAGTAATTAGTTCCATAGCTGAATCGAAATAGCACAACAGCTTAAAAGTGAAAATTAAACTTGCCCGGCGATAAAAGCAATAAAAAAACAACAGAGCGCAAAAATCTTACATAAAAAAGGTGGAACTGCTTGGCGCAGCAGTGTGAGTATAATGGCGAAACCGAAACCACATGACAGCCTCTTGCTCGTTTCAAAAATTAAAAAAAAAATGCGGCTTGAGCCCAGCTCAAATGCGCCAGCGTTGGGGCGAACGTACGCAGCGTTGAATGAAACCTTTCGTTTCGTGCTTTTGCTTATTTTTTTAGCAACTGATCGCAGATAACATTCCGCAGCTAATGCTTAGAACACGCTCTGGAGGATTATAGCAAATCTGTCATTTACATGTTGTTAAAATAGTAGCGTAGCTGTCTACAGCTGTGGAGTGAAAACAGAAATTGAAGGATCTGTGCTAAACTATAAAGAGCTATTTTGACATAGAGGGAGTATATATTTTTTGTTGTAACTAAAACTGGAAAAACGAGAATATCAAGTTTTAAGTTGCAAATGTGAAGCCTAAACGCTTCTAACCAGCTACGTTGTTATATCGTGTACTGGGAGTATTCTGTTCGCTTCGAAATTTATAACAGTCAGAAGGGAGCGTCGGAAACTCTATAACGTTTATATATATAAATGATCAGCGTGAAGAAGCAAACTCATTCCTCAGTTTTTGAGATAGTCAATTGAAATTTTGCATACGACATTTTCTCTCCACGAAAATGATTCTTTATCGAAATCGTAGATATCTGAAATGTAGTGTATAGCTGTCATACAACCAGATCGATCAAAAACAAGTCTTACTAAAGAAAAATTTTCATTTTAAACCGTACAATATTCGAATTTATTGTTCAAATTGGAGCACTATATCATATAGTTGCGATACAAACTTATCGATCGAAGTCAAAATCTTGTATGGAAACCTTTTTTTATTTGGCGATATAGCTTCACACAATTTGGCATGAGTTATTACCAAAGACAATGGGGTAATCTCGTGAGAAATTGTTCAGATCAGATCACTATAGCATATGGCTGTATATAAACTCAACGATGGGAGTCAAGTTCTTGTAATGAAAACTTTTTTATTTGGCGAGATGGCTTACAAAATTAGGTATGGACTAATTTCTGAAACAAGGCTATAATTTCCAAATGTATTGTTCAGATCGCTTCACTATAAGGATTAGCTGTCATACAAATCCATCGGACAAAATCAAGATAACTATTTTTTAAAACATTTATTATTATTAGAAATACCTCTGTAAAGAGTAATACTGTTCTTGTGAGATAACTTCAGTGATCGCTTAAAACATCTATGTTGAAAGAAAGTATGAGAACCTTAGCTTTTCTGTATCTAAGAAATCTGCATTCAAACTGTCTGCACTCTAAACCTTATTTATGCTACATAAAGTGACATTAAAAGTAATTTTGAGGAAAAAACCATTAAAATAACTCACAGTGTGAGAAAAAATTTCGGAATATAATATTCTTCAGATAATTTTTTCTATATAAATTATTTTACAAAAATTGCAAATATTTTGCTCTCCACTGCATAAATGCGCACATGTCAGTTACGGTCATTCATAAAGAACTTTTACAGCATACTCAAGTTGTTTTCTTTGCTCTTTAAGCATATTCAAGTCATTAGGATTATAGTTGTAAGTATGTATTTGCTATGTGTATATACATATATGCATTTGTATGGAGCAAATCTTAATTCAAAATAAATCAGCATGTTTAATAAGTACAAATAAATCCAATTTGCGCCTTTGTGGTTGCTGGACTTTTATCTCCAACAAATACATGAAGTGGCAGCAAAATGCGTGAGCTACAACAGGAAGCTAAGGCAAAGACTTGTAGGGCTATAAAGAAAAAACATTTGATCTGATGAGTGCTGGCGCAGGAAGGAGTATATAAAAAGATTAGGCTGGATAGCTGGAGTGTGGGTAACATATAAGCATATGCCTCGCATATAAATATATATAGTTGTGTTTAACATCAACCATTAGAACTAATAGCGATTGTTGTAAATGGCAAACGGATGGTGTTGCTGAGCGAACAACTTCCATATTATCCACACACACACACACGTGCAACAATCAAGACTCGCTGTTTAATTGTGTCAAAGCAAGTACCAAATGAAATTAGTTCATTTGCTGGCACATTGCGGATATGAGTGCTGCCACAGCCGCTGCTACTGTTGGCGATAAGCTGACGCAGTGACGTTTCAATGTCGCGTTCTATTGGCGTCGCTTATGTTCCATGTAGTATGTCGTTCGGCTAAAGCAGCAATTCACAGGCATTCACTTCCAGTTAGCGCTCAAGTCGCCCACGCGTCTTAAGCGTACATGCGCTCATGTGCGGCGTGCGCGCTTGTGGGTGGGTGTGCGAACGGCAAATAAAGCGTGCAGCAACAGGCGTTATAAGACAACTATATATACCACACATACATGCACACACAGTTTTATAAGTGTGGCTATTTTTATAACAACCAGCTGTTTTTACGGCATGGATTTTGCGGAAAGCAACAACAAGCATAGCGAAAACGTGCGCGTCATAGCGCCAGCCACCAACTGCCGCCCATTTTCTTCAACTATTTGTGCCTTCCTGCGTGCAGCGCGTAGGCGTTTGTGGGTGACTAGCGCCGCAATCAGCAGCAAGCTCATCACTCGCTTTAACTTATCAGCTTTCAATGGCGCGCACACATCCTTTAGCCCAGTTGAGCGCCTTCGCGGCTGCTTAACGCCTTAAATGCGTTGGTGTTTGTTTTGCGCTGCTGCCGTGCGTCAAAGGCGTTGTTGGCGTGTTATCGCAACGCACGGCGTGCAGCTACTGCACGGTGTATGTGTGTGCGTGCGTTGATGATATTTTGCAACCGGCTTTTCCACCCAGCGGCTATAGCCGTCATAGGTTTGATAATAAATTATGATAATGCTAACGGTTGGCGACTGCCCAGCTGTTGGTTTGCCTGTGTATGCGTTTGAAGTGCTCGTGTGAATGTGTGAATGCCGGCAAATTGCGGTTACATACTTCTAGTTCCGTTCTCTTTTCATATTTTTTATAGCTTTGTAATGCTTTTGTAATATTTTTTTGCATATTTAAGTAAACAAGTTTTGTTATGGAATAAAAAAAGCAAGAACCACTTATAATTAATTCAGTATCAAGAGCATGACTCGAACGGCGCGCGACCACGTGCCGGATTTCTGCAGATAACTTGTAATTTTTTTAATTTATGATTGGCGAGTGCGCGGTTTCCCGCATTTCTTAGAACTCAATCAGTTGCCAGCAGATAAAAAAGGTGCGGCTCTTATCGTCTTTATTGTTATTTTAAGAGATAAAGTTAGATTAAAACTTAAATCAAACTAAAGCAAATACAAAACTAAATTCAATTAAAAATCGTTATAAAGAACAGAAAAGGAATTTTTTTAATTGTTTTGAATTTCTTATTCTTTTATAGAAGTCTAGAAAGGAACTTCATATACATATGTACATGTATTACTTTTTGAGATTATAGCGTAAATAATGCCAATTTTTTCAAAATTTTTTCGAACCAGCGATTTTTAAGACGAATGTTGTTTGTTAGTTCTTGAGATATCCTAATGAAATTAAACATGTTAAAAAATTTTTGAAAATAAGTTTAACGTGGTTGCCACATATTTTTTACGTAAAAATTAAAATGAATTTTCTGTACCAAGAAAAATAAAGATATTCGTGTAAATAAATAATATTTGTATATTTAAGAAAATGTTAAACCCGAAAAATTTCTGATATTTTTAAAAATTTTTGCTAACGGAACGAAAAGTGTTGTTTAAATATTTTTATTTTTTTAAATTTGCGCCTAAGTAGTAGCAATATTCCGCGCAAAAAAGGATATCAGTAAACAAAAAATTTAACGAGGTTGCCACATATTTTTTTATGTAAAAATAAAAATGAAATTTTTTGTACCAAGCAAAATAAAATGAATGATGTAAATTATAATATTTTTAAATTAAAAAAAAATTGTATATTGAAACATTTACTTACAATTTTCAAAATTTTTGCACCCAAAATACTTTTTGAAACATTTTTATTTTATTTTAATAACATTTTCTCCCTAATTACCTTCCAAACACAGTATTGTAAAGCATTTACGAAATCTCCCAGCCGCGCTTTTCGTCATCAGGCGCCCATTCAACCGCAACCAATCATAATAGGGATCAAACCGCAACGAAACCTGATATAATTAGAGGTTTCAATGGATGAATACACATGGATAACTACATGCACATGCGCAAACTTGTATGTGTAGCTGTGTAATCCATCAATTCATAAATCGTCAAATCAACATTTGAACCCCCCAACAGTTATGCGAGCGTATCGATTGGAGATTTGGCAATTGACTACGGTTTTGGTTAATTGACGTTTTTCGGTTTAGTTTGATCGCTGGCGGCTCATTAGCCAACTTCTTTACGCCCAACACGTTTTCGAAGCTGCTGTTTTTTACTTTTTATATACTTTTTTGTACTTTTTACAACCACAAATTTCTATAATTTCGTTTTATTTCTGTTTAAAATATTTTTACGATTCGCCATGGTTGTGCTTGCAATGCTGAGTGTGCATTGTAGTATGAGTGTGCTTGTTGCTGTTATTTTCGGACTTTTATATGTGTCATGTGTTGGTTGAAATGCGTGGCTGTGTGTGTGCCTTTAATGTGTCTACTCTTGAAGAGTCAGCACAATTAATGAACAGTTAAAATGAGTTGCACGCGCTACGCATGCGCACCGCGGCAAAATACGACTACGAGTGTACTCACACACGCACTTGAATTGATGAATGCATACATATAACAAAAGGCTTATATGTGTGTGTGGCATACTTGACTGTGATCAATGTAGCACGTTGATGCCTCAACGCAACCAACGGTGCTTGCTGTATACGCTGCGGCAGTTGATCGGAAGCGCTGCCACAGCGGTAAATGCTTTTAATAATAATGCACGCCAGCAGCTATGAACGATTTTTTTAAATTTATTTTGTTTCAGGCACTTGCTTTTATTTTATTTTATTTTATTTTTTGATCGTGCCTTTTGCTCTACTATGTCTGCTTATGTGATCTACATTTTGATGTATTTGTATGTATTAAAAGCTTACACAGTGCCCTGTAGGAAAAATTTGGTTTAATGTTTGATTATAAGCTTCCCAACTTGAGTTAGCGTTCTACGCGCTTACTTCCACACTAAAATTTTGTGATCTGAGACTGAAATTCGATAAAGAAAAAATCGGAAAAAATTGATATTAACAAAAATATTAATTAATTACTATAATATAAAGACTAGATTTTTTTCATCATTGTCAAAAAAATCATCGTATCAAGAGAAAATCGTGTATAAAAAGCTATTATATATCGAACACATCCACCAAACAAGTAGATTTCATTTCATAAAGCTGTAAAGAATTAAAGCACTTTAAGCCCTGCGAGCGAAACATTAAGCTTAAAAAAATTTAATGCTGAAAATTTTATAATCTACAGTTCTGAAACATATTAGTAGTTCTTCTCGACAAAAACTTGGAGATTTTATTTCATAAAGCTGTCGAGATTTCCAGAACTCCAAGTCATACGAATGAAATATGAAGTTTTTAGCAAAATTTAGTGCTGAGGATATTAAAATTTGCAGTTCTGAAACACCTTAAGAGTTTCCCAAGCCAATAAACTTGTAGTTTTGATTTCATAAAGCTGTGGAGAACTGCATACAGAAAAGTTAAAATCTGCAATTCTGAATAAGTTTATAATTATCCAAGCCCTCAGCTACTAACATTTTTGCTTTAAGACCTAAGGATTTGTAATCAATCGGAAATTTCAGACAGCTTTTTTCGGAGATCCTGCTGGACATCGGTTACTGGATGAAGTGAATCCAAAAATTAATCGCTGTTTATGGAAGTACATATAATTTTGTACATATTCATTATTTTTTTTTTATTAAATAAAATGCGTTTTTTCTGACCTGCAAGTGGTTATAACCCTTTAAAGCTCCTCGCAGGGTGCTCATAAACAATACATGACTCTTTTTTACAGCACGCTGAGTTCCTATTATATATTAGGTGTTGCTGCCGCACTTTTCGCTCAAATTAAAAAGTATTTAAAAATAATGTTAAATGGAAAATGCGGTTATTTGTATGTATGTACAGCGTGTCGTTGGCAACGGCGACTGTCTACTGGTGGGTGATGGTTTATGTCTGCGGGGCACAAACGCATACACACATAAATAAACAACACTGTGTATGTGTTGCCAGCACTTCTTTGATTTAATGTATTTACAATTTTGTTTTATTTTTAATATAAAAGCGGCACACAACAACAACCGCAACTAGTTGCTGGCGGCTTCGTGATAAAGGCAAAAGCTGCGCATGGTGTTTGCTGCTGAAGTTGATGGATGTTGGCGCTGAAGTTAATGGTAATGTTGGTAATATTGGCCAACACGTTGACGATAATGTTGCACGTAATGATCAGCAGGAATAACGGCAAGCGTCAGACGAGTGGTGCGACGCAGCGATCGTTTATAGCGCACAGCAGTGCTTTTGAATTTGCGCTGCTTTTACAGACGGCTGCTGCTGCTGCTGGTGCTGCCACTGTCGCGCCAACAACTTAGCAACTTTCTCGTTCAAGGCATTTCATTTCATTACTTTTTGTTTAGTTTTTTATATGAACATAAACACACAAGCACACAAATAGTGTAGCGTTTATTGTAGCATGGCTTTTGATACATAACTACTTTTCTGTGTATATGTGCGTGTGTGTAAAACTGCTGCAAGCATGTTGTGTGCGTATAAATAACTCGGTTGGCTGGCTGACTGGCAAAACCGTATAGCGAAAAAACCAACAACAACAACATATTTAAAACAACAACATTCTGAATGGTTATCAAAGCGACAACGGGCGAAAAATGTATAATGAAGTTACAAACTGTGAATTGTGGGAGCACCTTTCACTTTAATCGTGCTTTTGTATGCACATGTCTGTGTAAATGTGTGCACATTTATGCATGTGTGTCATGCGCTCAAGCTAAACACGCAGCTTATTAGTATGAATGAAAGGATATGCTGCCTAAAAATGCAGCGGAAATAACTCTTTTGCAATGATTATAGTATAGTGGGTGTCTCGCATGGCATCATGCTAATTTACTGTGATTTATATACATATATTATATAAATAAAGAAAAAACAACTGAAGTGAGTTGACGCGCAGCTATAATACCCTGCATATGTGAATTTCTTATAGCATGAATTTGTATAGAAATTTGTAACTTGATTTTGAACGGTTTGTTTGCATAGCAGCTATATGCTATAGTGATCCGATTAGAACTATTTATTCGGAGATTATAGCTTTGATTTAAAAAATGAGCTGTGCAAAATTTTGTGAAAATATATTTTCAAATAAAAAAGTTTTTCATACAAAAAATTGGTTTTGAGAGACCAGTTTGTATGGCAGCTATATGCTAGAGTGGATCGATTCAAACAATATCTATCGAGAATATATTATTGCCTCAGATAATAATCCATGCCAAATTTCATGAAGATATTTTGTCAAATAAAAAAGATTTCCATACAAAAACTTAATTACTAGGGTGCGTCAAAAATCCCTACATTTTTTTTTCGCTGGGTAAACTGAAAACTAGATTTTAAGACACCTCTAAGTAAGTCTTTCCAATTATAAGCTCTTAATTGTAACAGGAAGTTATTCCGCCTGGTAAATTTCTATTTTTTCTTTTAATCAATTAGCAACCCCCACCCTAGTCTATACACAATTACATATATTTGTAGTAAATATTACCATTAAAAACTATTTTTCAACCATTTAATCTAAATTTAGTTATTAGCGTTATAATTTATTTTAATTTACATCATTAAAAGGCTTTGATTTTTCTAAAAAAAGCGGCGCTTTTAACACATTTATGACTTAACATTTTCATTTTCATTGAAAATTGGAACTATTGTATTACTTTTTTTGGCGTTGCCTATTATTGAATTAAATAAGCGGCACATGACAGTCATAATTTCGATGTGTATATAATTACTTTTTTACACAAAATAAAAATAATAATAAAAAATAATGATAATAATAGAAAAAAACAACACAAAATCACGCATTTACAATCAATACAGTCGGCGCTTTGAAACCATTTTTTTTTTCGTATATAATAATAACAGTGGCCCACAGCGTTTTTTAAACTACATTACGCTTAATTTTTAGCTGCAGTTGTATAACAAATAACCACTTACTTTTGCCATTTCAATTTTTAATTGTATTTCGCTACGCTTATAATTTAAGCATGTTTATTCTATTTTCTTGTGTTTTCCGTTTTCATTTTATTTTACTTGCACCTTTTTTCGCTTTTTATGCACTTATTATTGTGTTATATTTGAAAAGATTTCGACTTGAGAGTGACATATTTGGGTTACTTACCAAAAAATCCAGCAATTCACCTTCTCTATACAGCGTTAGTTTGTTGTTGTTGCGCCGATCTACATATATGCTACTGATATGCTGAATAATTGTTATTCGTCAATAGTAGAAAACCGCTTATGCAAGCATTATGAGATTTTATTGCATTTTGGAGGCTGAAAAAATAAGCAAATAAAATGTTAAATGAATTTCTGAGAAACGGCGTAAAAGTGTGGCAATGACTCATGATAAGTGTTAACATATTATTATTTTAAATAAATATTTATTTTAGTAAACTTTCATGAAGAAATGGTTTTTGAATATGATTGTTTTATTTTCATTTTTATATTTTTAAGACTGGTGAGCATATTTTTTTTTTTTTTGAATTTATACAAATTTTTGTATGTTGCGCCTAAAAGATGCAATCTTCATAATAAATATTAATTTTACCAAAATTTAAGGAAAAAATGGTTTTCGAAATCGTCATATTTTAAGCATAGTTTTTTTAAATTTCTACATAATTTTGAATTTTGCGCCTAAAAGAAGCTAGTTTTTGAAATAATAAATTCATTTTACCAAACGTTAATGAATAAATTGTTTTGAAATATATATTTTTTTTGTTTTTTTACAATATTTTTAAAACGAAAGAGCATATTTTTTCCAAAGATGAAAATTTTCATTATCAAATTGCTATTATCGAGCTTTCATGAAGTAAAATGTTTGATATAAATCTTCAACTTTTTGTTTGAGATTCATGAGGACACATAAAATTTGAAGTAATATAAGTAATAGCTCTAAGTTTCTTCTAGTTTATATTTTGCGCCTAAAATATGCCAAAAAGTATAAGATATCCGACTTTTATGAAGAAATATTTTGGATATTAAGTGGACATTTAAGATTTGAAATTACATAGCTAATAGCGATAAATTTCTTGCAATTTATGTTCTGCGCCTAGAAGATGCTAAAAAATTGTAATAAGCTATCTTAAAAGAAGTCATAGTATTCATGTATGTATATATCAAAATAATGTTAGCCGCTAGCTAACCTAGTCAAGCGATTGTATTTTTTCCGTACAAGAAACTAATATGTCGTTTGACACATTTCGGTCAAAAATACATCACTTTCAGATTAGTTCTAGTAGGTATGAATACTGTTTTGTTTGACTGAAATTTACAGCAGCTTTTTTAATTTGAATTTTGCTCAGATTTTCATAGTTATTATTGAAAAATTAAAAAAAACAACAATATTGTTTAGCAGGCTTCTCTATGCACCTTACTAAAATACTTTGTTGCTTAGCTACCGTTATTTTGTGTATATATTATACAATTATAACTACATATAGTATTATCCTAAACTTACACGTGTCCTCCATCCAAAAATCAGCGCATAAATATTAAAAGATAATAAGTTCTATGCATTATTATGCAAAATTATAACCCACTAATTGCAAATAAGGCTTGTATGTGATTAACTCTTTCTTTATCTAATATATGTGGTAAAGGGTTGCTATAATGTCACAACACATTTATTGTTGTATTTGGAAATAATGCAGTTCACGCTGTTGCTACCCCAATATTTGTAGAAATAGCCGATTACGAAACGTGTTTTTATGCATCACCAGTTTATGTAAATTATTTTAGGCCTTTTCGAGAAGCCGCACTTTATGCATTGATGTCACAGCGCGTACGATTTATGCACGAAAACTAGTTTCGATATAAATATTTATGCACATATGTATTACAATAATTACTAGCTGCCGTCATAAAGCTTTGACATACTCCTGCTCATATTTGTATATTTTAAAACTTTGAACAAAAAACTTGTATTAATTGTTAATACTTTCTAACAAAGCTGCATGTGTCCCACATTAGGGATAAATACAAATACAACTTTTGTTATTTTTCGCCAAGTAATTTACATAATTTGTACATTTGTTTAGTGTTGGTTGGCCTATGTTGCGACACCCCTATATTGTCGTTTAATATTATGGCGCAAAGTCTTAAGGTCATAGTCCGAATCAAATCAGTGTGATTTAGCATGAAAAATTATTTGTTGAAGTTGAATTTATAGGCTGTTGAAATAAGCTAATAACAGCAAATCAGTGCTGAGAGTATTTCTCTTTCTTGCAGTACTGAAAGGAATTATTGAGCAGAGTAATATTTTGAGTCAGTGTCGTTCTACAGCATAAGTTAGTAAGAATCAAAGGTCATGCCATAGAAGTTTAGAAAAGTATCAACTTAAAGCCTATCTGTATACTTAAAAAACTCAATCAAGCCAGAAAAATTATGTACTCCTACCACTTTTCTACCTTCTACTCCACCAATAATATGGCTTAAGCCACTGCCGTAATATTCTACACATGTTCAAATATTTAAACTCGAATAATTACGTCAATTTGAATACCGGTAAGTTAGTTATTTGTGTATCTACATGTAGCAACGGTACTAAACACACATACACACACGAAATTGAGACACAAACACGCATACTTATGCAAATATGCATACAATTTTATGTAAATAAGTTAAGCACATTCCAGCAACCTGCCAAGCAACTAAGCATTCAAGCAGAAAGCGTCAAAAATTATTTGTGTCAAAAGAAGTAGAAAAGACAAGCTCACAGCTTAACGGTGGGAAAAGCCAAGAAAGTCATCTGAAAAAGGAGCGACAAAAGTGGCTATGAGAAATGGTTGAGGCAAGCTGTGCTTGAGTGGAGGAATGAGATTGTATTGTTGTATGGTATTGTGAAATGTTGGGTGCTTTGCAGGCTATGCGCAGGCAAAGGTGAGGTTAGGTGAGACGTTAGGGTGAGCGCTCGTAATACTTATTACTGGTATAGTTATAAAATTGTGCAGTGAAGCGTTGGTAAAAATAATTATGAAAATAATATGTAGGTATGAGGAAGTTGGCTGTGGTTTTTATAACACTTTTTTATATATTTTACAATAAAATTGGTGTAAATGCTATTGCTATATAACAGGTTATATTAATGGTGCGGAAGCTGAACTAATATTGCTTATATTGCATTTATATTGAAGATAGCTTGTGAAATAAAAAATTTTTCTTTGCCAGAACTTGATTTTATTCGATCAGATTGTATGGCAGCTACATAATATAGTAGTACGATATGAACAATTAGTTTGGAGATTATAGCGTTGGACAGAGTGCTATGCAAAATTTTGGATAAATATCTTATAAAATGAAAAAGTTTTCAATACAAGAACTTGATTTTGATAGATCAGTTTGCATGGTGGCTATATTATATAGCAATAACTTATGGCAAATTTTATGAAGATATCTCTTCAAATGAAAAAGTTTTTCATACAAGTAGTTGATTTTAATAGATCACTTTGTACGGCAGCAATATGATATAGTGGTCCGATTTAAATAATTTCTTCATATAATAAATCGTTGCTTTTAACATTATTTTGTGCCAAATTTCTTGAAGATATCTCTTTAAATGAAAAAGTTTTCCATACAATAACTTAATTTTGATGGATTAGTTTGTATGACAGCTATATCTTATACTGGTCCAATATCGAATATTTTCACAAATGAGTAGTTTCTCGAAGAGAAAAACACGTATACAAAATTTCAGTTCGATATCTCGAAAACGACCTCTCTTTCTGTGTTACAAACTTTTGAGCAAATTTAATATACCATAATAAGGGTATAAAAAATTGCAAGAAAAACAAAAAAATTAAGTTTTCAAGATTGCGATTTCTTTGAAAACCCTAGACCGAACTAACATTCTAAGCTTTCAATATAGTCACCTTTAGTCCTTCCCCAACAATTAAGCGATTAACGAAATTTAACAAATCACCAAACAAAATGAACCCATATACATATAAGTTTGTATGTATGTATGTAAGTAAAAACCGCTATGTAATGAAATGCCATTAATGACAGCGTAAACACTATAAATACACCATGCAGCACAATACCTGCAGATGAGCATAACAAATTTTCTAGTAAGCCGATCGATTAGAGGAACCTGATCGGACCCGAACCGATTGCGTTTTCATATACCAAGTATGGTGACTAGTATGGTTTTTGTTGTTATTGTTGTATTTGGGATGCGCTCATCATTAACGTAAATACAAATAAATAATAAACACGAAAATGGCAAAAAGGTTATTCACCTGTTACACACACCGTAATGCGGCGGCACGAGCAGCGCGACAACAAAAACAACATTCAGCTCATATGCTCTTTATGGTTGTGAGATAAATATGAGCAGCGGCTTTTACCATAAATCGTCGCGTCGACCACCATCAGCACCGAGAGCGGCATTCGCAGTTGCGTTGCGCCCGGGAAATGTAGGAATGCTTCGATGGTTGGGCGGACGGACAGCGAGATAAATGTACAAACAAATGAACGGTCAGTTGTGTTTAACAACAAACTTGAAATCACGATCCCTCATGTGATCAAAGAGGAAGCAGGCAGCGCGCAAAGAGTACACATACACACATGCCAACATGCAAACATAGAGATGCTAAGCTGTACAAATACTGTATACAAGTTTTGGCTGGCGATCTTCGCCTTGTACATAGAATATTGAAGATCATTTAGTAAGCGGGTTGTATTAAGCAAACGGCTCAGGTGGCGCAGCGAGCGCCGAAAGTGCGGCACCTGCAGCAGTGTGCTGGAGAAAAATCGAAAAACACAAACAACAAGAAAAAATAAACGTGAAAAGGCTATAAGACGGCAGCAGCCAGTCACACTTCAGTGGCATATCATGGCCGGTAAGCCGGCTACCTGCAAGCCAGTTTACCTTTCAACTTTTGTTGGTCAACCTTTTTAGCCATTCACTTAGGAAATACCTAACTATATGCAAATATAATAAGGAGAAAACGAAGACGTTGAAAGCTCTACGCCAAAAAAAAAGATTTTCAAATGTTCAAAAACAAAAAATAATTTAGTCCGTCGAATTAACTAATCGCCACATTATGCATATTTAATGATATCAATATGTGATATAGTATATAATGAAAGCTGGTTTGAACTCATACATAGAGTCAAAATTATTTCATTTCGAAAATGATCTAATCTGCGGTGTGTGTATGCAGTAAATGTATGCAGGTTGAAAAATTTCACGTTAAAAATAAAACAAATAAACAAAATTTTTAAATAAATTTCTTTGATGAAGTGATCTTGTTGTGGCGGTCCATTCTGCTGCCGGAACTCAGCGCTTGAGTTGCGTGAGTCACGCATTTACAATTTGCCAGGTGTATGGCGAAGAAATAATATATCAAGCTTTTAAATTGAAATTTGGGCTTCAAGAATATTAAAAAACTGGACACCAACGTTTTTGGCTATATATAACTATATACTATTTTGGCTATATAGACCTCAGAAAGTTTATGGCTACATAGAATTATACAGGAATGATAGAGTCACCCAGCCTTCTCCAGAAGCACTCTTATTATGATGGATGGATTCACCCTCCACGCAAAGTCCAAACTCATTAATCTTCAACAAGCGTAAAAAAATTCCAATCCTTGCCAACTACTTACAAAGTGCTCAGCTGTTCTTTTTGCCGATCATCAGATCTTTACTTGGGCTCAAAAAATTGAGCGATCAGCTGATACATCATGATCACCTCTTGGCAGCAGAAAAAATTAAATTAAAATCTCTGTCCACTACTATTAAGGCGACCAGCTGTAGGATCGTCGGATCATCACTTGGGAGCAAAAAAAATCAAAATCTCTATCCACTACTGTTAAAGTGATCGATGATGAGATCTTCACTTGGAAACAATAAAATTAGTGATCAGCTTGATGATCTTTAAGAAAAATGTGTGAGTATTATTGGAGACCTTGACAGCCATATTTTTAATGACAAAACTATCTATGATCACCTATAGATTGCAATTGAGTCTAAAACAACAAGTAAACACTTCAAAGCCACTCTCAATTCCTTTTACAGAGCCATAAGGCTTAAACAAGGCGTACGATGAGGTTATGTTCGAGAAGAGAAAGATGAGAGTCACTCAAGTTTAAGATTTGCTACAATTCTCAAAAGTTGCTGATATGGATCTGCATTGAATCCAGCAACAACGCATGAATTATGAACTTCCTTTCATTTTTCTCAATTTGTTGATTACATTTTTTTTTCACTTTTTCGCTTTTTATTGCAAGTATCTGGCTATGCTTTCAGTATTACAGCTTTTGGCTGTGTTTTAATGGCTTTTCATTGCTTTCTTTTTCTCTTTTTATTTTTCTTTTATGGACAATGAAATTCATTTACTAACAGCTTAGTGAGCATTCTTGCTGATAATTCCTCGAAAATTTTTGTTATTCTGATTATCCGCGTACGCTTCGCTGTCATTTTCGTAACATGGCCAAAACGCACACTCACATATATACATACATTTAGTTGCCTAGGGGCGTGTATGCGTGTGTAAATTGCTAACTCTTAACAATTTTCGTAAAAAAGGGTTCGTTGAACCGCTGCGCAGCCGCCGCTAACTAACCAAATTATATATGCACATATAGACACACACACAAACAAATGCTTAAGTTCTGTATATATGTATGTTCGTAACTACGCTTTCGTGTTTCTCACATTTTTTTTATAATTTTATTTTTAACTACACATTTTATTTACGCTTCGTTGCCGCATAATATGTGCAGATAGTGCTTACGTTCGCATTCGCACCTAGAAATTCGCTTGATAGAAGCTTCTTTAAAGCGAATTAGGTTGCAAGCCAAAAAGCAAAAAAAAGTTATAATGGTGTTCCAACAACAGTGTGATACATTTTAATAAAGAAAAATAAATAAATAATTTAAATTGCTTGCTTTGCACACGCTATCGCTTGCTGGCTGACTTTTAATGCCGAATTGCATGAAATCGGCGCAAGTGCAACTTTGTGTGTTATCAGAGTTATCAGCACTTAAAAATGGAAAAAATATACAACAACAGTAGCAGTGTGCATTTAATTGTATTGAAAAAGCTGCAAAACCGCAAATATTAAAATATTAATATAATGCATGCAGCGCATGTAGGAGAGAAGTCAACGTTTGTATTTAAGAACACGAGTAGGTGAATAACGGCAGCGTGCTTGGCAACAGGCGGGCAGTAGATTGAAAATTTATTTTAGATTAATTAAATTAAATGTGTTTATACGAGAATAATATATTTTATAAAAACCAAGAGCGATCGGTCTCTACTAGGCAAAGCCAAACTGCCAAAATAAAGACGAGAAGCTAAAGGGAAACTGATTGCCGAATTTTGCGAGATTGTTTTTGCAATGAGTCTGCTGCTGAAGAAGTGGCTGATATCATATACCAGACATCCATAAGCTTGCGGACAGCTGCTATGCCGTGCTTTCATACTAGTAACTACTGGCTTTTAACAATGCTGTGCACTGTGAACTAAAAAAACTTAACTAAATTTAACTTAACTTAAGGTAACTTAACATACCATAACATTACATAACTTAACACACCTTTTTCATAAGAAAATCTCAAAAATAATATATTTTTTTAAATATTTTTAATAAAATGAGAGCATGTATTAACAACATTATAACCTCGTTCACCCGCATAAAACCAAAAATTAAACTCACTGACAAACTACATACATACGCATGTACACATATGTACATGTATGTATATGCTTTTAGTATTAACAATATATTATGCATACATAAATATGTGTATATGTTTATGTTTTTATATAGTTATTTGGGTTATTGTACAGGAAAATTCCATGCATATTTAAAAATCAGTAACCTCAATATTTGCTGCGTCGCAACATTTCCCCCACAACTTACGCACGTACACATACACACGCCGCTATAATAAACACATGCGGGCCAATGGCCAATTAGTCACCTGGGTGCGTACCAAAAACCAATTCCAAATTGAGCGGCAAACGGCAGACAATTGTGCGAAAACAAAATTTGCATAAATACTTAAGAACGCATAACTTCAGTAGAAATTGCGTTGGTGGTGGTGTGGCAGAGGATGCGTTTAGCTACTTGCGGAGAAAGGAATTTCGGGAGAAAAAAGAGGAATTAAAATAAAATATGAAATCAAAGCAGCAATTCTGTATGGAGCGTGCTTTCAAAAAAGACCAAAGCATAGCCGCTTGCATGTGTGTGTGAGTATGTATGACGCATAACACTAACACACCCACAACAACCAACAACGGCAACAATGACCAATCGTTCATGGTTGAGTGTGAAAAAATGCGAACGGAACGCAAAAGAACAACTTTCGAAATGTAAATAAACTGTTTACCATAATTGAAATGCTGCGTTGGTGTGTTTGTATAGCTGTTAATTTGTCTGACTGCGTGCAGGCGGTAGTCACTACTGTATATGCATTTGCGAAAGGCATTTTTGGCAAAACCAGAACACACCTTTCGCTGTGCAAAGCGCAAATGGCATCTTGTGAATGCTTAGTATGTGTGTGTGTGTTTGTAATTTTCTAAAGAAAAAATTGATGTAAATGTTTGGAATAAGCTGCAGAAAATGCAAGTGAAGGCTTTGTGCATTTTTATTTACATACCGCATTAGCAAATTGGTGTTGTTTTATTTAGATATATAAACATACATATATGATCTTTCAAGTATCAGAAAATTATAACCATTTGCCATTTGTATGGCAATTGTAATTTCAGCTTAAAGAATTTTCACAAACAGGACTTCAGCATTCAGAAAATAATAACTATAAAATTGTTTAATGTATTTTCGTATTGAAAGCTTTCCCACAAGCATTATATGTATGTTGCTTTCAATATAATAAAAACCAAACGAAATCTAACCAAAAATTTAACCTAATTTGTACAATTCCAAAATTTAAACATTCGTTTTTCAAATTAGAAAATTAAATTATTTTATTTTAATTCTAGAAAATTCGGCATTATTTAATTTAAACAAGCAACCTCCTGTCAAATCAACACTTTTCATTCATATTTTGGTTTAAATTTACAGCGGAAGACGATAATTTTATTACTTATTTGTTTTAATTTACGTCGAATCTAGAAGTAACTAATGAAACTTATTAAAGATAAGATATTATTTATTAGCCAGGAATCCCCTAAAGTATCAGCACAGTTTTGGGTACAAAACAAATTCGAAACCAATGAAATTAACTACCCGCGATCTTTACTTTTTTATATTTTTTATATAACAAATCGAATAAGCGATACGCGTACTCTTAAACTAAGAGGTGTATTCGGTTATTGAATATGTATACTAATATATTGTATATATGTATAAATAGCTTTACTTAGATAATTCTATGAATTGCATTTAATGGTTTTTAAGAAACAAATTATTTTGATAGTTTTGGTATAAACTCTCCAAATTATTGCGAATCGAACAAACAACTGGTATAAATCAATTTTGCTGGTATAAAAAAATATAGATAGTATATAAAGAAATTTTAGGTTAAGCTAGGTTAATTTGGTAGGCCAATAAGCCATACAGAGACCAGTTTGGTTTTTTGCGGTACCAGGCGGAGTTCAGTTGTTAACTTTAAACTATTTTATAAAAACATTAGTTATAATTTTTTGTATCAAAGTCGATAGCTTTCATATGCAATTTATTATAAAAGATACAAATTTACAAATTTAAACAGCGAGCGGCGATAATTTTTGTATAAAATACGGGAAATCGAATAAGCAACTGGTATAAATCAAATATAATGATGGAGCTGAATACAATTCAAATATAGAGATGTTTCATGACCAATTTCTTTTAAAAGAGAAAAGTTTAATATATGTACATTTGTATATGAGAAGTGAGTTATTTCGATAGTTTTGGTACAAAAATATGGCAAATCGAACAAGTAACTGGTATAAATCAAATTTACTGGTGCAACAGAATACAAATTGAATATAGAGCGCTTATACTAATTTAAGGAGATATCAGTTATAATTTCATGTATTAAATAGCTTAAAGTGCAATTAATTTTCTTAAGGAGAGAAAAGCTCAAACAGCATTGGTCAACATTCTCTCCTTAAGAAAATTAATTGCACTGAAAGCTTACTAACTTCCTAGGAAAAATCAAATGATTATCGATCAGTTTCATAACTGACTAATACCTAAAAAAAATCTGAAATTGGACAATATAACTGATAGCTAAAATATTTTTACTAGCTTCTAGGAACCAGTAAATGTTTGACAAAGAAGATAAGACCAAACCAACAAAAAAACAAAAAACCAACGAATTAACTTAAATTAAAAAAAAAAAAATTGGGGGACATAACTACCCAAAACCTAAAAATATAATGAAATTGGAATATATACTGACAGCTAAGCGATTTTTAATGCCTCAAAAACAAATATTGAGCATTCCTTTACAGCTCACTTAACCGACTGTATTACAAAAGAAAGTGTAGTGAACTATAACTGGAGCTGTGTCGCCACTAATTGCAACATTGAGGCAATTTTCAATACAACAAATTTACTTTTTATCTAAAATTTGTTTGAGGAAACTAACAAACACAGCCACTTTTCTTGGAAAACTATCACAACAAATGAAATAATTGATAAGATTGACGGCGACAGCGCAATGCAATTAAGAAATGAACTGATATGAGCAACACCAAAGTAGAATCACATCATCTAAAGCGAACTTTTGCAAACAGGTGTCGCGTTTGGCAGTGGAACAACTTAAAATAATAGGAGAACCACAAAAGTTGGCACTAAATAAAGTAAAAACAAAGAGTCTAAGCGCTTATCAGCGTGAAAATATGAAATCAGCGCAATGTCTAGGGCACTAGAAAATTAAAATTTATTTATATATGTACAAGGCAATTAGTAAAAGTGATTTAAAATATATACAGTACAACAACATGCAATAATAAATGTAAATTTGCACACGGTTACCTTTTGTTTCAAAGCAAAATTATAACAAATATTAAAAAAAAAAATTGTTTACATGTTTTTTATGTTGTTTTTGCATATATTTTTAAATTTTATTTTATTCAACTATAGGCTACAACTAATATGATTATTCAGCAATTGCTGTAGCTAATGATCTTATCACCGGCGAATATGAGAAATAGCAACAAAAAAGATTGATTTGAAAAACGCCAGACTTTTTGCCGGATGTAGTTGATTATACACACATATATAATATATATATATATGAATTTTAATATAATTAAATTATTAAATCGACGCTTGCCTTATTAACCTCTTTCCCTTACACGATATGTATGTGTATGTATGTATATACACTGACTAGCTGCGCGTTTCATTCATGCGATTTCAAATGCCGATATACGAAAGTTTTTTGTACATACATATAGTTGTATAGTATAAAAACTGTATCTTCGACATTTCTCTTATCTCTCAGACTTTGTGATTTATTTATTTAAATTCGATTTTTGAGTGCTTGTCAATCAAAATGGTGAGAAACTGTTAAATAAATATTGAAAAGTCGCGTATGTATGTTTATATATACATATACATGAGCACAAATACATACATATATGTACATGTGCGTAAGATAAACAGCCAGGTAATAAAAGTAAGACATAGTATAACTGCACTTGCAGCATTTCAAGGTCAATGGTGCGGGCATAATACAAGCCGCTCAAATAATACAAATATTTACAGTTATGTGTGACTTTGGTTGGAAGAAATTGTTAGATAGTTAAAATAGCGGGGCTTTAGAGTAAATGCAACACATTGACTTTATGTATTAGTAGTCAAGCAAAGATTTAGGGGCACTTACTATAGGAATATAGCTAGTTGACAGCTGACATGGGTCTGGCTAGTGCTCAGGTAACTCACACGACGTGAATTGATTTTATTTGGAAGTCAAGAAGTGACTTCAGGGGAAGCTGGCTGCCATTTGGCGCTATAAAAGAAACGCAGGCACCGTTGTGCCTGGCCAGTGCTCAGGCAACTCCCGCGTCGCGATGTGATGTGATTTAAATGTCACGAGATGACTTCGCGGGAAGCTGGCTGTTAGCTGGCTCTATATAAGTATGTGACAGCTATATATTATAGTAGTCCAATTCGAACAATATGTTTGGACATTTTTGTTTGACCTTGGACAATCATCTATGTCAAATTTTGTAAAGATATCTTGGCAAATAAAAAATTTCTCCATACCAGGACTTTCTTAAAAGCTAAAGTGGTCCGACATAAAAGGACATATATGCAAAAATTCAGATCAAAATATATTTTAAAACAAAAAAATTTCGAATTTTGCAAAATCCTAGACTGCCGTCCTTCTATACATGTATTTCGTCAACCCACCAACCCACAAGTGCCATTTAAGTAAGTAATTAACGGCAGAGTAGAAGCAAAAACCAAAACACGAAACAACAACAAAAAAAACATAAAAAATTGAGAAAATATTTGAACAGAAATCTAGTAAAATTAAATTTGTTTTGCATTTGCTATGATTGGAATATTGCTAATGGCAGACTGCGTATCTACAAAGTATGCATATCGAGCAAGCGCTATCAGTGAGACCGCGACGAACTACAGAACTACATAACACGTGCCCTAAAATATTATATCAGCACGCAGGGTCTCAGAAGCAAGACCAGCAGCCAGATAAGGAGTAAGAGTGGTAAATTATCACTTTCACATTGAAGGCTGAAGTGAAGAAGAGGGAGTGTTAACATAAAAAAAATCGGGCACACACACACATGTATGTAGTTACAGAACGGCACAAAATACTAAACACAAATAAAAACGTGGTAATGTAACAGAAGTGTCAATCATATTTACAGTGTGTGTTACAAGGTGCACATGTGTGTGTGCGTGTGTGTCTGGCTGTCATATGCTAAAGTAATTTTCCAAGCATGTCAAGCAACTATGAAATGCCGATAAGATAATTTTTTCGTAAAGACATATAAACCAAATGTAGATATTTACAAACATTTTACTTAAGTATGAAAAAATAGAGAAAACAAGGCTTGCAAAGCACAATAAGAATAGGAAAACAAAATAAATCAATGCTACACAACACCTGGTATCTACAAAGTGCATGAAGCGCCAACAAGTAATAGATAAATATTTAATTTAAAGTAATTTTCAATTTCCCACAATAGCCAGCAAGCAAATACATTAAGTTATTTGGCATTAACTGCCTATAAAAAAGACTTATCTTGGATTACCCAATAGCTTAGATGCAATTGCTGATAGCCACCGCATGAATTCTTTTATTTATAAATGATTTGTTGCTTTATCATATTATAGAAAACAATTGGGTTTGTTTGCCGAGTAATTCCCCACTAATAAAAAATTTTCGCTTTTTTTCTCTTTTTCTTTTTAGACGGAATCTCTGAAAATTTCCACAGATTCGGATCTACATGATTGGTTCATGGAACGTGATATGAAAGATCCGGCTGTTATGATATTAAATGATAAACTCATGTCAGATGCGCTATTCAATTTGCAGCCAATTAAGTCGGAACACTCATATAGTTTAAATAGTGATGGCGATTCATTGCCAGATTCACCACATAGCCTGCAGACGAAAATGGATGGTAAGTATTATTTTGGTGTTGAATAAGAAGTCGTGTGTAAAAAAAGGCACGGAGTGAGAGTTCAATAACGACAGTATGTAGTATAAACACCAAGTAAGATAATATGGGAGAAAAGGCACTAAGTGTGAGTTAAGGTGAATTGAAACTCAATTTAAATGCAATTGGTCTGCTAAATAGACAATTTTTGTAAAGGAAGGGTATTACATGTATCAATTTCAATAAGATTTTTTGTTTTACATATGTATGTATTTTAAATTAAATAGAACTTTGATAGCAATCTGATATCCCGAGAAAGTTGCTGTTAAGTTCAGACTGCTGCTAAATTGAGTCAATTAGTAAATTCGTTATAGCGAAGAGTTGCTAATTATTTATTTAGGAAAATTTAATTAGTAGCAAATTTTGTTCTGAAACTTTCAAAGTTGTACACTACTCAACAAATCCGAAATTTTCAAAGAATTACACTAGTCAACAAATACGAAATTTTCGATGTATCACGCTAGTCAACAAATATGAAGCAAAAATTTTCGAATGATGTGCTAAGAGATCTATGGGGTTTATGCAGTGTACTGATGACGAAGCTCAAGAACTTTCCTCACATACAGCTATTGTTGTAATTTAAGTAAATGGTGTTGGTTTGACACCAGACTAGACTACATCCATGTGTTAGGAAATTTTTACTTTCATTTTCGATTTTAGCATTCTAAAATTAGCAGGAAGCAGCCTCTAAAATCAGTCACAAAGTTACTGTAAACTAGTATTAACTATCATTATAGAAAATATTGCTTACATTTAGCCGCTGTAACCAGTTTTTTAGGAGTTTTTATATGTAAATAAAAATATAGCCAGCATTTAGGCGTTGTGTGACTAGATATCTACTTTATACCAGTTTTTTAGAGATTTTTACTTAAAAGTTCATTACTAGCTAAATTATTGCTAGAGGTTATATTCTACTATGAATTTTCGAACTAATGAATTCAAAATTAAAAAAAATAATAATAATTAATTCGATTTTTGTTTTTTAATTTTAATTATTTAAATTATCTATGCATATGTATGTATGTATATTTCCAAATCAAGTGGACAATTTTGAAAAAAAATTTAAATTAAATTTTTTTATTACGTTTCTGGAGCTAAAATTTTGTATTTTGTATAACAGATTTTTCATAAATGCAGTAAAAAAATTAATTAATAATTAATTATACACTATAATCAATGAAATATGTAATTTGTTTTTTTTTTTATCTATAAGAATTATTTTCCCCAGAAGCGTGTTTGTTTTAGAGTCACTGTGCAGTAATTTGCATATATGTATGTGTGTTAGTGCGTGTCTGTCGTACTTTAACCTAAAAAAAACTATAATTTTTAATATTTTTCTTTTGCAAATTGTCGTCAACTCAACAGTATTGGCAATAACTAAAAATAAAAGCAACAAAAAACTGACAACAACTCCATTACCTAAGCAATATTTCAATCAAGTCAGCTTTACTCATTAACTGCCTAGTAATTGTAACGAAAACACATGCAACTACACGAGTATCGTGACAAATGAGTTCTCCCATTTTCCGCACATAAATTAAAATTTCCATTTCGTTCGATAAAAACAAAACAGATACACGCGCACAAGCGCAACAACAAAATAGCACTGGAAAAATAAAAAAATAAAAAAAAACTGAAAACTGCTAAACGCAAAATTAATATTTTTGTGGCGAAACTAAAAAGCAGCAAATTATCGGTAACGAATTTGCTTGAATGTAGTTAAATTGCGGCACAGTTTGTGTGGAAATTGTATGGCATGAAAATATTAAATATATTTTTTGTAAAAATTATTATACTTTATGCTGCAGCACGTGCCAAAGTGGCGCTAGAATTACATAATCACTAATAGCTTTGTTAGATGATTACCGAGTAGGCGCATCAACGACGCTTATTATTGTTGTTGTAGCCGCAGAAAACAATCTTGAAGTAATTTGGAGGCAGCTGCCGGTTTTACAGCCTATTAATCGTATAAAAACCAGGTCAGTACCGGTTACATATATGTATCAGATTACGGGAACGAAAAAATTAATGTCTCACCTTTTTGTCAAACCATATCTAGGTATATAATATTATAACTAGGTATGTAAGGTATTTTTCTCGGAAATCACAAAAGCTTTTGATGTTCAGTTAACCTTTGTAGAAATTATCTCTCAAGTGCACAACAAGTTGCCACCACCCACACATGAAGGTTGTGAAAAGATGTCAGTGAAGTATTTAGTTCATTATGCGATTGCTAAAATTGGAACTTATGAGTTTTATGTCACGTTAAAAATGACTATGAAGATTGCCAGTGATAAAAAAGTGGTTTCAAATATGTATGTATATATATTGTTTTGAGTTTTATACATAGGGCAGATTAAAGCTATATAGCTGACTGCATATTATGTAATGAAATATAATTATTGGCATATAAAAGTAACTATATTATAAAAAAATATTTCTGATAACATAAATTGAAACAACGGTAATGTAAAATTACTGAGCTTTCATAGAGCTTTCATTACATACTGGAGCTTTCAAATACTTAAAAGTAAAAATACTGAGCTTTTATTGAGCTTTCATTGCATACTGAAGCTTTCGAATATTTTCTAATTGAAAATTATTTCAAACAATGAGAGTAGAATTTATTTAAGGCTATCTTTTCAATATCAACACATCACTCAGAATTATAGAAAAGCATTTCTTATATCAGTAAAATCAGAATCGGCCATTTTTCAAATTGCAGCTTAAAATTGTAGAAAAATATTTCCAATATCCAAAAAACCACACTAACCGAGATTTCAATACATTTTGTCATCTGGATTTATTTTTAAAATTTTAAATTAGAATTGCAAATAAATATGTCCAATATCAGAAAAAATAACAATAAAAGGGATTGCCCTCAGAAAAAAATTTACCACCTAAAGAAATGTTGTAACTTAACCCTATTATTAAATTTTGCTAGTAAAGCATGCCCCAAATATCACTTCATTTAAATTTTTTAACAGATTTCCTGACTGCTAGTTAACAGTTGTACTGTTAATGCATAGCGAGGTACTGTTAACAAACATGCAGTCTTTACTCTCAGTGTACGTTGACAAAAAAAAAATAAATTAATTCGAAGTAGCACAGCGACATTTGTTTAAATAATATTTTTTTTTGTTGTATGAAAATGGTTTTTGAAGCAAATATTAAAATTTTGTGGTCCTCCAAGCGCATTTTGATGCAAACAAATATACAATTGTGTCAATTTTTTAATGTGTACATATATGTATGTATATAACTTTATTTGCTTGTGTGTAAAATTGTATAAACAGCTGCATTAAAATATAATAACTTAGGTAATAGCTGTCATTCATGTGTGGAAATAATAGTGTTTCTAAAACCGCCACACTATCTCTTTGTGTATATGAAATATTATTTTTCGCTCGCAGTTTTTCAATAATGACAACTATTTTTTTGAAAATAAATTTCGTTGACGTTAATGTACGTTTGAGCGCATAGAATTACACTAAGCTGTTTGTGAGGTTAAAGAATAAATACCACTTGTTATTTTTAATGAAAAATGTTTAATAAGCACATGACAGTAGGACTTTTATAAGCAATATTTCAATGTCTGTTACCATGGCCTGCGCAGAAGCACACTTTTCGTTGGTTGTGACAGCACTTCACACATAAATTTTATTTACCATATTTTTTGATGTTTTTTAAGTTAATTATTTACTCAAATGCATGGTACAATAGTTTTTCGCTTTCAACACAAAATTTGTTTTGGTCGCTCATAGGCTTGTAGCAGTTATTTAACTAAGCTGTTTTTCTTTAGTTTCAAGGCAAATATTTACGTCAGTGCTACACTACGCGGTGTTTGAAGCGAGAACATTAAGAAATTTCTATAAAAATATTAAAAATAATATATTATTTCTATAAAAACATACGCCTTAAGGTACTTGCGTTGTTTTTTCTACAACACTAAAGCAAGTGTCTATAGATTACATCTAAAAATGTGTAAAATATTGGGTAGTCGTAAAAGTCTTTTCGTACTTTTAATTATTATTAATTTTTTGTTTATATTGTATAGATGTTGTAAATAGCATTATTATTAGCTTTCAAAATCAAAGTGGTGTAAAATAAGTAGGAAATATAGAACTGATGTAGTTTTTGATCACAAACGGCCAACAATGAAGCATAGCCACAGGTGTTGTATTTACAAAATTTATTTTTTGTGAAATGTATAACTATATTGATACATTTTTTTTTGCGAAAAAGCAGTTATCTATAAATTTATGAACATTAAATATTGAAAAAGTTGCAGAAAAATACAAGAGAGCATCAAAAATAATTTCAAAAAGAAATGAAATTAACATATTTTGCAAAGAAATCTCCAAAAATATATTAGCAAAAGTAAGCCACACATAAATAACTTAAATAAAAAGCATGTAGTTAAATCAAAAAATAAAAAAGTCGTTCCGTTGAAACAAACACTAAACGTTAAAGCATAACCACAGGCGCACATAGTTTTATTAAGGTTATTTTACTTAAACCTTTATTACACAATGTTAGTTGTTATTATTTATACCACTTATATGCTTTACTACTACGCTAGCTAGCCAAAAATTGCTGAAGTGTTTTTATAAATATCTGGAAAGTCAATTTCAGGGTTCTATAATAACAGCTTTAGGGTTACATAATATGTAAAGTAATAGATTATAATAACAACTATTTTTTAAAATTATTTTAACTAACAAAACAAGAGCGAAGTATTACAAAATTGCACTTTATAACACTTTAGGAAAAAATATAAATCTTTGGCGACTCAAAAATAGGTAAGGCATAGAGGTCGACCCTAAAAAGAAAATCTCTTCGAAAGTTTAGAAAGTCGGTTTATTGTGGTAGTTAAAAACTAAAAACTCCTATATACCGATTCATAAAACCCCTAAAAATCAATCACAAATTTGACAACTAACCCCGATAAGTATGACGAATCAAAGTAAACAGACAAATATGGCACATCCAATCAGCAATAATACATTGATTGAATTTGTACCAAAACAAAAATCCATTACAAGTTCATTGCATTGCTTGTTAATGACTTAAAACAAGCATTAATAATATAGACTGACAACATTCCAAGTTCAGTGGCCTCATTAAGCAAATAAAATTTGCACACGAATAAAATAAACTCAGACTTAAAGATTAAATAAAATCTCATTTTCTTCTATTCGTTCTCTTTCCGGTCCACCCCCACCACAATAAAAGACATGGAAGACGAATGCTATCCCGCAATTTCGCTGAAAACCGCAACCAGCAACACAGCACGCTCACGGCACGATGTAGACATTACCAACAGCGTTGACCCCAAGTGCTTGGCCATATCGGTGGACTGTGATGATACGCCCATGGAGTTAGCTACACTAGAGCACAGCAGTCACACAACCAGCAGCTCCAGCAAGTTAGCAACAAACACATTGCTCACCACCGCCGCTACCTCCAGCACACCCACAATAAGTAGCACACTGAGCATACCTGCCAGCACCGCAACCGGCAGTGGTATACTCACTGCGAGCACCACTACCCGCCAATCTGCTACAGCGTTGCCATTACGCTACACACATGCCGGCATCTATGCGAGCCTTAGCAAGATCAACACCACCGCACCGATGACATTCAATCTGCGCACCGCTGAAACGTCCAGTGGCACCAGCAGCAGCAGCTGTAGTTCCGGTTATGGCGGCAGCAACACCACTACAATTACACTTACCAAACCCGCCGCTACACAACAACTGCAGCAACAGTCACATCTCCAACAGTACCTACCTCAGGCGACGGCGGTGAGCACAGTTTTTGAAACGAGCAGCTGTCGCACGCCGTCAACAGCACGCGAAGGCAGCTCCTCGCCGGACATCTGTTCGGACATCGAAATCGATGAGTCGGCCATCAAGGATGAGCCCATGTCACCGGATTCCAGTTGCCCGCCCAGTCCTAATTCGCCGGAATGCATAACAATGGCAAAAATCTCAAAGCTAACCGCGCGCACTAACTCCGATCTCGTCTTTGAGCACAAGGTCAGTACCGAAGCACTATTTGTTATTAAGAAAAATGTTGCTATTATTTAAATTGCATATTTATACTACCAGAACGGTTGCCTGCAACTCACACCCGCCTCACAGAGCTTACTCAAAGCGCAACAACTCGCAACATCCGCCAATAATGGTCAAAGCATTGTAATGCCCAAATTGAATATTAAGTCGGAGTCTAGCTACAATGGTGTTGGTGCCAATGTCAAGCATAACGGTCAATATGGTCTGCCATTAACGCCACCCTCCTGCTCATCGAGTGATGGTGATTCCGAAGGTAATTTAACACCGGAACATTTACTATCACCACTTTCGCCCAACACTTCAGTTTCTATATCTGTGGCCAACCCTGCAGTCATTACCCCCGTTGCCTTGCACGCCGCGAATGTGCGCCGTAGTGCCAGTAGCAGCAGCTCGTCATCGCCATCATCCGCCTCGTCATCGACATCGTCACTGCATGCAGCCGGCCGACATGCGTCAGGCGGTACCAGCGGTTCCACACGTCAGCCGATACACACCCCGCTCATTAGCTCGCAGCCGGTAAGTTGTGCGGTTATAAATGAATTTTTAGTTACAATACTAATACACTTATTCCCTTGTATGCTAAACAGAAAGGTTCCACTGGCGTGCTAATCCTAACCGAGGAAGAGAAGCGCACGTTACAAGCCGAAGGTTATCCAATCCCACAGAAGCTACCACTTACCAAAGCTGAGGAGAAGTCGCTCAAGAAGATACGAAGAAAAATCAAAAATAAGGTGAGCTCATAGTGAACCATAGTTTAGATAGAAAGCCTCGAACAGACTTTTAAAGCGTAAATGAAAAAGTAAGCCCGACAAATCTTATTTTCGAAAGGCGGTGTTAAAAGAGATCTATAGAAGTTTTAAAGTGAATTTTACGAACAAGATCTCCTAATTTTTTGGTATTCTGTGCTATTGGAGGTTTAGGAAATAGACTTTTGAATCAATGCTCTTGGAAAAAAAGTTATAAAACAGCGACTTTGAACTTTCAGTTTGTAACTACTATCATTGAACTGCTACTAAAATGTTATTCGCTTTAGCAACATTAGTTTCTAGGGAGAAATTCTTTGAGAGAGAATAAAACAGCAGAATTTAGAACGATAGGCCCAAGAAACGAGCAGTAATGTCATGCGGGACTCACTGCAGGAAATACAGTTTATATGTCAGGGTCTATTCTGTATAAGTAGGAGTTGAACCTATTTCTATACATAGAACAAACCTAGGGTCACTACTGTTACGAGCTCCATAGTGAATGGCATTCAGTGCCTATCAGAAATTGTCGCGTCCGAAATGTGGTCGTTATATTGTTCAAGTTCATCGAAGACTGCTAAATGTAACACCTGAGATCCAGTTCGTAAAAAGGGTCACAATAGATTTGGCAAGGGAGATTTTTAGGTTCTTTGCAGTAAATAAGCGAGAAAATTCTGGCGGCAGGTGATCACCGCTTATCCCACGTATTTCTACGTCCAGTTCATAAATAGGGTGGTCATGGATTGGGCAGAATACAGTTTTAGGCTCCTTACGTCGAAGAAGCGAGAAAGTGCTTGGTGATCAGCGTTCAACGATAAACGATTGCTCTGCAATCTCTGTGAGGCTTATAGTAAAGTCAAGTTCGCTTAGGTTCTGCATTTAACAGCCGAATAACACAGTATTTACGCTATATTTCAGATTTCTGCACAAGAGAGTCGACGCAAAAAGAAGGAATATATGGATCAATTAGAGCGTCGCGTCGAAATACTTGTCAATGAGAACAATGAGCAGCGCAAACGTTGCGACGCGCTGGAGCACACGAACGCCAATCTACTAAGTCAATTGCACAAATTGCAAGCGATGCTGAACAAACAGAACAGCAAGAAGAACGCTTAAGCGGCTGTAAAGAGCAAGAGAGTGGGCGTTTGGAAAACAAAATGGAAACATTTTCCCAAGAAATTCTACGCTTTTTCCGCGCCGCTGACAAGAAAATGAATTTATTGCGCTGCAGCCTAACTAAAAAGTTGCTAAAAATGTGACAGCATTGGTAAATAAGAGAAGTTTTTTTTTAATTTTTTCTATAAAATTAAATGTTAGGCGCGTGAATGTGTGCGTTTTTCGGTTAGAATTTCTAGTAGCAGTAGTTTACATATTTTATGAGATATTTACACTGTTTGAAGGTAGCATTTTTATGTAATATGTATATAAGTATATATGTACTTGCTTTTTATGAGAATATATTTAAATGTATGCAGCATTTTTTATACATAACGGTTATTGTATATTAAAAGTAAAATATATTTACATGTATTTAGAGTGTAAGTGAACGGGCTGGACAGGCTGTTAACAGATTTTATATAAGTATACATACATAATTGCTGTATTATAAAAGTATGAATAAATAAACTAAATAAATCAATGTGCATTTCGTATTGTAGATCAATACTATATTTACATGAAAACGAATTTTGACCAAAAAACTTACTTAATGCAACATTTAAATTAAATGCTTATATATTACACACACATACTACGAAGTACCATTATATAAGCCACTTAAAGTGCTTTACTTATTGCATGCATATAGTTGGCATTATATAGTTTAATTAAGTGTATAGAGGAGAAGTCCAGCCACACAGTCCATGCCAATTTCGAAATCCATCTAGTAGTGTAGTGCAAGTCCAAGTTTTATAACAACTACATACATATACATATATTTTAAATAATTTGTAAATAATAAATGTTAAAGAAATTAGCAACATTCCACTATTTTAACTAAACATTTTATAAATTAATTATGTGAATATTAATTAAAATAAATATTATAAATTAAAAGTAAAAATTATAAAATTAAATATTAATTATAATAAAATTATATAACTGTAATTATGATATTTTTTTTATTAAAAACGTATTAATTAAAATTATAAAAATTAAAAATTATATATAAAAATTTTTTTGCACAATATTACGCGTTTAGTTTAAAAAGTTATTTGTAAAAAATTTTTAGCGCTCACCTTCATATGCTTTTACTTATGCTCAACAACAAAAAATTTGTTTTTTAAAAAGCGTTACTTTCACACATATATTCCAAAAACTTTACTTTAAGATACTAATTTAGTACGCATACACATTTAATATGCATGCAAAAATCAGCCACATGTGAATTTTTAGTAATTTATTTTATTAAGTGCAATTAATTTTTTTTCTGTAAAAATAGCTTTGGCTACAATAAAATGTTAGCAATAAATTATGCGTTATTTTATAGTATTGGTATAAAATTGCAATATAATTAAATATCAATTGAAATAATTTAAAATAATTAGTCATTAATTAATTAAATATTAAAATAATTAAACAATAATTGAATTAATTATTTTTAATTAAAAGAATAATTAATTAAAATCAATTAAATATTAAATTTATTTAAAATAATTAATCAATAATCACAAAAATTAATTAAAATTAATTAATAATCAAATTAAATTAATTAGAATTAATTAATAAATTATTTTTAAAGATAATGAATCCATTTTTTGCAATATATTTCAAAAATATTTTTTATAGCACTTTTTCCGCTTGCATGACATTTTGTGCTTAAAGCTCACAACAACAATATTACGTACTTCCACTACAATTAATTAATTTAATTATTTTGTTAGTTAAATAAACAATTACTTTTACATTTAATTACAAAAAACAACAACATGTAAACTTAAATTTTAAAATTTTAATTTTAACATAAAAATTATCATTTTCACTTTAATTCTCATTTAAGCAACTTCGTAAGCAAACAACCTTCATTTGCTAGCTTAAAAAACAATATTTTTGCCTCGCTTTATGCCAATATAATAGACATACATACAAACATACATAACTACATGCAAAAAAATATTTAAGCAACACGTTTACCATTCGCCAAAATCAAAGTTTTAGTTAAAATTTAGTCAGCACAAAAATTGTCATGGCAAAAAATCGCAAAAATATTATGTTTTAATAATATTTGCTGCTTCCAATTTATGTTAAAAATATATTTATATTTTTTAGCATAAATAATGAGGCAAATTTTCAGGCTTTTAGGTTTAGAAAAACTATTCAAGTTGTAACAATAGTAAGGCAGCATAGCAAAATCGACGAAGAAGCAATCAAAACTTGGGTGAAAGCACGCAAGCCTTCACAAAGCCTTATATTTTAAAAGCTTTGTCGTTTTGCAAAAACCATAGACGCATATGTATGAAAAAATGTTGCTGCCTTAACCACAATTAAGTTTATATAGTCTACTACTGCCTTAATTTCCTATGGAAATTCCAAAGCCCATTAGGTTTTTCTTTGTGCACAAAAGCGCGCCAATGGAATTGCAGAAAATAAAGCAATCATTGCCGAGTGTATTTCTTGCAACTTTCAAAAATAAAAATTCATAAGAAAAGCAACAGGTCAAGTGCGTCTTTATACGTATATTCGACGCATTTTCCGAATGAGCGCTTTCAGTCGCTGCTGTGTGGAAGACTCGTTTTCTAGTCTTTGAATTTCTGCTGGGAAAGTATGGGTGTTTAACGGTTTAAATTAAACCAATTTGTTTGGCTTTTCAAACGCTTCTTTCTAACGCTAAACCAAGCCTCGTAAAAACTTTTGTGCAATAATTTCGACTAAATTTATTTATTAGCATCGAAAAAAAAACAAAAATAAAAAATATAAACTGACTAAACTCGTGTTATTTGGCGAATGCTAAACGTGGTTTGTTTGGCATATTGTTCCTTTATTCATAGACAATAACAAGCAGTGTTGATTACTTGAAGAATTATGCAAAAAACATGCAAAAGGTTGAGAGTAAATGTGAAATTACTTGTGCAATTTAATTTCATTTTAAAAATTTCCATTGTGCTGTGCTTTTATAAGCTTTCAATTCTAAAGATATTATTTTTTTAACTTTTCACAAACGGCTTCGAAAAGAACGCGATTTTTTTCCTTTTTTTCTGATTTTTTTCATAAAATTTGTTTCGAAATTTCACATATTTAATTTTATTTTTTAAATTTCGTTTCTTAAAATTTTCAAGTTACAAGATTTTTTCAATTTTTTTTTTTTCTGCAATTTTTAATTTTGAGAAAAATGAACTTATATAATTTTAGTACTAACCAACTTTTGCTTTTTTGTTTCTTAACGTGCTTCGTTAAAAAACAATTTCGACTTTTTTACTGAATCGTTTATTTTTTCAAATCTGTTTTTCCATTTTTTTCCAAAAAAACTTTTCGAATTTTTTTTAATTTCTGCATTGTTTTCTAAAATAATTTCAATTTAATTTTTTTTTCAAAACATTTGTTACCAAATTTTTTCACTTCCAAACATCTTTTAGAGAAACTTCAAAAATTTTCTTTTTTTTATTTAATATATTATTTTTAATCTTATTATTCATATTGTTTATAACCGCGTATTTTCGAAGCTTGAATTTTTTAAAGCGTTGTCAACTTCTACATAAAGTAAAAAATGCATGAAACTATTAATTTTTACTTAAAATGTTATTTTTAAATTAAATTGTTTATATATACTACTCTACACTACTATTTTTTAACTGTAATATAAAAATATGTATTTAAATAAATTTAATATAATTTTAAAAGCATTTCGTTGATAACTACTAGTTGTTTAGAAAAACTTTCCGAGCCAATAGAAATTATTTTAACGGACATATACATATGTATGTACATATGTTAGTATATGAATATATTTAAGTTGGTAAATTTTTAAAAATTAATTTTGTAATTAAATTAATTAAATGTGTTTTTTTACACAATGTTTTGGGTCACAATTGTTGTAGCTTTTTATTTTATTTCATTGCCACACATACAATTTATATTGTTTTTGTTAAATGCAAAAAATATTTCACGCTTTTGACATTCAAAAACAAATCACATTTTTATACGTAAGACTGTACTTGCGGAAAATTCCATAAGCGCAATAAAATACCTTTAAATTATGTGCAAGTAAACAAATCAAATGTGTACAAATTGTAGTAAAATAAAATTATGATTTTATGCGTCAATAGAAAAAAATTAAAACTAATTGTGCTTATAAGAAATTGTTTTTATATAAATAAATGGCAATGTAAAGGCAAGCAAATATAATTTTTAAAATCAATGTGTGAAAAATAAAATTGTTTAAGTGAAATTGTGTGCTAAAAATGCAAAAAAAATAAAAAATTTAAAATTAAAAAAACGAAAAATTTTTTTCAGAAGAAGCAGAAAGAAAATCAAAAAATTATTACCTTTTTTGTGTATAACGAAGCTAAACAAGTACAAATCTGTCTGTTTTAATAAGTTGCAGCGGCCGTGAGTTCAGTTTTGCTTCTTAAAAAGAAATCAAAAGTATTTCCAAACATTCTAAACAATAAAATTAACAACTAAACACAAATATTATAATGTAAAGTACACCAAAATCACATAATTGAAAATTTAATGGTTGGAAAATTGCGCAAATAAATGAATTTTGTGACTAAAAGGTGTGTAAACGAAAGCAGTCTTTAATGCAATATTTTTATAATATTCTTTTTTATTAAAGTTCACTTACAACTAATGTTCATATTAAATGTTAAAAGCTTAGTCATTAAAAATAATAAGTTTAAGCGCAATTTTTTTATAAAAAGTTAGTTTTTACGATAATAATATTTGTTTACTATGAACTTTTTAAATAATTAAAAAAATTATAATTAAATAAATGTTAGCTGATGCATACCATTTAGTGAAATTTAGCAATTACTGGAATCACTTTATTTTATTTTTTTTTTTTTGTTTTTTGCTTCTTTTTTTGCTCTTATTTTGTATTTAACAATTATTTTTTGGAACTTAAAACTTTTTTGTATATTATTTCTTTTTTCGTTTCATATTTAATTAAAATTTTTTATATTTAATTATTATAATTTTTATTTTATTTTGTTTTTTTAATTTAGTTTTGTATTAATTTATTTTTTTGTTTTTTTGCATTTAATTTTTTATATCTATTCTTTATTCATATATTTTTGTTATTAATTTTTGCTTGCTTTATAAAAAATTTATGTAACGTGTAACAACATTGAAGTCATGTAAATTTAAGCGCATGTAAAAACAAAATTTTGTGTATGCTTCTGTTTTTTGCCGCAAAACTAAATAAAAATGTTAAATATTTAAACTTTTTCTGGTGAAACATGGCAAAGCACACGTTGCCTTGTATACGCCTGCGTTGCATATACGTATGTATTTAATAGAAAAAGTGTTAAAAATAAGCTAGTTACCGTTACCGGCGAGTGTACGTAGGTGGTGAGCTGGGCATATTGAATATTAGCGTATAGAATTTAAATAAAATGCCTTATTTTATTACAAGAAAGTGCAAGCTCGTGGTACACAAATATACATACATACATTTAAATATACTTACAATACAATGTACTTATTTACATTTAAAACAGAACTGTACATACATACATACATATAGTGTATAAGAAGCGTAGATATGTGTATGTGAAAAAAATGCACAGAAACATGAAAATTATTCAATATACTGAAAAAATTATAAAAAATTTTAACACTGCAACAAAATTCTGCAAAATCTGTAAGTGGCAAGTGGAAATGTGCAATTTTGCTGTTTAGCTGAAATTTATATTAAATTCATTTTATTCAAAAAAAATTATTTAACAACTATTCAATAAGTATACTCCTAAAATTAAAAGTAAACGTTTACCTATATGCATATATACATACAACTATTCTAATGTATTTAGTACAATTTGTTGAGCATAGAAAAAAAGTAACGAAAAACAAAAATAAAGCGTAAAAATTAAATAAAACTATGAACGACAAAAAACGAGGCACAACTTCCATATAAAATATATACTTATACATATATACATAAATGCATGCATACATTTAAAAACAACAGTAACAAAAACTATATTTATAAGTGAAATGATAGAAACTTTTAATGCCAAGAGAATGTAATTTAAATAAATGAAAATTTTACGATATTTGCGTACTGTATTTGTTTGTTGCCTAATATACGTGTATACACAAATAACATGTTATTTAATTTTTTTTTCAATGAAAAGTGCATATTATACATACATTTACATATTTAGTAAATACAGCCTATACTTAAATTGAATATATTTACACAACTAAACAATGGAGAGCAAATTGCGAACGATATGCAAATTAAAAAGACATGCAAATAAATTTATTTTAATTAATTAAAACGAAAAGAAAAATAATTTTAAATACATAAATGAATTAAATGAGGCGTTAAAAGGTAGTAAATGAATTTAATTATTTTGTTTAGTGAATGAAAACGCTTTATGCATAATGAAATATCGTAAAATGTAAAAAACCAAACTGCAAAAATATAAAAAATTTATTCAAAAATATATATATATACAATACATATAATGTTTTAAAGCAAAATTCGTTACACTGTGTTTTATTTAACTACATGACTATCTATTACTACTTAAAAAAATACTACTTTTTAAATTACTTGCAAAATGTACATATAAAAAAATTTAAATGAAATTCTTTGATTATTGGCTGCGTGGCTACCAATGACATGCTTAGGGGTGTCCCAAAAACTATTATTTTTTTTATGTTAAACAAAAACCGAAAAAAAAACAATTTCGCATAAAGAAACTTTTTTTGGGGGCGAATGCATCAGCATAGACACAAATAAGAATACAATGCCAATGGGATTACTATGAATGCATTACACAATTTCGCTATGTCAGTGTAAGCACATTTCTTTCAAATTACCTTGCTACTGTATATGTACATACATATAAAGAAAATAAACAACACCAATTTGATTATTGGCTGGACGAGCCTGCTGCGAGCCGAAGCCTGCCCATGCTCGGTAGAGGGTGTAAACACCACAAGGAATATTATTTTTGTTTTATATTAATTTACTATTATAAACACTGATTTTTATTTAAATAAACAATTTAAACGCTATAGATGTATGTATAATCATTTATTTGTGCCAGCGCAAGCACATTTCTTCAAATTCTTTCAAATTACCTTGCAATGGCGGCAGTGCAGGAATGCCAAAAAATCGCCGAAAATGAAAATCACAACACTTTTCACACTCTCATTTATAAACTCACACTCACTTATAAACATAATTCACTACTTTATACATTTTCACAACTTCTCACTATTATTTCACATTAAAAAACATAATAAAACATTTTAGAGATATTATTTGCACCGAAAGAAAATTAACGTAACTGTTTTTCATTTCCTTTTCCTCCGTTGTTTTACAAACAATAACAACAAAGGCACAGAGTTGCAACGATATTAAGTTTTTAACATGCGACGATTTGCACACAAATATCAATATTTCTACTACATTTTGTTAAATTAAAAAGAAAATTAAAGCAGAAATGTTGTTGTAAAGCAGTTTTTACAAAATTATAGCTTTTGCTAAAACTGGCATGTTAAATAAAAAATGATTGTGACTTGTGCGGCCCATTTGTTTCTGGCAATGTCACTTTCATTTCCTCCAATCAGATGGCATGCTATTGTGAACTAACTGTTTAGACGAAGCAGCAGGGAAAAAACAATTCAACGCACTCATGCAAATTTTTAGTTTTTTTTTGACATATAACAGTATCCAAATTAGTAAGAAACCACAAAAAGCAAGCAAATTGAACAATAAAAATTAAAACATTGCAAAACCGGAAAAATATAAATTGGTTGTTTATTGTATGTGGTAAAAGAAACAAGGTGTTTTTGACAACCGGCACGGTTTTGTCGTAGGTTTTGGATTTTTTCCTTAGATAGCTTATGCGCAGTACAGAGCTGAAAAGTTGAGATAAAGTCAAAAGTCAGTAAACAGAAGACATCAAAAAGAAGCAGTTGAAAAAAGGAGACGGAATTTAGCTTTTGTCAAATGGTTTGTGGAAAAACACAAGAAATTTTCGCTGAAAATTTTCTGAAATACTGCAAACGAAAAATGAATAAATGCGTATAGAATAATTTTGTGCATACATTTCATAGAAAGAATAGAGCGCGTTTGGTACATGAAGGACACAGAAAGGACAATTGGTAAAAATCTGTGAAACATCTGAAGACGATCCCAGTTCCCTACACCAAATTTGTCTATGTGAAACGGGCAGATTATTGCTATTTCATTCACTCAGGTAATTAGCCAAATATGCCGCTCATTCCCCTATTCGTATAAAGTTGTTTTAATGACAGCCAGAATAAAAATAAGCAGTCTAATGGAAGTGGAGAAGGAAGGGAACGAACAATAAAATTTTATTCGGGTTCTAGAATGATGTCGATTATTGGAGTGCTTCGCTAACAAACATTACGCGTAAGGCTTTATTATATTGTCGTGGAAATATCTTTTCTCGCGTTTATCTCATTATGTAGTGTGTGGTATAAAAAAACGTAAATACCTTGCGAAAATTCGGAAAAGCAAATGTATTGCTAAATTTTGCGCAAAGTGGAAATGTGTATGAAATCACTCGAGTCGTATATTTTTAAATTGTCGAATGAAATAAATGTGTGCTGCTGAGAGATATTTTCAAAATATTTTCTAGAATTTACTAATTGTTTCGCGTTGCGTGGATAAATTAAAATTGCTGAACTGATAGTTGAAAAAAAAGTACCTTCGATGAAATAAAAATTATATTGATGTGCGTATGCAAGTTCCTGTAAACAGAATTTCGAAGCAAACCAACGTCCGTGACATTGGTCTCGAATATTCACATGTGTCATAACAACAAAAACCAATACAAAAAATATTCATAATATTATATGTACATATGTAAAGCTTAATATTTAACCTGTTGAAACATATGAAACAAATATTAAAAAAAAAAAAAATGTTACAAGCAGCTAAATTGAATTTCAATTTGAATGCCATCTTATGAAATCACGCCACATTTCGCGCTACGTACCTCATTATTTTTTAAACTAAACATTTATTTGGGTTTTGTTTGAGTACGTCAAAGAAAATAGACGTGCTAAAATCCAGAAAACTTTCCGTCCGCTATTGCATATTTCGCGTAATGTTTGACAACTTTCTCAGTATGCTGCGAAAGCGTCGCCGCCTTGATAATGTTCCGGACGTAGCAACGCCAGGGCCAGCCGAACGGGCAGCTAACGCAGATGACTATTGGAATACATTATTTAACACAACAAACAATACAACAGCCGCAAATACATCAAGTGGTTCTTCCTTCTCCACACCCGTCTGCACTGCCGTCCCGCATTTAAACACAACGAAGTCCAGTGGTGCTGTCGATAACGACTTGTCGTTGTTGACACTGCCATCACTAGAACTCTGCTCAATTGATAGGTAATTAAAGATTAATTTTTTATATATATTTTTTAAATATCTTTCCAGTATTTTCGACGTTCATTACATTACGTCGCGTTAACTATAGAGGCTGGCTACACAAGAAGAGATAAAACATTTTAAGAAAATTATAAAATATCTCTCGTCTTGCTATTTTAGTATACATATAAAGCAAACAAAGCCAAAAGACAACATTCCAAGTGTAAATTTGAAACAAAAACTAAAAAACATTCACAACTGATTCGTGAAGTACAAAAACAAAAAAACACACACCGAAAACAAAAAGAAAACGTAAAGCGTCCATATAATAGGTTTTGGTCAATTCATAGGCATACAAACCACAACGATAGTAGGCGTTTAAAAGCAACAAAATAAATAATAACAACGAATACACGGTGACTGCGTGTAGAGAAAAATCACAACAACCAATAACATCAATAGTCAGCAATTGTCGCCCGCGCAAGATACTCTATTAGTTCGCAGTTTCTGCACTAAAGGCGCACTGATTTATTTTAATTTCCTTGTTTGAGCGTTTAACGCTAAAAAAGCTTTCACCACGTCTCAGGGAGAAGATATGGACATTGATTCCACTCCTGTGCCACCACCACAGGAGTACTCAGATAACCCAGCAGGCTATCAGTCGGAATCATCAATGAATTTTGATTATTTGCACGGTCTAAATGACGCTGCGGCAAGGGCGTCATCATCGGCATCATCACTGGGCGGTCATGTAAGCTTCCCGGAAACGTCACGTCACTTTAGTGACCTTGCTGGCGGTGGTGTAGATGTAAATACTTCCTCAACGCAGAGCTATGGATATGTGGATGACAGTAAAGCATTGGACAGGTTGTTATTCAAGTGTATTTACATACATAGTAAATAAACACTATAAAACTGTGTAGTTATATACCTATAGTATGTCTGTCAAACATGTTTTTCGCCAAAAAGAAATTTTTGTGGAAAATGTTACGTTTTTAAAGTGCTTTTTAAACGAAAGTATGCAAGCTGTTGCCCTATTTCAATACTAAATTATATTATGTAGGCGAGAAAACTCTAAATAAGTGCACATACATAATCTATTAATAGACAAGTGATTAAGAAGTTTCGTAGATACCCGTGCAAACACTGTGCTCACTTTCGTTTTCAAAAGTCCGTATAAGGGCACCTGAACGCGAGTAACTCTGGGAAATATATTGTATGTGCTTCGAAATGTGTTTGTTAAGTGTGTAAATGCTGTAAAAAATGTATCAAGTCATTTAGTTATTGTCGATTTCTCGTGTAAAAATTATTTCTTCACTATTAAAACTTGTTGCTGCAATAATTCCGTACCGTAGTGCAAAGTTTTGTATGCACAAACATATGCACATAACTTTGCTTATTTAATATAATTTAAATCTGGCTTGTAATGATTAGTTTTAATAATTTAATTCAATCGACTCCACTTTTTAGTGTCCAAAATCAAGATTTTTTATAATCTTTTATGCTGAAAGTGTATTAAAGTTTTTTATATTATTTTTTACTTAAAAACCTATTTATCATATATTTAAGTATATAGGGACTAATTGTGGTGTGGCATATAATTTACTTATTAACCTTTACAAATAATTATTTTATTTCCTTTTATTTTTATGTATTTATGTATGTAACTTGATGTACTATTGAACCAATCAAACAACAAATCACAATTACCAACAAATCCAAATAATATCAATTACTCCATTGTCTCATCGCAATTAAAATATACCACACGTAACAAAATGCTAAACAGGCCCTTTAACCTTAACGAGAGGTAATTCCAATTACGTACTTAATATATTTTAATTTAGAAAAAAACGCGTCATCATTAATATCAGTAAACTAAAATAATAATTATTTGCAATTTAGATTTGTTTCAGTGTTGGATCAGTTGGATGCGCGCGTCGAGAAATTCCGTAAAGATGCCTTGGGCTTGCAGGAAAAGAAAGACTTCCTACTCATGTCCATTGATTTGATCAAGAGTCACGATATGCTTCATTCCATGATGGAAGGTAAGCTTTTGCATTTAAATTACTTTAAACATTTAATAAAATAAATTATTACTTTTACTTTGTAGCGGAACGTGAGGAAATCTTCTGCTACATACAACGAGTCAACGCGCGTCTCTCCACCGTCGATTTATTGGTACATACGGTGCGCGATCGTTCGCAGGAGGATGCGCTCAGTCAAATCAATGCACTGATCGATATGATGATTACTATTGGCGACCCAGTGTTGTCACGCCAACGTTGTCAACAATACCTGAATGCTTGCTGCAGTGCAGCGGAAGCGTCATCATCATATGAATATGGTGTGGATATGGATGCTGGGCCGGTCGACAAGAAATTCGAGAGCGCTTTATTGGGCTGCACGCTCGACGATCAAAAGAACATTAAAAAGCGGTTGCAGGCTTTGATGGGTTATTTAAACAAACAGACAATACGAAATTGAGTTTATTTCATGATAAAAAAATATATTATAATACAAAAAGTTGTACAAGGAGACATTAGGCACCTAATTTAGTTTAATGAAAGCCAATTGTTGGGATATTGCTGCCACAAAACACGCGAAAGCCGCTATTAATGTCAATGCCAGTTATGTGCGGCAAGTCTAACAACAAAGTTGAATTTTCGTGCATTGTTTTTATACGGCACATTTCTTACATAAGTACTTCTTTAAAACTATTGTCACAAATATGAAACAGGTTTTTTGATATATTACGCTCTAATACTACCAATGTATTTTTTATTTTGGCTAAATAATTTGTAAACTTTCAAATGCATAACGTTGCCATACCTATAAAATGAATTAGCACAGTTTTAGTAAAGCAGAATGAAATATAAAAAAGTAAAAGAATAAATTTTAATTTAAAATGAACTTTGCCCATCTCTAGCTAAATATTTTATGCATAAAAATTACTTACATACATACATTTACTATATGTACACATTAATTTATATATATGTAGAACAAATCGAAGAAAAAACATTTAAGAATCTGTTGTGTAATCATAAAAAATAATTTAACTGAAGTAAAGAAACAAAAATGATTTTTAAAGTAAAAAAATCTTAAGCTTACAAAACTAAAAAAACTGTCTTGTTTTTTCTGATATATTTTATATATTTTTTTTTTATGAAATTATTTTTATATTATTATGTTTTATGAAGTTAATTTTATATAATTTTTAATTTGTTGTTTTTGTTTTTTTTTTTTATATTTTATTTATTTATTTTTTTTATTTTATTTATTTTTTTTATTTTTTTTTTCTTATTTTATTTATTTTTCTTTATCTCCATTGTCCTTCATTATTTTTTCCCTTATATAGTAGTATGTACATATGTTTATATATTTTTTCTATATCATATACGTATGTATCTGAGCTCGCTCCCACAAGTGACAGCCAACAACTCGTGGCTACCATCAAATATTCGAAAAACAATGATCATCCGGCTCCAGTAGCCGGTCAGTCAACAACCACACGGCACCGCCCACGCCGAAGAATATTTGTTGTATATTCTTCGATGTAAAGTAAACGATCTCGTTGTCTTCCGCCGTTAAATTGCGTTGTAATGCGCAACGCACGATTGCACCGTACTTCGGTACGGCATAGTAAAGCGCACCGGTGCGCCCATCCACCATCATGCCCTTGCTGGGACCTAGCAAACTGCCCAACAACTCCAATTCGATTGAATTTGACACATCGTCCGGCGTCACCTTCGTCTGTTGCAATTGCTTCGTGTTCAAGTCATTGGCGATTTCATTGACTTCCTTTGTTTTTGTCTTTAATTGTGAGTTCGGCGTTGCATACAGCTTCCCGTCCGCATCGGCGAAGAGTAGCTCACGCTGCTGGCCGAAAGCGATGTCAATTGGTTTGATTGGAAACGGCGCCTCAATAATGCCTTGGAATTTGCGACTGAGCAGCGCGCGACGACGCCACTTCTGTTCCACTATATCGTAGGCGAGTATGTGTGCGTCATCGGGACGTAGGAAGTAAATATATTTTTCAACTTTACATAGCGCAGGACTGGGACCCAATTTGATTATTAATTTCTCACTATCACGTGGTGTTAGATAACGGCTACAGTCGATGCGCAATACCTGCCACGTAGAGGTGGGGTGGGGATAAAGAAATCCGTTATATTTTTTAACAGTGTTATTTTTTTCATTTTTTAATTCGATCTCTTCTCGTGTATATATAAATGAAGCAGAAGATCAGAACTTAACAAAATTATATTTAAAAGATTCTAGAAGAAAATGTCTTCCTAAACATTTAGAATAAAATACTCCAATTCTGCTAAACTACTGTGAGAGTTTTACTTCATTTTGACTTGATATTAAGTCATTCTCCTATATTCCCTCTCTTACATCTCTAGTTCCTTCATTACAAACCCTTCATTACCAGATCCGCTTCGAAATTCTGACAAGACTCAGGCCTACAAATTGATTTAACCCATGAAAACTTCATTCTGTAGAGACTATCTTTCAGAGGGACGATTTAAAGCTCAACAATAAGCCATAGCAATGACAGAGATATATTCGTCCAGAATCGACCCCGACTAACCAAATAAATGTCCAGCATGCAACGAGTCTCCGCATGACTCTAACCTATCACCCTTCTCCGATCCTGTCGTAACAGCACATTCCCTGGAGCTGACTTCGATGATAACTAACCTGACATGACACTAACTATATCTTTGCATACCCAGCAAACCCTACACATCTATCATCCTTTTCCAACCCCATTGGATTAGCACATTTCCTGGGCCTAGCTGACTTCGATGATAACGAACCTGAATCTTACTATCTAAGCGGGGCAAAAAAAAAATATTCGCTGTTCGGAAACCCATCAGTTGTTCCGAAAACCCAAATAAAACCGAATATTGTCCTAGCAACTACCCTTCTTGGTCCACTATCCTTACCGTGAGATCTGCTCTATCTTCACTTTTTGCTATAATATATATGGTGTCCCACAAAATAATGATAAAAGTACGTCCCGACGCCGATTTAATGAATTTATCTGTCAAACACACTTCAAACAAAGTAATCGAAAATCGTGGCAATCCCTATTTCTATCGTAACTAATTTTACTCGAATTTCGCAATTATTGCCTACATTGTGTCCCTATATCTCAATTCCAAAGCTACAATTTGGTTTCAGCCCCGGCACTCACCTCTGCATCGTTCCGAATCAAGTCATAAACCAGCAATTTTGGCGAACACATTTTCGTCGTTTTCTCCACCTTCTCATCTGACGCCGACGGTATTTGCTCCCACCCCGCATCGAATACCCACAAACGTCCCAAATTGTCCACCTGGGTCCATATAGCCTTCTGTATCAATTCACAGTCACTTCGATTGCCATTAGCGTGTGCGAATCTATGCGGATATATCGCGCTTTGCAGGGGTACGAAATTTTCCGGCCATTTGGTGGCGATCAACGTGGGAAAGAGTTCACTCTCCACGCTAATGCAAAGGAAGACACGTGAGTAATAGAGCGATAGGTGGCGCACGCGATAGGATTCGGTGAGGCCGGTCTGTGCTAAGTGCCACGCCAGGCTGGTGTGCAGTGTTGTTATCATGACACCGATCAGGCACATAATTATAGTGGGATGTGCATATGCACTTTTTGTTTGCCTTTGTGACATTTTTATAGACCGTTGTTTTACGCGGTGTAATCGATTTACGGTTGTGGTGTGCTTCGGCTGCTAGCACTGGTAGATAGTTTGCAACTGAATGCAATTGACCGCTGAATTATTGAAGAGTGGTGCAAAATATTTCCGCCACGACGTGAGTGCATACAAGTTTGGAGGTTTGCTTCGATTTGTTAATGGAAGAGTTGCAGTTGACATGCGATTGCAAGTGTCTGTCGAAAATTCTGCTGAGCTAGGCGATGGTGTTCTATATCAAATGCTCGATTGCTGGCTTGTTAACGAAACGACGTTGCTTTGGCCAAGAGGGAACTTGCAGCTCAGTTGATTGTCGTTCTTTTTTTTGGGAGCAGACAATTGAGGTTGTACTTTACACAACAACTTTAATTTTTTTTGTAAACCATTTCCCTTAACATAACTACTGTTTGAGCAATACTTTGCAATTCGAGATCGAGTGTAAAAATTTTGGTAAACAAAATGTCGTTCAATGTAGTGCGATTTTTATTTATTTTTTTTTTTTTTTTTAATTTGTTTTGGATTTTTCAAAATAAACACTCAGCCAAATAAAATCCGGACTCTGATTAAATGCTGACATATCTTCTTCTTCATTGATCTCTTCAACGGAGTGGAGATCTTTCTCTTCCCCTGCGGCGAAGGATGAGAGTCGTGTACAGAAGCTTACGCAAGTGAGAAAAGTTATCTGATTGCTATTTACCTGAGAGTGGCCAGAAACTATTCTTTTACATATGGCTCAAGCAGCTCACGACTTCTGATCTTAGGCCAAGCATCCTCTGCGTAGCCAGAAACATCCGTTTGAAAACTAGCTAAAGTGAGAAGGCGAAACATCCCATTCACAGTGTTATAAGCTGGGTTTGGGACCTGTCAACAATGAAAAGGAAACAACAGCCTCGGATAAGTGACCCCTTTTTGGTATCATCACGTACAGTCACATAAAATATTTCATTAACATTGATAAGAACGAAAAAAGGGTGACCAAAATTCGTCAGTATGAAACTTGCTGTCCTACAAGGTTTCTGGAGCAATTTTTTGTAGGTCTTCCAAAGAAAGTCCAAAAACTGGCCATATTTATGTTAGACCTCCAATCTGCTGAGTAAAGGTTAAACTTGAACGTTTGATTTGAAAAAGAACTAAAAAATTGAGACTCAAGGTTTATGCAGCGAATTTCTGTTCTAACCTACTAAATGATGATAGCAGTAAACCAGTGACATATAAAAGCTACAAGAAGTGTGAGATAACGGCCGAAAAAATGGAGAATCAGCTCGCTTGAAACCTCGCAAAACTAATACGACAGTGCAAACTGACGTTGAGCAATACCAAAAACTACATCTTGATTGGTAAGGACCTCTCCGAGAAGTTCGATACCAAACGAGGTTTCAGACAATCTACTCCTGAAGAAAATAATTCGAGGCGCAGAACTGAATCGGGAAGGTACAACCTTTTATAATATTACACAGCTGCTGGTGTACGCCAATGATATTGATATTATTAGGAAGCAAAGGAAGAGGAAGATCTCCACGAGAGCAATCAATTATTTTCATAAACATAACTCCACACAATCCACAGGCCCGTCTACAGTTCATAAGTAAAGAACTGGATCAGTTATATTGTCGAAATAAGCTTGGAATATGTGAGTATACGTAAGCAAACCAGAATTTCCTTATCACTTCATTAATATTGATAAAAGAACATTTGGGGTAATACCGAAAAGCTCATTATTATGATTGTATTTTTTGCTCTGATGACTCATATGCTTCTTTTGAAATTGTCAGTCTAAAAAGTTGCTAATTAGGCGCTAGCGACATAAGTTGGTTTTGTATATACTTAGTATATATATATATATATTATATATATATATATATATATATATATTTATATGGATAAGATAATTGGTTTTAACTTCGATATTGTAGTATATTTCCTGCCAGATGCCAGCTATTGAACTAATCCTTTGAAAATTCATTATTGTCTGTCAATATTATGACACTTATGTATGTGTAATTGAATGGGTTCGTCGTATTAGGTATGACTAACTTTGAGCTATTTTTGACGTCAAGAGTGCGAACTACAGAGTTCATAAGAAGCGCTCTGTTAACAATTGACCTGAAAATTTACAAAATGTATAATATGTCATTCACGAATATTTGGGTATAAGAAAGCTTTGTGCAACGTGAGTGCCGCATGAGCTCACTTTTGACCAAAAACAATAACGAGTTGATGATTCGAAGCAGTGTTGGACCCGAGATTTTGCGTCGATATATGACAATGTATGAAACAATGCTCCATCATTTCACTCTAAATGCCAAGCGACAGTTTTTCGAGTGGACTGCACAAGATGAATCCGCTCCCAAGTGTGGAAAAATGCAACAGCCGGCTGGCAAGGTTATGGCGTCTGTATTTTGGGATGCGCATGAAATAATTTTTATTGACTATTTTCTTGAAAAAGGAAGGACCACAACAGCGACTATTACATACATTGCGTTATTGGATCGTTTGAAGGACGAAATCGGCGAAAAACGGCCGCGTTTGAAGAAAACGAATGTGCTGTTCATAATGCACTGTGCCATAAGTTAGTGGAAACGATAGCAAAAATCCGTGAATTAGGCCTCGAATTACTTCCACATCCACCGTATTCTCCAGATCTGGTGACCAGCGACTATTTTCTATTCTGAGGTCCCAAAAGTATGCTGGCTGGGAAGAAATTTGCGTCGAATGAAGAGATGATCGCCGAAACTGAGGACTATTTGGAAGCAAAGAACAAATCGTCGTACAAAAACAGCATGGAAGGACGATATAATTATTATATCAAGGGAACTTGAAGGGAACAATGTTGAATAAATTTTTGAAACATAAGTCAGAGCGTCATAAAAATACAACTGTTATGAATTTCCTTCATAGTCATAAAATTTCTGGTGGGATTCACTTTCAAGTGTGTGCTCCAACACCTACATCGCCTAATCGCTGCTGTCAAGTGGACTGAGCAAACATTCATCTTCATATTGTTACTTTGCGCTTGTTTTTGCACCAATCGATAGTGATAAGAAAATATAAATAACGTCGTTCTTAGGTACACATTTCGGTAACAAAAACCACTTTTTATCAACACATAAATACGATTCATTGATATATTGACACTGATAATACAATGTGTCACGTCCAAATGTTGCTGTTATTTTTTTTTTACACCTTGCAATAAACGCGATAATTGGCACCGATTACTTAACCTTTAAGTGATGGATGCTAAGTCGTTTTAAGCACTTGAAGCGTTGAAGCATGTTACACACGACTTTCGTTAAAGTTAAAATATGTTAAGTGCACGAATTGGCCGATAATACATTCATGTGAGGTCTCCTATCTCTATATGTATCACGCACAGGTTAAGGTTTTCCATTGGGGAAAAAAAGCTAATAACTTTCGAGCGACGCGACAGTTGCGGTTTGTGTTTGCCAACGAAATAACGTGTTTCACGCACTTGCGGAGAGAAAAAACGGAAAACATTTACATAACCGTTAAATACCGTCTAGTGATTCACTGATATCGAACGAACTAACGAAAGAAGTACTAATAAAGTGCCCGAGAGTATTACACGGAGCTTTAAAAATAATTAAATTGTGTACTACTTTGTAGAATAATTTTGAATTAATTTTAAACACAAATATTCAAAATGTGCAACTGTTTGTGGGAGTGTTTGAAATGTCCAGCAAAACTTTTTTGTTGGTAAGTTTTTTTATTTAAAAGTATGTAACACTGAATAAAGTAATATGCAATGTGATAAAATAAAACAAGTTCTCAGCAAACAAAAAATTGGTAAAAGAAGTCTATAGGCGCAATTTGTTTCTTTCAACATAATCGCCTTCAAGGTTGATAAACTGATTGCAGCGACCTTCAAACTTTTCGATACCATTTTTTTGTAGGATTTTCTTTGCTTCAAAATAGGGCTCAGTTTCGGCGATCTCTTCTTCATTCAGCGACAATTTTTTCCCAGTGAGCATTCTTTTGAGTACTGAGAACAGGAAGTAGTCGCTGTGGGCCAGATCTAGAGAAAATGGTGGGCGGGTAAGCAATTTGAAGCCCAATTCATGGATTTTTGCCGGTGTTTTCACTGACTTGCGACACTATGCGGATTACATGCGCATCCCAAAATACAGACGCCACAACCTTGTCAGCCGACTTTTGCGTGTTTCCACACTTTGGAGTGGGTTCACCGTCGGATGACTGTCGATTGGACTTCGAAGTGAAATGATGAAGCTATGTTTCGACATCTATTGTCACATGTCGACAAAAAACCGGTTTTATTATGCTTGAACTGATTGATCTGTTCACTATAAGGAGAGTCGAGAATATTTTTCCCCTTTTGAATAAAAGTATCGAATTCCAATGCAGTATGCGACAGTAACTTGTAATACTTGCTGTCATTTGCTTGTCAACTGTCGCCCAATATATTATTTGGCCACCAAACCCACCTTGATATATTACTTAGTTGTAGTATAAACTTTTGAAAAAATTTTGTTTGTATCAGTAAACACATTATTAGCTCTGAGCACGTGAAACCCCAGAGACGATAAGTCAAGCTACTTGAGCGATATGAAAGCGTTGAATTGTTAGATAGCAAATGCATTGTAGTACAGCAGTGTAAAGTGTACGATAAATGAGAGGTGAAATAATTAGCAAAGAATAGATAAATATTCAACTGTATTTACACATATATGTATATGTAATATATATGAGCGAAATCCCAGATGTACTTCACCTGCGCAAAATTGCAAAAATAATTATTTCACCTGATATTACAGGTATTTAGGTTAAGCGCTGAATTTGTTATTCAAACAACAATCTCTTAGATAATAGAAGTGTAAATGTGAAATAAATCACTCATAGTCTCGTTTGATAAGAGGAATGATTGGCCTAAGTACAACTGTTAACAAAATCGATAGATTTTAGGCAGGGGAAGTTTGTTCTTTTTTTGTTACTTAATCGATTGGTTTAAAAGGGAGGGGCGTAAACGCCGGACCAATGGTAACCGATTTAAGCGTTATCCAAGAACTCTGAGGATTTGGTGTATACACCTTATACTTTTTCACCCCAGCTGCCCAATGTATCTTAAATTGGAGCATTTGAAGCAGTGGAATATGTTCCTGCTCATCCGGCTGAAGGCTGGGCATTCGCATAAATAAAGTTCCAGCATTTCAACATCCTCCGCTAGGAGTGTTTTCTAATACCTGAGGTGTTCTTCTAGGGTCCACGGCTTCAAACAGCCCTTTAAGGAGCTAGCCAGCTCGTCTGCCTTTTCATTTTCTACCATTTTTATATGACCGGATACCAGATGATATTAACTGAGTTACTTACTACAAGTCTACGCTCTCAACTAGAATGTTTATGGAATCGCTGGTTCGGGCATAAGTCACTTGGCACCTTCTGTTATACACACAATTTCTGCCCGAAGTTGTAGTCATTTAGTTTGTGTATTGATTACTACAGGGGAAGCCCGTTTCTGTTCCTGTTTCTGTTTCACTCTTTGATGCGTTGGTGAATATGTAGTTTTCGCCGTTGAAACTGTCGATCAAAGATTCATTGGCCCTGTCTTATATACTGGGGAATGAAAGCAATGTGTTTAGTTCCCCGAAGATTTCCCTTTCTCAGTTGCATTGCAGGTTAAACCGAGTTCATTAACAAGGACGAGTTGTGACGCCTAGCCTGGCTCATACCAAATTTATTGAGGCTATGTTTTGAAAAAATTGTCTCGAACTTTTATTTTATTATTAGCTTTGTGGGATAACGTACTTCCAGAACCACCCTGGTATATAACATACTAGTTTGCATATTTTTTTTATTATTTTAGAAGAAAATTATACTAAATACATATTAATTTTAGCTCTTTATTTTAATATAATTAATTATTAATCTCTTCTCTTTATAGCTGCTGCGAATGTGCGCTGAATATGATACTCGGCATATTCTGTTCGGTCATAGTATTAGCAGTCATAATCGGTCTGATCGTGTACTTTACAGTATACTACCATAAGGATAGTTCCGATGGAGAGCAAGAAAAATTGGTGCAGCAGCTTATAACAGCTGCGCCTACAACCTTTAAGCAATACTTCCAACAACAACAGTAAAATGGAGTAAATGCGGTTTAATGCCAGTTTGGGGCTTATGGCATTACTTAAGTGTAAACCAGTGTGTGTCATTGTATATTTTTTAAGTGTAATATATTTAATAAATATTTTTAAACATTTATAAAAGAAAATTTCACTGCGTTTATTGTAGTTACGAATTTAATTAAGAAAAATATGTAATCACACTGCTGCTAATCTAATCAAATTTTTTCTCTGAGCAAATATGGGTTGATTTACGATATGCTATAAATATTTCGTTTATAATGTTTGGGCCATAACGTAGAGCAATAGAAATAGTGTTATGTTATCTCAATGATGTATTTACTATATATTTGCGTATATATTAATACATATGTATATAATATACATATATAAAATAGTGCTTAATTAAATTATTACTTCCCTTTGTTTACCCTCGTATAGATAAATATCGCTTGATTATGGGTATACTAGGCAAAATTCTATATGTTACGCCCATAAACTATAGGCTAGGTACATATTAAAATGAAGTACATAACTTAGTAAACAAATATGATTCATGATATGAAGACCCATTGAAATGAGTAGGCCTTAAGACGAAATGATAAGCGGAAGCTTTATCGAGCTTTAAACAAGGCTGAAGTCATATTAAATGTCCTCTAAAATAAACTTTGAAGCTTTATCGATATGAAACCTAAGCTGAAGGCGTCTTAAAGGTCCTTTGAAATAAGCTTTGAAGCTTTATCAAGATGAAAACTGGACTGAAGTTTGCAGATACCGACTTTAGTAAATATAATTTTTGCAAAATGGTAGCAGAAGCTATTGATTGATTACCGACTAACTGTTAAATTATGCTATTTTAGTGATCGATTTTCATCGTAACAATGCATGATGTGTTAGTGCCGAGAATTTACATCAAATTTCCAGGATTCAAGAGTAATTATCAATAATCAATATCCAACTGACAAGACATAAAGTTTTTTGCGATAAAAATATAAAAATTAGACCTAAACAAAAAAAAAACACACTAACAGATTGTAAGATCAGTTACCCAGTCAGAGGTTACCATCAACAAGTTTAATAGTTTAAAAAACGATATGGTAAAATTTTGCTTTAGGGAGGGTTGTTGCTTAACTAAAAGTACAAACAAAAGTAATAAAAATATCAACTTGGAAACAAATAATTTTGAACGCCACTTCACTTCACGGGCAAAATATATAAATGGAAAAATAGAAAAATGTCACTAGAATAAGCAAAATAAAATATTTTCACAAGAACTCAAGCGAATAGATCACCAAACCAGTTAAAAAAAACAAGAAAGCAAGCAAAAGGAGAAGAAGATGTGTTGGTACGGAAAAAAGTGCATTGTTTATATTTCTTTGAGACAAAATAAATACATAAATACATATTTTCAGCGAGTTTTTCTACATTGAGTATAAATTTTGACTGTTCTCTTTCAGCGGCTGCAGATACAATGTATTTTGTGCCACCGTCTGCATTGTAATCATCGCCTTAATAATATTCTTATCAATTTGTTTTGCTGCTTTTGTTTTTCACAAAAGCCCCGATGCCGATGAAGACAACTCGGTTATGCAAGAAATAATGAGCTTTATTTTGAGACCTTTCTCTGGTTGATGGCACTAACGTACGGTTATATGCGAATGTTGTCTTTAAGTTAGAATAATTACAGTTAACAAATTTGCCATTAAATTCTAATTAATATAAGTATAGAAATATAAAGATTTGAAGATTTTAGTGTTTATGAAATGGCTTAGTGGTTTCTCATTATTAAAACGACATTGGAAAGTTATTTCATGAAAATTCTTGCCGACGAGGCGATGGGCATAGGTTTAATAGCTTCAACTAGGTATTTTATTAACCGGCTGAGAATTAAATAATTTTGTACTAAGATGAGTAAATTAATCACACAGCATTTGAGCGCCTTAGTTTATGTTAAAATTTTTTATTTTGGATAATTTCGCAAGACAAAAACTAGTTTAACTACAAGTAATTTAAGGAAGTGAAATTTTCTAAGCTAATTTTTTGGTCTCCATTATTCCAAGTTCTGATATGCTGTTTGATGGCTCATTTAAGGGTTAATTTGTAATAATGAAAGATATATTGTAAATTTCGAAAATGTTATGTTTCGAGACTTTTGTCTCTCTTTTTTCATGAAGACATCCATGAAGTTTACAGGCAAATCTGAAAAGCTAATGAAATATTCTTCTATCGTGTAAAAGATATATAAGAGATAGTAATTACCACTATTAGTCGCTGATTACTAAAATATATTGAGATTAAAATAGTAAAAATCCGTTTTAACAAGGAAAAATTAGAATGTGTGGTGTGTTGTGCGATTGTCTTAAGGGTTCAGGAAAAGTTGTGTGCTGGTAAGTCAATATTATGAAAAGGATGCGTGTGGAGTATACTTCTATATAACGTAACCTTACGATAGACTTGTCTATTTGCAAAGTTTTAAAGTTCAAAGTTAAAGAGATGGTGTTTCAAAATTAATGATTTCAGGACCTTCTAGCAATAGATGTCTTTTTTGGCTTTTGTCCCATAATGTCTTTTATTAAAAGTAGTACGCGAAATATTAAAATTTCTGACCTCACCAGAACCACAACGTTCTTTAAGAAGAACATACTATATATGCTCCAGATAAAACCAGGTTCTCGATGACACAAAGCGTGCTATACCGAATACTCCACGTAAAATCAGGATCTCCAAGGCACAAAGCTTGCTATACCGGATGCTCACTGTTTGAATTATTTGGTTCTTCGCTGAATTGTACACCTCAATCTTCTGGTGATCGTTTTTTATACGCCTTTCTAACCAATTGATTTGAGTTTTCGATAAAACGGTTTTCAAAAACATGTATAAATGCAAATAAAATATCAGACTATTTTCTAAATATTTATTTCTATATCTTTTGGTATCTGTACTTCTTCCAGCTGCTGCCAATGTGCCTTTACTATCTGTCTCGGCATACTTTGTTCGGTGCTCATATTGTTCCTCATAATTGGTCTTATCGTATACTTTACAGTATTTCACCATAAAGGGGGGGACTCCGATAAGAAAATGATAGAAGATATGGTGACTGCTGCCCCATTAACTTTTAAAGGACTCTTCCAGCAATACTATTAAAAGGATTTAAGTGATTTGTGTTATAGACTGTGTTAGCTTTTATTCAATTATTGTTACTAAAAATTATTGTTTATATTTACATAGTTCCATTATATTTATTTATTGTTTTATAGCATTATTTTAATGAAGATTATGTAAATTAAAATGTTTTCGTGAAATTTAAGTACATTGTTTGAATCTTTAATAATACCTCGTATAAATACTAAGGTCTTGCTCTCGCGATATGTATTAAGTGGCCTGAAATAAAAAAGCTACTGTGGCAGTTAGTTTTTATTCGAGCCTTTATCGCATGGTTTTTGGCTTAGTTTATATTCAAATTATCACTAAGCGGCGTCTCTGTTGTGTGAGAGGTTTTCACTTCAAAAAAGTCAATATTGTTATATTTTCAATCAACGGTATCGCTTTTCTTTGTGGATTTAAAAGTATGCAGAATCCGATGAGTTGATATGAAAAATCAATATAATTTTCTTACAGCTTTGCTAAGATCTAATAGATCACACTGAAAAGCTTGCAATTTTTATGAAAAAAGAGCTAAGAGACTGATAAATCTCTCCATGGGATCACTTTTTCGCTCGAGTCACTCTTCATTTTCCAGAACATAGTCACAGTTACTCAATTTTCTCAAATCAATGCCTAAGTTAGATCCATCGATTTTGGATCAACTCTTCATCTTAACCTATTCTTTAACCTAAACATTAACGACAGACGAATTGAGTGCAAAGTCAGAACACAGTGATGGTTCAAAATCATGACATTGTATATTGACCTCACTCAACAAATATGTATAAATAAAATTGTACAATTTTTTCGAAAGCCATTTTTTAATTAACTGGGAGCTTTGCAACAGTATTCAAAAATATGTAAAATGAAATATTGAATATTTTTTTTTGCTTTTTGAGAAACATTGTCTATATTAATAAAAAAAATAAAAACCGAATAGTGACAAAGAAATATAGCTACAAAGGAAATAAACCAAGCACGGGATGTGCAAGTAAGAAGACCTAAAACCCACTCGGGCTCTAAAAATTTATGTAGATACTGTATAAGTCTTGTATAAGTTCGCTAAAGGATATTTGCGGCTGATTCATTATACGCGCTATGAAGACAGATTTCTATTTGCTATATAAAAAAATATCCCGTCTCTTTAACTAATTGAACCTTTCCAGATTTTGCATGTGGTTGGTTTGTACTTTTGTCGTTTTGTTAATGCTGTTCGTGGCCCTTCAATTTGTTGGCGTTGTGGAACATAAAGAGAACGAGAACGTTCTGGTAGAATTCTTTCATTATATAACGAGCGCTATGAAAGCTAGTTTATAATTTGTTAACCTCAATAGTTATGTTAAGAATTACTGAATTTCTATCTTTATATTTATGTATAGTATTTGAAAATGTATGTACACTTGATAAATAAATATTAAGTGCATGATTAAAAGGGACTAACATTTCTGCTCGAAGGTTCACGAATATAATTGTTAAAGCAGATAATATTCTCTGGTTAATCTACCGACCTGAATGCTAAAAGAAATGTTAAAAAATCGAGAAAAATTGATTTCGAGGAAGAGATAGTGTATGTTCCTCCGTTTTTCTTTGGAACAGTAGAAGTAGTCCGTAAATTCAAGAAAAGTAGGAGAATACCATATTTAGATGTTAAAAGTTTTTCATCACAACAGATAACAAGTTTTTCTTTAGATGCATTATATGAAACTTTATTTAAAATTTATTTATTTATTTTTTTTTTTTTGAATTTTTATGCCTTATAACTATATTACATAATATTTTGATTTCTATTATTTTAGTCATGTGATCACCAATCCGCTAAAACGAACTATGTTTCTCTCCTTTCCATTATATGCCTCCACATTTTTCGCAACCCTGATTGTATTCCTTCTGTTCGTAGAAACGGCGTAGACGCTCCGAACACTCGAACATGGCCTCTGCCATAGCTGATAGATCTGAGTTGTAGTCTCGAGCTTTACTGTCACCATCGCTACTATAACTTTTTCGCCTGCTCAACTCATACTCTGCACGCCGTACATTCTTACGCTTGAAGGCCTCAAAGCGTTTGGCCTTCTCCTTGAGAGTCACATGCTGACAATCATCGCAATCGATGGTATTCAAAAGTTGCTTCAAGCGCACAGATCGTGCGGCTATAAGATCGGTGGTTACATTGAATCTGTTATCGATATTTTGCATTGCGAACGTATCCTGCGGCTGATGTGGGTTATAGTTGCTCATATAAACTCCATTGCTGTGGGGTAATTGACGCTGCTGATAGTTCTCATGGTCTTCTGCACCCATTGGTTGCATGTTAAGTTGTTTGCCGTCAAAGTTTTTCGTTTCAGCCATATTTGGCGGTTCCCCACAGCCGCGTGGGCAAATTAACTTATAATGCAGATTTTCCTTTAACATATCGTCCTTAGTGATATCAGCATATAGATTGCCGCCACATAGCGTACAAATGTGTGTGATGTCTTTGCTGTCCATTAAAGCATGATATGGCATACAGTGCTCTTCCGTGTCAAAATTTTTGGACTTTTTGTTTGCGGTGGAATCTTCAACCTTATTTCGATTTTTATTTTTGGATTTTAGCTCCATATCGTTAAATTGTGCGTTGAGTTCGTGAATAGTTCTTTCAGCCATTTTATAATATGAATATTTTTACCGTGAAGTGAAGAAGTTGGATGATGATTTGTCGTAAGCAAATGTATTACTAAAAATTTAGTTTAAGGCGTATCCCTATATATAGTAAAGTACCTGGACATTGCAAAGGCTGGAAAATGGTGAAAATTCCTGAGAAAAGCTAGGGCAGGTAAAATCTGCTAGGCAGGTAGTAAGATGTAAAAAAGGTAATGCGCAGGTAGTCGACAGAAGTTCTGGAAAGCTGCAGTTCTAAGAAAGGATCTATTGTTACTATTCTATTCATCTATTTTATTGAACGCACTGAGAAACAATGGAATCTTTAGAAAATATAATTTAACGAATTGAAAAATCGTTTTTAAAATATGTATCAAGTGCTTTAAAAATTGTATAGAAAGGTGTCTGTTATCTGAGGTCTACATAAGCCAACTTTAAGGGGTTATGTGAATCATGAATTTGCAAAAAAAACCTTGTTCGTTATAAATTCTATAATTTTCTTAAATTTGTAGGAAATATGACCTTTGTGTAGAGCGACTCAAGCTAGGCCGGACTTTCAACACTTCTTTGTTCAACAGAGTCTAGGATATTGCATAACAACAAAGAAAACTATTGACAGCATTACAGTTCAAACGAAATTGCTCCATATTTTGCAACCTTGAGCATGTAAATAATTATGTGTATGAAAGGAAGAAAAGGCCTTTTAAAAAACAGGAACATTAACCGTTTTTGTTCATAAAAGCTTGTAATTAAACTCATTCTTTTTCACCTAACTTCATTGTGCTACGGTTACGCCCTACTAAAAAAAAGGGTACAAAAACTTCTTTTCTTGGATATTCTTAAAAATCAGCATACTAAAGGTAAAACGTTCTAGTCCTTAGTTTTAGTATAAAAGCAGGTGAAAATAACTTTTTAGCATCAGTCAGTCTTCGTGCTCGCATTTAAGATTCACTAACAACATCATCGTTCCGCAATTATTTATTAAATCTAAGCACATATACAAGCAAATTTATTTTACAATGGAGAATAATTCTTTCAAATTCAACGCTTCCGCAAACGAACTGCGTATGCCAGCCTTCATGAACCACGAAAATGCAAACGATGATGCTGTGTCATTATTCCAAGAAACAGAAACTTTGGTGCAGACAGTGTCGCGGTTGCGCCTGAGATTGCGCTATTTGCATTTGGTTGAATGCGAACATTTCCGCCAAATTGAAGCTGGAGTGCCCCAATTAGAAAGAATGTCACTGCCGCCAGGAGGAGCGAGAATCGGCTGTCGAGCTCGACATTCTTTGAACTTTTAACCAACAAAACAATGCAGACACGACCCCGGCAAGAGAATAATGCAGCGTTTGGAAAAATTAAAGTAATGGAAGTTTATAGCATGTTTAGCAGCGTTAAGATAGGAATTAAAAATACGATGTTTTTATTATAAATAAAATATATGCACTTAGTAAAAAACAAAAAAGATTTTTAATTATTCATATATATTCTATGTTCATATTATCAGTAACAAAAATAGAAAATGAGCTAAAAACCGTAAAAAAAATGTTTTATAATATGTAACACACTGTCCTCTCGTTCAAAAATACCGAACCTGTATGTAGGGCTGTAATAAATCAAGAGTTTTGATCTCTAAATCAAACCACATGCTGGTTACTCCTTTGAAGTAGTTTATTAGTAAAGGGTGATTTTTTTGAGGTTAGGATTTTCATGCAGTAGTATTTGACAGATCACGTGGGATGTCAGACATGGTGTCAAAGAGAAAGATGCTCAGTATGCTTTGACATTTCATCATGAATAGACTTACTAACGAGCAACGCTTGCAAATCATTGAATTTTATTACCAAAATCAGTGTTCGGTTCGAAATGTGTTTCGCGTCCGTGTCCGATGAGCGATGAGGCTCATTTCTGGTTGAATGGCTACGTAAATAAGCAAAATTGCCGCATTTGGGGTGAAGAGCAACCAGAAGCCGTTCAAGAACTGCCCATGCATCCCGAAAAATGCACTGTTTGGTGTGGTTTGTACGCTGGTGGAATCATTGGACCGTATTTTTTCAAAGATGCTGTTGGACGCAACGTTACGGTGAATGGCGATCGCTATCGTTCGATGCTAACAAACTTTTTGTTGCCAAAAATGGAAGAACTGAACTTGGTTGACATGTGGTTTCAACAAGATGGCGCTACATGCCACACAGCTCGCGATTCTATGGCCATTTTGAGGGAAAACTTCGGACAACAATTCATCTCAAGAAATGGACCCGTAAGTTGGCCACCAAGATCATGCGATTTAACGCCTTTAGACTATTTTTTGTGGGGCTACGTCAAGTCTAAAGTCTACAGAAATAAGCCAGCAACTATTCCAGCTTTGGAAGACAACATTTCCGAAGAAATTCGGGCTATTCCGGCCGAAATGCTCGAAAAAGTTGCCCAAAATTGGACTTTCCGAATGGACCACCTAAGACGCAGCCGCGGTCAACATTTAAATGAAATTATCTTCAAAAAGTAAATGTCATGAACCAATCTAACGTTTCAAATAAAGAACCGATGAGATTTTGCAAATTTTATGCGTTTTTTTTTTTAAAAAAGTTATCAAGCTCTTAAAAAATCACCCTATATATCTAGTGAATGACATTCGATATTTTTAACTTGCGGTAGCTTAAAGCTTTGGATCGGGCATTTTTATTGTCAGAGCAAAACTTTATTTTATGGGTTTCTAGACCAATAACTTGAGTTTTCAGAAAGTTGACAGTATTCTAGTTGAGATCAATACTCCAGTAAAGATATTTCTATTTATAATGATTTCTCTACCAAGCCGTTTCTTATAATTATATTTGGTCCCAAATCCCAAGAGATCTCAATAGTTCATTTCGTTGCGATTAGTTAAGGTAAAATCGATATTATTCGATTAGATCAGTGCATTATGCCTTCTTGTTTCCCACAGCACAGCTTTAAATAGTTTTCTAAAACCTTTAAAACGACTTTTGGGCAGGGGAAAACATCTCTTTAATGAAATATGAAATAAATAAAGTGAAAAAAATTCAATTATAAAACAATGCAGCAGTAGATCATACCTCAATGATCACATAACTCCAATGACAAAATTTTGGAATTTCAAATTCTTGCTATGTACAAAAAAATGAAAATTTGAAAATGCAACGCTGAGACTTAGCTACTATCTCTATGCAATTCTAGAAACTCACAGATTAATGTCCTGCTGTTCTAGCTAATAAAATCAGGTAGTTCATTATTTTTTACAGGCTTCAAAGATCCGTGCGAGTAATTTGTTTGCCCACTGGTGTGCACCTTTTTAAGGTACGTACCGTACAAAAGGACAATGTTGCTACCTGTGCTGCAGCACGTTGTCAAAAAAGAGTTTAAATACCGGACACTGTCAAAGAAGGTCAGTTCGTATTCAGTTTTCAACGATTACACTTCAGCTACAACAATTGCGAGATCTTGAAATATTTTGAAGTTATTCTTTTAATACAATCCTTAATATTACATAACTAAAATGGCAGCGAATAATGCGGTTTTGAACAACGAGATCTCTGATGATAGTGTAAGCATACACAGTTCCATTAGTGAAAAGAGTCTACGCAACAACGTAAAAACGGAGCATGAGCAGCAGTTAGAGGTGCATACTGATGTTCCAAAACTATTGCAGACAATTAAAGAATTGCGAAACAAGTTGAGATATTTGCAATTTGTTGAATGCGTGCACTTTCATAAGATCGAAAGCAGAAGTTCTACAATTCCTCTGCAACCGGCGGAGACACTAGTAGGAAGTGAGCGTCTAAGCGATAGACCCAAGAAAAAGAAAAGTCGCGCTAGGCTTTCATTGCTTAATAAGTTAATTATTTAGAAACATAACTAAAGTTTTTTTTTTTAATATTTTCGAACAAACTCTTGAGTGATTTATAATTTTTCTTCAAAAAATATTTATAATAATAAGTAAATAAAAACTAATATTAACAATAAAAAATTCTGAAAATATAGTATTTGGATTATTTGAAATTTTGGTGTTTTCATTTAATCTACCTTAGTTTAGTAGGAAAATAAAATCACATTGTAAGAATATAGCTCAGACAATATATAAAATGTTATTATTATGATATATTAATTATATAAAAAATGTATATTAAAAAATAAATGTTTTACTGAATAAATTGTGTTGAACAAATGCAAAAAATACGATAGTTTTGATTTCTTATTTTTTTTTGTTTTTTTTTTTTTTTTTTTAAGGGGTATTTTTGAAATTTTTTTCATATTTTTGAATACCACTTTACGCGTAGGTCTTTTTAGAAGCAAATTTTAAATAATTTCAGAGCCTTCATTCTCATAATTCCACAAAATTTTCAAAATTTCACAAAACCAAATGTAATTGTACGTATTATACATTTTATATCCAAAAAATATTTAACTTACCATATTTTTCAACAGTAAGGTGCAATTTAAGGCCACCGTAACTACAGCGACGTGATGCCATATTGTTGCAGGTCTACGGTAAGAAGGTAGTAGCCTCATCAGAAAGTCCAGATGTACTAATACATACACAAAAAACTTATTGCAATAAACTACACTTCGTTTTATAAACTTCTATTTCTTCATTGCGAAGAATTTTTTTTACTAATAATTAAAAAAAAAATTATACACATATTGAAAACACATTCATGCTCATTTAATATTTTTTAGCAAATATTTAGCACTGCACTTTTTATGTAGCTCTAATATACATACATATGTATGTTTAAACATATACATATATACATATATGATACATACACATAAAATATTCATCAACTGCGCACACTTCGGCGAAACCCGACTATACCCACAGGCACGAGTGCACACCAATCGGCGTGTACGACTATACTTTTTTGCACTTAATGTTTCTATACCGTTTATTTTTCATTATTTAATTAATTTGCACTCTTTCACTAGTTTATTATTATTTCTTTTTTTTATTTGGTTCAAGTTTAATTTTAAAATACTTTTATTTCAACAATTCTAAAAGCACCTGCAAAAGTGAGTCTGCACGCGTTTGTTACAATTTCAACTGCAGCGCAGTTCCGTTATTTTTTACTTCTCTTCTAATTCCAGTGAATTTTTTAACTCTTTAATCTCAATTCATATAATCGCACATTATTTTATATTGATGTCTGTGTATACTGGAAAGCTACATTGAGTTGAATGAAGTCAGCGGATACAATAAGAGAAAGGAAACGGAAATGAACCCAACACAATTCTTGCGATCCAATTTATGAGAGAAATAAGCTTGAGTATTATGAGAAATTTAAGAGAGGAGAAAAAGCGCTTCCGTTTGCTACGGCCCTTACTCATTTCTACCGCTCTTATTTTTAAGGTTTCGTCAAGCAATTGGAAGTTAAGCATGTTGAGCGAATGAATAGTATTGTATATGGGAAACGGAAATGGACTCAACACAATTTTTGCGATCCAAATTATGAGAGAAATAAACTTGAGTATTATGAGAGAAGTTTAAGAGAGGAGTAAAAGCGCTATCATTTTCAAACTCTTCCTATTTTCCCTCTATATATAAGCGTATAGTTCTAGGGTTTCGTGAAGCAACTGGAAATTATGCAAGTTGAGCGGATGAAGTGTATATAGGAAACGGAAATGAACTCAAAATATTTATAAGTAGTTTAGGTGGGGGGGACCGTAGGGGAAATTAAGAAATTTTGTTATTGTGAAGGAGAGAGCTTACGTGTATTTCAAATAGCATAGAATTAAATTATATTTAGTTCCGTTTTCTCAATGTCTGGTAGCAGCCAACTATCTGCTCCCTTCGGTAAAGAACATTTTTTTAACCAGAACCTAACTGATAGACATATGATAACCAGATATTGAGAATACCGCCCTAAATATAACTAAATTCAATTTTATTTGGAAGAGAAATCGGCCTTAAGTGGGATAATAAAAAAGTGAGAGAGTATAAAAATATTATAGATGAATATGTGCAAACTTACCATTGAACTGTAATAATAGCATTTGTTGCCTATGTTTGTGTATGCTTTTATTAAAGCTTCATTATATATAAAAGCTTATAGCCGGAACGTTCCAAATAATGATATGAATGAGCTTTCGGGTGTTCAACTTGTCTAATTGGGTTACGTATAAAGCTTTTTCAAAGTGTTGTGCGCAGAAAAGATTTCATTTAAAACGCCCTGTAAGTAGTTTTTTTAGCGATTATATTAAAAATAAAAATTTAATAAATTAATTAATTTAAATAATTTCAAAAAATAATAGTTATTTAAAAATTAATTAAAAGAAATTAAGCATTGATGTATTAAAAAAATTTCGATTATCATTATTATTAAAAACAAATTTACTTGTTTTTAAATATCAATTAAATTTGAAAATAGTTATATTTTTTTAAAGAATTTTTTTTTTAAATAGAACTTTGGATTTTTTCAGAATTATGTACCTTATGAGTAAAAGAATGGCATGCGGGACAGATCTCTTGAAACACGAAATATTTAGGGATTTTTTAGGTAGCAATCATATTACAGGGGGCCTAAAAAGTACAAAATCGCGTATGCGATCATTCTGAACAACTTTGCCTCAGAGACTATAGGTCTAAAACCCGTTTCGAGAAAGTTTTTTATACCCCATTTTATATAACATATTTTGTATCATAAGAAATTTTGACTACTATACCATACTTATGTATATAGTACTTTGTAATTTCTGGCATAGCTTGCCATAAATCCGGCATTTCGCTTAGAGGTCTGGCAGTTTTTATAATCGTCTGAACGTTATCATAAAACAATTAACTCAAAATAACTTTATTATGCTTATGTGTCAAAAATAAAATGAACTGTATGTACATACATACATATTAGAACCATAATTAGGTTAGATATGTATAATAAAATTTTAGATTATGAAAAAAACTCAGCGAATTGCAATCTTCTATTCTTGGCAAATCAAAATTTTATACTATAAAATATTTACCAAAATTTGAAAGCATATTTTTTAGTCGAAGAAAACCCATTTATTATGGAATATAATCATAGAATATAGTTAGTTCAGCCATTTTCTAAATATCATTATATTTTTCGGAAAGTTAGAGGGTCTATCCAAGCCTGCAAGCGATTGCTGATTTTTGTAATCACTGTAGACCGCATATTAAATTTGCCGCGAAGCTTGTAAGATCCCGAAGGAAACGTCAGAGAGCCTCTAAAATATATTTACTGATCATTTAGTGTGACGATCTGAGTCGATTTAGCCGTTCTACTCTGTCTAAGAACCTACCCGCATGTTGGTACTGCCGATATTGGTTCATTAGTTTTCAGTTCATTGGTTTAATAAAAATTGAACAGATAAATAAAACTATTTCTCCTCTCCGACACTATCCTCATGGCTGACACATTCGCGCTTACTTCCTTTCCGATCTAATATAATCATTCCATTAGCAACCATTTCTCACAAAGCTAGTCAAGCACATAGACATTGTATATAAATATTCAACTCGAGTGAAGAGAGAGTTCCCCAGCTGTTATTAACACATTTAAATAAATCGAATATTTTATTTCCACATATTAATTATTATTTGAGTAGTATTGATTACAGTTTTTCATCGAAACCACTTGATAGCGTAGAAAACATCTGTTTGGATTTAATTTCAGAACAAATAGTTTTATTATAGTAAATGAAGTCAATACAGTAATTAATATACATATTTCAATACAAGAAGAATTTCACGTTTTCAATAAAAAGGTCATATTATAGGAAATAATATTATCAGCTTACATAAATAATCCAATATAAATGATGTGCCGGGCGAAATCTTGTTTTTATTGATCAAAAATCCAAGAAACATTATATGGATGGGCATATGTATTTCCATATTAAGTTTAAATGCCTACCAGAATATTCACATAAAATCATATCAAAATTTCGCAACATAGAGGTTTTCGTAAGCTAAGGTATAATACATGGAGAGCAGACCGTTTGCACTATCCAGAACGTTGAATATCAGAGATAGCGTCGTTTATATGAAAATCCATTTCAATTTATTAGATCTGTAATGATTTAGCTTTGCCTTTAATTATATAAAATTCTATAAACTTTTAAGGTGAGTTGACATGAAAGCTATTGGATTGCTAAAAACTTAGGAATAAACTCGGGTCTATAAAACACTTGACATTATGCCACAAAATCTTTAAAAATAAACGTGTGTTTGGATGTATGTATATAAACATTTGTGCAAAGAAACTTTAATTTTATTATTTTATTTACAAACACTCGAAAACTTAGCACACATATTAGCCATTAGATAAGTCGTCTGATACTAACATGGCAATGCCCTCTTGGCATTGTGAAATGGCAAACTAAGCACAAATATTAATAACATTCGCAAAATAGTTTACCTTGGACGCCATTTTTTGGAGATTAAAAAAATTATATAAATTTCTAATCAAGAATAATTTGATGGAATACGGTTCATGCCATTAGTGTTGACGAAAGCTTATATGAATATAGAAAAAAGAAATTGCGATAATACGCACTTATAAATGTATAAATCGAATTTTACATACTATACATAAATGTATATGTTTGTATCTTTATATACATAAATCATTTTTTATAGAAATTTAAATAGTTACTTCAATGTGATAATCAAAATTCGGCGCGCATTTTAAACACCTTAGAGAACTTGAATTCAATTCTAAGCTACCTTTTTTGTTACAAATCAATCAATGCTTGACTATATTTAATATACATAAGTATATTTCATTTCATTTATGTATGAACATGTTAATTTAGCGTCCTCACGTCCGACACGTGAAGCTGGCATAAGCAAAAATAAAATTACTGAGACGCTGACCACGCATTTGCGGTGCAAAATATGTATGTACATATGTATAGTTTATGGTATGGTATGTATGTATTTATGTGTTCATACTTGTAAAATAATAAAAAAGTTGGCTAGGAAAAGTACAAAAATATATACATACATAATCATGAAAATATGCAGACTGAGCGTTTTTGATAAACATATTTTCAAATATGACCATATTAACATACATACATTTGTATATAAACATGTAAATATATATGTACATATATAACATATAATACAGTAGAATCTCGAAAATGGAAAAGAAGCTCCGGGAAGTTAACCGAGTTTCTGAATTCACGTATAAATACAGCACTAAAAAGTTAATTTTTGGGTAAAAATTTTGATTATGATATTATATTTGCTATCAGTTTGTATGACAGCTACATATATCCAATAGTGATCCAACTGAACAATTTCTTCGGAGATTATAGCATTGCCTTCAGCAGTAATTTTGGTAAAATTTTGTGTAAGATATCTTGTAAAATAAAAAAGTGTTCAATAGAAGAACTTGATTTTGTTCCAACAGTTTGAATGGCAGCCATATGCTATAGTAGTCCGATCTGAACACGATCTTCAAAGATAACATCGATGCTTTTAAAGATAATTTATGCCAAATTTTGTGAAGATATCTTGTAAAATAAAAAAGTTTTCCCTACAAGGACTTCATTTTGATCGTTCAATTTGTATGGCAGCTATATCCTATAGTGGAACGATATCGTCGATTTCGACAAGTTAATAGCTTCTCAGAGAGAAAAGGACGTGTACAAATCAATATCTGAAAAAACGACCACGTTTCCGGGGTGTTACAAACGTCGTGTCAAACTTAATATACCCTGTTCAGGATTTAAGGAGCAGGGAAAAAACGGTTTGGAGCAGAGATTTTAAAAAAAGTTTTTCGATGTATTAGCGGAAATTAACTAGAGTTTTATTATTATGTAACTAAAACAGATAACTCAAGGATAAAGAAAAACCGTCAATAAATTTTGGAGACAGTGGGCGAAGTTAGGCGGTAATCTAGGCGTCACCATTAATGACATTGAAAAGGTTACCGAAAACTGCAAAATTTTCACAGCATCTGATGATGGTAACGACGAATCAATCATCGAGCGACATATTCGACAACCGGAAGTGAGTTACTCGGAAGGAATATGAGGATCCACCAAAGATGGCAAAGTTTTTTTGATGATGATAGCGACAAATCGGTTATCGCGCTAGATATTCAATAACCGGAAGTGAGTTTTTCGGACAGAACAATAATCAAGTTACAGAAGACGGTGAAGTTTACGAAGTGTCTGCCGATAATAACGAGAAATCGGTAGGAAGGGACAAAAAAGTTGGCGAAGCTTTTAAGTTCGTGATGAGGATGACGAAGAATCGGTTAACAGCCTCAACCCCTTTATGAAGTATTATAAAACCATACAGATACAAATTCGGTGATTCGATGACTTTTTCGAGATGCTACTGTACCCACTTTATAATTAAAGTTCTTCAGATCAATATATGGTCTCGTTTCGAAAAACATACGCAGCCAAATTGCTTTTATTTGTATTTACACAACTATTCACATAATCCCATTTCTCGTACAACAAAATCCACTTGTTGTTAACATTGTTGCTATCGCCGCCTTCGCCGGCCGCACTCCGAACAGCCGTGCCGATGACGTTTTTGGGGGAAGCGCCGCAACGCGCATACTAAATACGTATACGCTGATAAAACGTGAATACGTCGTGTTTTGTGGGAAACGCTGTGACTCGTCTCGAGCAGGCGTCCGCAAGACTTTATAACGAAAATTTTTGTAAAAATTCTAGCCGCCAAACTAAGCTTCCGAATAACATGAAATTTGGCACACATATGCGACATACTAGCCACTTTGTGCTGTGTGAATTTGAAACAAATCGTTCGTGTGGTTTTAGCACAAAATGGGATTTTTGGTAACTTCCAAACGGCAGCACCGATTTTGATGACTCAAGCGAAATCTGATACCAGACATCGTCACGAGTTCAATAACATCCATATGCCCTGGTTTCGTTATGGTCTTAAGGGTCAAATGATTTTTGGAAAATCATTTTAAATAAGTCGGCGAGCGCGTAAACAAAGTGCCGAGAAATAGTCACTTTTACACGCTGTTTTCATGATCGCATAGCGGCACATGCGTTGGCATAATAGTTCCGTACCCCTCTATATGCCCCACGTACCGCGCTGCCCTAAGAGTATTGTAGCTCGCGCAGTCGAAACATGTTTGGTTGGCTCTTGTTTTTCTATTTATACGAGCGATGAGCTGATTAAGTTGCAAAGCGTCGCGTGTATTTTTGTATCTCTTCCACTTAAAGCAAGCACACTTTCGATGCTCTCAATACAGACGATCTTTTCTGTTTTGTCGTCAGTCGCAAGAGCCAAAGTTGTATAGAGCGCCGTGAGAGAGAGGACACCACTTCAGCGTTTGAAAGCATTTACGTTTCAATTTTACTGCGTGAAAGTATTTTTCTGAATGGAGCAGCCTATCATAATAAAACATGAGACCAAAACTTGAATAATCATTACAAATTCAAAATTATGTTCCGCGGATCCACGAAGTTCGCTGGGCGATTGTACGATCGCAAGGTTTTTTGACCTAGAGCGATCCGCAGTCGGCCTTTTGAGTTTCTTGCTTCATCTGATTCAAATTTTATGAGTTCTGAGCATCACTGCTCGCCATCCTGACGAACTATCCGTTATTGAATTATGGTTTCTGACGTCACTACCTGATTTCTTCTTCCCTTCCTGTCTGCTATCACGCGATTAAGTCTAAAACTTCTAAACAATCACATCCTCATCCTTTCTGGTGAACTATGGGCTCATCATTGCCTGAGTTCCTCTTTCAGTTCTGTCTAAAATCTAAAAATTCTAGACTATCACATCCTCAACCCTCTTAGCGAACTAGTAGACTGTTTTCTGGTTCTGACCGACACTGTCCAAGTTCTTCCTTTCCTTCCGGTCCTCTATTACGCGATTAACTATAAAACTTCTAGACAATCATATCCTAAACTTTCCTGCGAACTATAGATGACTGTCTAGACTATTACATCCTCTACCTCCTTACACCCTCCTCCTAGCGAACTATCAGTTATCTGTTTTTGGTTTTGACCGACACTGTCCAAGCTCTTCTTATCTTAGTACTAAGTACTACGGAATCTATTACATTCTCAACATTCTTGGTGAATTATGGATTTTTTCTGATTTTTTTCTTTTCATCCTTCATTATCCGCTTCAGTTATGAAATTTTCACCAAGTTTATGAAATATTTAAGAGCCAATCTATAGCACATATTTTAAACTACAGGGGGTGGTATAGAGTATGAAAGTCATTCAAATGGAATCTAATATTTTGAGAATTCCAATAAAGGCTTCGCTATCAGCGATACAAATCTTTGTACTCTTACAGTATAACCTTGCTATCAGGATGATCTTATATAGTATTTCGACAAGTCGTTGTATTATTAATATTTGTTTATATCAATTAAGTAGAATTTACATTTGCCTTTGTTAGGGATATTTATTCAATTTAAACGCACGTAGAGTAATTGATGATAACCCATATTTATGATTGGGCCAAGACGTGACTGAAACCGACAAGTACAATAAACAAATTAGCAGAACTATTGTCGACATACATACATACATATGCCTGAGCAAACGTAAATTTAATCAAAACTGCTGAGGTCGTCAATGATAAGATGAAAGGAAAAATATAATTCATATACAATGTGCGAATTTGTATTGTCATGGTTGTAAGGTTATATCGGCAATTACCCAAAATCTTTCGCACATAAGGAAAGTAATAAAAGTTTTGCTTTGTGGATCATATAAGTTGTATGGACGATAAGGTCTTTGGATAATGCAAGCGAAATGTTTGGGAACAATAAACTGCATGTGACGGCCCCATAAATTTTGCAATCAGAGCGCAAACTTATTGTGAAATGCTTGCCATGTATAACCCTTTTAGAATACTCGGTAAAAAATTGTGTGTTATTTTTATATTTTAAACTAAGATAAGGCCAGAAGCTTCCTAAAATTAATGCTTAACCCCAAAGGTGTTAAAATTTATGGATCTATTATGCTTTTATTTCTCAATCCATAAACATAAACAATAGTTAGGTTAAGTTATGTTAGGTCGTATGGCTGATCTCCGTGTCAACGTAAACACCGGGTCGCATTTGGACAACTATGAGGGCCGCTCCGTTTACGGTTCCGAAAACTTAAATATGGATCACCACATCCTTACAGAACGACGAAGTGTGTTAAGCCGAACAAAAATTTCCTAAGATGGCCAATATCAACATCTGCCACCTTGCCAGGCTCGTTGTGCCTACCGAGATGTTTTAACCGCAATCCATCAAAAGTTGTATAGTTGACAAGAAAGTGTCTCGATAATTTCATACCGCCTTCCTTCATACCGTCTTGGCATTTAAAAACCGAGAAGAAATGGACCTTTTAAACAGTGTATATTCGGAATACCTGCAAGTGCCACAGCGGCAATATGAATCTAGCTAAGAACAAGTAATTCGGAGGACCTCTTAAGTTCTACTCTGGGCCAGAAGGATCTCGCAGCCGCACAAGTTTTTGTTGTTGACCAGCGTAGGCCATGCTCACGGAAGATCCATAGATACAGCGCAAGGGAGACGAAGTGCCGACTTATTCAGGGTATGATGAAATTGATAAAACCCTTTTTAGTCAGCTCATCGACTTAGCAGTCTTCAGCGGTTACGCTGTGACCCGACACCCAAATAAGATGGATAACAATGATGAAAAGGTCAAACACTCGATGACTACATAGTTTTGAGCGCACAGTCAGAGTGCAGCTGCAGTTTTGCTATTGTAGTGAAGGAAGCTGCTCTTCGGAGCTGTAGGTGTACTTATTGTTACACTTCGGCTCCGGGAGGTTGAAGGTAAAATGGACGTAGAGTTCCCGACCGAATACTCCCCTTCCCACTTTTCGACGAAACTTCGACCCATCCTTGAATAAGCTGATTGTACTTCTCCTCCAGCTGCGCCGCTAAGCGGACTTATCGCTCCCACGTAGGATTAGGTTGCGAAGGTTTCGTGAAGCAATGGTCCAAGTGGTCGGGGGAGAAATCCCATCACAAATAAGCAATTTAAATGGAAGTTCGATTAATTCACATTATATAGCCATACATGTGTACAAAATACTATAACCTAGACGAGATTCTTATAGAACAGCATCAATAGAGTCCCTCATACCATTACGACGACAGTCGGGTCTACGTAACCTGAACGGACCCGGACTTTTATCTGGCCAAGAACTGTCAACTCGGCAGAATTCTGCCGCTACAACAACAACAGAGCCCAGTCATATAATACGATTTCGAGTGGCTTGCAAAGAATATTTCGATGAGTAAGTGTAACCAACTGAAATCAGAACAAATGCGAGCAAGAAAGCTATAGCTTTTTTTTTTTTTTGATTCATTAATCAAAGAATTTTTTATATTTTTTATAAAAATAATTTTATTTGTATAATTCCAATACAATGTTTTTACTTCTTCTTGTTTGTAGTAGCACATACTATTCTACTCTGGAATAGTTCTATCACACTCACTTAAAATTTAAAAATTATATTCTAGAAAAATTCTAAATTCATACTACCTGCATAATAGTGTCATAATAATAATAATACATATGGCAACCAAAAACTGGCATGCCACTGGTGCAATGCAAGCATACACCGCTAACTACCGCTTAAGCAAAAAGCCAAAGTGACATATTTCACTGAGATGATGCTTTAGCCTTAAACTTTGCATTAACGAAATAAATATGTATGAGTAAATTTATGCAGAGGTATATTTCTGCTTTTTCACATCAAGCAATGGGCCACAACGGCGCCGATAGTTGCATGACAAGCCACCAGCTGGTCAACAGTAAAGGCCCATACCCTCATTCTGCTCCACCTGATACAGACAATACTCCTTTTGTGAGGGTGTCAAGCCAAGCGTATCGATCTCCTCCTTGAATTGCTTAACGCCACCCACGCCCGCGAGATAACCGTTCAACTTGGTGGCCACGTAGGAGGTGCGCAACAGTTTTGCATCGAGATTCAGGGTTTCGGCGAGATCTTTGTGGCCCTGCAGACGGTATTTCTGGTGGTAGCTGTGGAGTGTAAACCAAAAGGGTTAATAATGCAAACAAAATTATTCTAAATGTAGCAGACTTACTCTTCAGCAGGGTAGAATTTTCCTTTGGGTAAAATTTCGGTAATAATTTTTTCAGGCACACGTTTCTTTTGCTCCTCTACAATAGATTCCTCAGCGATTTTCTTCTGCTCATCATCGTGATATAAGATCAATGACATATACTGACGCTTGATGGGGTTGGTAAGACCGTATTCATGATTGTTCCAGAAGAGATCCAATAGTTGTTTGAACGAGATGGTCTTGGGATCGTAGTCAATCTCCAGCACTTCAGTGTGGTCACCACTGTTAAAGGTTAAAGTTGACATAAATATTTTTGTTAGAAGCGAACGCGGGCGGAAGTAGGAAAAGTAAACAAGCGTTAGTGAGGAAGAAGAAGAAAAAGCGGCAATAAAGCGTTTGAGGAAGTAAACGATGAATGTGTTGGAAAGGTAGCAGTAACGGGATGGCGGTGGTCAAATAATGGTTTCAATGGTGGACAATGTGAAATTCAAGTAAAAAACGAAAAAAATTAAAAATTTGGTGAATAACGAAAAAGTGAGGTTATGAGGTGTTACATTGAATGGGCGAGAGGTGTAAGCAATTAAATTAAAGTAAATTTGGATAAATTGTGAAAGCATGAAAATTTTGTGAATTTGACATGAGTGTGCGCGAAGTTGACGTATGCAGTATGATTAGGCGAAGTTCATATCAATTGCCATGTCAGCAATCACATTTTTATTATGAAGTAATAAAGTGGGCGATTTCAGTGTAGCGTGTCAATCACGGCAGTTACGATAAGCAGGAGCGGGTTAATTTACAATGCGTGTATTAATATAAGCGTTTATGTACAACAATAACGATAACAACAGTGTGAAAAAGAAAGAGAAAACGAAAAAACACAAAGAATCATGTTAGTGATGTCTAGCTTTGGAACACACGCTTACAGGCTACGGTACGTTGGTGAATCCTTGCTGCCGCCCTCATAGCCGACAGTCGTGCGTAAAATGCCTTGGGTGCCGCCAAATAGCGATTCAGCGCCCCAGAAGCAGCCCATGCCGAAGGTGGCCGTCTTAAAGGCAATATTCACGTTATGAACGGGTGTCACATTCAGCTCCTTTTGCTCTGCGCGCACAGTGCTCTGCGAAATTATGAAAGAAATGAAAATATTTTCACTTTAATAAAATGCTGCCAAATAAAGATTTTTGATATTTTTCTTGCAAGGAGCAGTTAGCTGACTCCTCTTACATGTTGTTGCTATGTGACAAAATCGCATTTAACTTTTTGCTAAGTAAGTATGTTAAATTGTAGGCGTTTCCGCTTGTAGTCCATAAAATTACGTCTATTTTAGTTAGGTTTGCAGTTCTTTGCAATATTCATACAATTGTTATGCTTGGTGCTATGTCATCGCTGCAGGTCGCTACTTGTGGCTTGAAGACGTCATATTGACAGCTGGTTTTATCCGCATGCAACAGTGTGACCTCTGCCAGCAGCAGCGCGAGGCTGAGCATACTAGCGAAGGTTTGTGTTTTGCACTTCAGGCTTGAGCAAGTTCTTGGTGCAAACATTTTTTTATTTTATTTTTTTTTTGTTTCTGAAACACTGTACTTTTTATAATCCCTAAATGTATGCTTTCTCTACACACTAACTTCAATTAAACTCTACAACTCTGGCACTAATTTCACTAATATCAACTAAAAATTTGTGTGTTCTTTCACAAGCGGTGTCAATACAACTAGCTTGTCAAAATCAACGCTGGAGTATTTGTTTTTGACTCTTTCAGCAGCTCGCTGAGTTATCGTGTCGAACGTGTGCAGAAGAACGTCCCAACTGATTCGTGCGTATGCCTGAATGTATGAATGGTGAGTATTGTGGCGCAACTACATTGTTGTTGTTGGCGTATATGTTTTAGTGACCGGCAATAGTTAATCACTGACAACCGGTTTCGTATGAAATTGGAGAAAGTCAAAAAGTCAATGTAGTTTGCAGTGAACTTCAGATAATCTTTCATCATCCATACGAATTCGTATAATAATAATTGTATGCCACTATTTTTAGCAATTTATCCATGGAAGAGGGAAGCCAGAACCAATTCAGAGTAATAAATACTAAATTTTGTGTATATTTTGCTTCGAAAAGAATTAAATATTTCTCTTTCCCAAAAATGAATGGATGCATGTATGTGTATAAGAAATACATGTGATTAGGGTTGCCATTTCGTCGCAATTGTATTTTCAGAAATTTATAGGAATGCTTATGTAGGTAATATATGTTTATACCAAGGTGCTTTGTTAAGCATAAAATGGTATAAAAAAACTTTTTTTATTTTTGATAGGTCATTTTATATCACAGCTATATGCTATAGTGATACAATCTGACTATTTTCATCGGAGTCTAAATAATTGCTTTAGAAAATAATCCATGTTAAATTTTGAAAAGATATCTCGTCAAATGAGAAAGTCTTCCATAGAAGAACTTGATTTGGATCGGTCAGTTTGTATAGCAGCTATATGATATAGTCAGCCGATCTGAAAAATTTTTCGAAGTTACTTTATTTGTAAATATTAATCCATGCCAAATTTCGTGAAGATATCTCATAGAATGAGAAAGTCTTCCATATAAAAACTAGATTTGGATCGGTCACTATATGCTATAGGGGGATATCGGCAGTTCCGACAAATAAGGAGCTTCTTAGGGAGGAAATTACGTGTGCAAAATTTCAGATCGACACATCGAGGCAAACTTAATATAACATATTCATAATAAACTGGATTTTTGATTAATTATGTTTTTAGTTTTATCATTATGCAAAAAAATTTACTCGAAACCCAAAATATTGACAATTTTTTATTATAATAATGGTAACTCTGTTGGTCTCACTTCTCTCATGCAGTTGCACATGCAGTTTTGAGAATAAAATATTCTCTCCTCACATTTGCCGGTTATCCCTTCAATGCCGTTGAGTGAATGCTCACATACTCAGATATAAAGAGGTGCCGGAAGTAAAAGTTCTAACTACGAGAGCAAAAGGTTTTCGGGCCAAAAATTTTAAGTTGATACAGTTTTAAAATTTAAATGTATATAATGAATATCTTTACCTCTTCGCCACATCATTCGCAAAAAGCTACTAAAATTTATATAAATAAGTGAGGTTTGGAAATCTTTTTTATAGACAAATTCATATTGTGGACATTTATAACTGCAAATCGTGTGAATGTTGAGCATTTGATTGCTTATCTAACATCGTCGAAAAGGTACACTTTACTAGAAGATAGTACGAAATATTCATATCCAAAATAATTCCAAATAATACAAGGTATCCAGAAAGGAAGCTTGTGAATATTACATACATAGTTCTTACCGATGATTATAGTTTAACGATTTATTTCGATTTCGCAAGAACGGTTTTAGAGCAGAAAAATACCTTAAAAAGGTACATACATATATGTATAAGGGTTAATTTTCAAACAAATTTAAAAAAATTCAAAATATTATTTTAAAAATGCTCACTAAACTTAGTCACTTAAAGGTTAAGTTGGAGCACTCATACATATATCCAAAATGCACTGCCAAATAAATGCACAGACCGAGAGCACATGCACACGTGATTACTACAACGAGCAGGCGAATGCGCCAATCAAACCTGACCTTGACAAACGCCTGGTAAGGCAGCCAACTTGACCATAGCTAAGGCAAAAAAGCAGCAACAAGGCGACATGAAAGTTGTGGTGCGAGTACCTGAATGTGGCTACAGCTTATGCGGTTACTAGGCAAAAAGCTTGCAATACCCACGCGCCTAAGGCTACACGCTCTAATGCATTTACATTGCGTATAAGGGCAACAACAGCTGATTGACTGCGAGCCGTATATTTTCACGTTTTTCATTACACAACCGTTAACTAATAATCAATATTGCAATGAATGCTTTGTGAGTGTGGGAGAGTATGAAATTTCGCACTATTTTCTATATTTTTTTAGCTTACAATCTGTATCACTGGACAATTGCAGCAGAATCTTCTGATGATTGAACGAGTGCAGCGAATTAACGTCATCTTGCGAGCGAGTGCACAATTTCGAATTTTTTTTTTTAATTTAGTAACTAATTTTACACGAAATCATAAATTATTTGTCATTCTTGAAATTTTGTAAATAAAATTTTACAGCTTTTGAAAATCACTGTGTCGAAAATGAAGTGAACTTTGAATGACGCGCTGCCACACACACGAAGCAAATAATTATTTTTGTGATTTTCGGCTGTTTTATACCAACCTTGCGCACTTGCGGCCTGCTTGCGCTCCTGCCACAGCGTTGACGTTGCATTTGGTTTATAGTTTTTCGAATATTCGCTAAAATGCACACCGCACTTGGTGAAGGTTGTAGGTCACCTAAAGGCGGCATGCCACAACACGGCTGTTTATAACGGCTTTTTGTGGGCGGTTGTGAAAATTCGCAAGCAGCTGAGGGTTTAGTTAAGGTATACTCGTTGGCATGGGTATAATTCATAATTTCGATTTTGTTTGTATGTATGTATGTACATATGTAAATACGCAATTAACACGAGTGTCAAAGAGCTGTCAGCTCTCATTCACTTCATGCCGTTGTATGGAAAATTTGATTTATGTCAAATTAGCTTAATTTGTTTACATTGAAGGTGTAGGTGGGTAAATAATGTCATAGTTGGACAATTATTTAAGCTTCTGCGGAAAATTTACAAATCTCAGTTGAGTTGATTAATGCCTTAAGCATGGTTTTGAAGGGTTGGAAACCATGACGGAGGGTTTTAAGAGGTAATGAAGCAGCAAAAATTAAGTGTATTGCAAATGTTGCTTTTTCTTGAGTTTTAAAGGTTTAAAATAAAAAAAATATATATATAAAATTATTTTTTTAATTTTTTATCGTATTTAAAATTTCTTTCCTCGCTTAAAAGCAGTCTAAACAAGTATGTACTTGAATTCATAATTTTAAACAGCAAGCTGCCAAATTAAAATATAACAATTAAGTATTCAAAATACGCGCTGTGCTAAATTTATATTGTTAAGCTTGAATTGACGCTTGAAATAAATTTACGATTACCAAAAATGATGTTTAAATAAAATGTGCATACAACAGTAGCAATTTGCTTTTCTGTTCTTTTTGGAATGTAAGGATATATTTTTTTTTAAGTAAGTAATATTTTTTATGTATGCATGCACATAATTAATATTTATTTTCATTTTAGTTATTTATTTTATTTTTACATAATTATTATTTATTTGAATTTTAATTATTATTTTTTATTTAACGTCATACTACCATAATTCATTCACTCATTGTGTATTCATGAAATTTAGTTATTGTTTTATTTATTTATTTTTTTATTGAAATTTCCAAAGAAAGAAATTATTTAAAATTTTTCCACTTTTTTATATTTTCAATACGTGAAATTTTTTTTTACTATTTTAAAGCCTTTTTATCGAAAAAAATGTAATTTTATTACCAAAATTTTTTCACTTTTTTGTATTTTCGATTCAAGAAAAAATTTGCAAACTTTTTTATTCAAAACAAAAAAAATGTAGTTAAAATTTTCACAGAAAGAAATATACTTTAGATCATGTATCAGCTTAGAATTGATCAAAAAAATATTTTAAAACTACAATACAACAATATTCACGCATTTTGTCACAAAAAAAAAAAAATATTTAAAAAAAAAAATTAATTATACAAAATTTTGGCATTATTTGCATAAAAAACTTGATTAGGGCCGCACAACTAAATAACCGGTTCAATGAAAAAAATAAATGCAAGAAAAAATTGTCACATAGCAAAAATATTAAATCGTAGGCACATTTGAAAACACTCCTTCACAGTTACTTACCACATCCTTGAGGTCGGGCAAAGTGTAGTCAGCGTTTAAGATTTCCAAAGACATTTTAAATTAATTTGTTTTGTGTAAAAAAAAAGACTGTTTCTAATTAAGATACTTGATTTTGAACTAGAAATTTGCGTATTTTGCTCGTAAGTTTGCTAAGCGCGCAGTGCTTGACTGACTTGACTCCACTCTAGTTCAACAACTATTGAAAAGCATATTCCGTCCGTCGCTTTATTTATATGATCACTCAGCGTTATGTTGTTGTGACCACTTTGTTTGGCGCTGATACTTTTTCAAATTAAATATCATAAAACAACAACAAACTTGGCCAAAGATTATTGCTTTAATTCTTGAGAATGTGCTGTGAGACGTTTTTCCGATTGAGCAGTGATATGAGTACTACGGAAGCGCAGCTGTTTTCACTGCCAGTGAGAAATTTCATTAGCTATGTGTGCGTAGATGTTAGTGATCACTCGTACTCTCAAAGAAATAATTGTACAAACAGTGTGAGTGAGAGATATTTATCACTTGGTAGCTCAACTTTATTGCTTTTGAAACGATAGTGATTGTCGGATTTTGGAGACTACCAGAGATCTTCTCACAACCGTTCAACTGTTTCCGCGGCAGTTGGGTCTACGTAACTGGAACAGAGCTGGTTTTTCGACCAAGGACTGTCAACCAACTCGCCATAATTCTGCCGCTACAACCACAAACATTCCGGATATCCGGTCAAGGATTATCGACACGGCAGTATACTTCAATAACTATAATTTGAGAGTACTTTGGGGGTCGTTTAATTGAAACGGCAGGAATTTTAAACTCATAGTACAATACGGAACATAATTAATAATTATCTCTGAGCCGGAATGAGCCATAACAGAAATGCTGTAATTACAGTTCCGTTCAGAACAGAAGTACCGCTATTTTATGCGTAGTGAAGCAAGTTTTACTAAACTAGATTGTCTAATCAAAATAAATATATCCCATTTTCCCATCCCAAGGACTATCAACTTGGCTAGAATCAAAACCGCTACATAACTCGTGGACTCAATCAAAAACACTAAGTGAGAGTCCTAGTTAGCTTTGGACTTTTCAAAAGCTTTTGACACAATCAACTTCACAACGCGACTAAAAAACAATCCTTGGTTTTTTTCAGGGCTGAAGAGACAGACTATGAATCAAATGAGTTAATCTCTAATCTAAAACCCAAAATGAAGAACAATAAAAGGGAGGAATCCGTAATATTGCGTACTTTCCTCACTAAAGCGAATAAGATCCTGTACTGTAGTCGCTCTCCGGTACTAACTGTGGAAAGGACAAAGCAACATACAAAGAAATCACTCGGCCGGTCATACGCTAGACTGCACCAATATGGCAATGGATGCAACCAGACGCACTTGAAAAGCAATCAAAGGATCTCTCCTGTAGATCAAATGTCTTGGTCTCCCGCTGGATTCCACTCTGCGGTGGTAGCAGCATGTTGACCTGACCTTGGCCAAGGCAACTAATGCAATAATAGTGTGCAATTGGCTGGCTAGAAAATCCTGGGACTGCAAGCCAAGGATCGTTAGGTGGTTGTACCCCATGATCGTGCGACCAATAATCATGTATGAGGCGGGGCCTAAGCTTCAAAAGCTTCGCAAACTTTGGTAGGGCTCAAACTATCGAAGCTGCAACGACTTGGAAGCGGATGAAGGAGTTAAACGGTACTTTACCATTGGCCCTTCCCCCAAGGGACAGCATTACTAAAAGAGTTAAGTTTACCAAAAAGTTCTATGTTATCCTTGGCACCAGGCTGAATAGAATAATTCCACTCTCGAGCTACTGCTTAGGGATATTACGACCAGGTGGAACACCGACGGCGCGAAAACGAAAATCAGTCAACCTCAGGAGCATCGAGAAAACGTTCCTTCAGTACATTTACGATATATTATACAACGCCTTACAGTTAAAATTTCGGAAGGATTACATTTTAGACAGATATTGAATGTCATTCACAGCGTAGCTATTAACACCTTCATCGATTCGCTAAAGTGAATGGGTACCTGCAAAACTTTACCCATTGCAAGAGTTGGAGTTGCTTTGAGAAACCAAAGGGAATCTCGTGCAACTTCGTGATGGATACTGCAGTAGACTTAACTCCAACCTATAGAGAATTGACTTCGATATACCGAACCAATCTCCTCGGGTCCCCGCATAACATTAACCACCTCCTTTCATGGCCCACCAAATCAATTTATATAACACTCCTATTCCCAATAGGAATCAGACCGGTTAGCGAAACATCATTTCTAAATCTAAATTTAAAAGGATGTGTTTATCGTTATACCAGAAAGTCTCAACCATTATCAAAATAAAGTCATAATTATAACAATCTTTCTGCAAAGTCTGCATTTGCTGCTTTCCTTTGTTTCTTTATATTAACTTTATGGCGGAGAAGTCAATAAAACAAATCAAAATAAAGTGCAATCTGATTCTATTTTAGAAGACATGATTGTTATTATTTCAAAGGTTAAACATTTATGGGGAAATTTTTAATAATGAACAATAAACTGCACATATGAAATTACTTTATCTTTCCATAAATTTTTGTTTGGTTTAGTTTTGTTATTAATTTTTATTATTTTGGATATCAGCTGTACTTCGTTCTATTTACTTTGCTCAATTGAATTTTTCTGGTAGGATGAGTGAGTGGTCCAACAAATAAAATGAGCTAATAACTTTTAGTAAAATCAACTGATTTCTTATTAATTTCCAAAATTTTTACTTTTATACAATAGCAGCAATTAACAAAAGGCAGCTGTTAGCACTTTACAAAATAAAATAAATATTAATTCACTAATTTGCTGAAGTAACGTGAAAACCACGTTTACTCCTCCTGTTATTTATTTGGTTCAAATTTGATCCTGCTCAAGCGAATTATGAAATCCAGTAGAAACATTTGTATTTTAATTTCTTTTGCATTATCGGTGACATAAAAGCCAGCCACGCCAGCTTTATGTAAAGTGCTCTGCTGATCACGCACCTACAAAAATACAATCGTATGTAGAACTTGTGTCATTTCACTATATAATCACACGGTACCTTCTGATCTAGCAATGCAACCAATTTCATATCGGTCTCACGCATTTTTTTGCTATGTTTCACTTGCATAAGCTGTTCTATGTGACTTAATTCTTCCGGATCGGTAATTTTGCTACGCCACTCTTGCATTTCCAACTCAAAATCTGTCTCAACTTGTTTGCGTAGCGTTAGCAAGTGCTTCTCTGTCACATTTTGTATTTCCATCAGTCCTTTGACAATTTCAAAGATTGTATCATTCAGCAGTGAGTTGGCTAGCTCAGTAAGCAGCTCATATGAAATACGTATTTGGTAATTTCTAAGGAGTAATGTTGGATTAACAGTCACTTAAGTTGCAATTATCATTTATCTTGCACTTACTCTGGCAGCTGTGCATGCATTTGCTTTAGCTGATCCACCAGAAAGTATAATTTACGCTGCAGCAACTCCGGCGTAAGTTCTGTGAAGTCTGGCACTTCAGCGCTGCTGCTGGCGACAGTATTACAAGCCGCCAGAGCGCTAGCGCTCGTCGAAGGTAGCTCCGTCTCCATATTATATTATATTATGGAAGTTTTCGTAACTTGTATAGGTTTCAGTTGCAAATTTATTTATTTAGCATAAATTTAATTCACCGGTGATAATTTTGTGATATTGTTTACAAACTTCTTCTTTTGCAGCGTGAAAAAGGTAAATCACAATAGCGCGGTCGTCTTAAACACAATTCACAATGCAGTGTACAGTGTGTGAGAAATTGTATAACAGCACTTAACACACCAATACCAGTAAAAAAAAAATTATCTAAAAAAAATTTGTAAAGTTAAATAAAATGTTTTTTTGATTGTTTTTTAATTGGCACTGAATTTAGTTTTTATTATTTATTTTTATTCAACATTGCATCGCGATCTCCTACGTATCATATTAAAATTTTAAACTCTTTCGCGCTTTCACATGAGTAGACAAGGCGTACGGCTGCACTCTACTCTGGAAATGTTTCCTTTTCTTCAGCAACTCCGTAGGCAGGGATTGGGTACCACGTGGTGTTGTCACTTTTACGGTATTGCGCGGTTCACTAGTGCCGTTATTATTTGCTATTTCTCTCGGCCATTGCTCTGGCTGCTGTATATGGCCGCAACTCTTGTTCTGTTCATTTGAGGATGTCGAGTTTTTACTTATTTTCAGACACATAAAATAGTTTGTTAACTGTTTTGTTTGCGCACTACTTTCCATGGCACTATTAATTAAATTACTTGAAGTTATAAAAAAATTTATATAAATAAATTATTAAAAAAAAAATATTTTATATATAATAACTGTACAATAACAGCAGCAACAAATACACATGCAGTTGAACTAAACTTTAATGTAGAAATACCTCACAGTGTAGTTGTTGGCTGACTATTACACACACTGACATACTTTCCACCGCCTTTTATAGGATTTTTTTTTAACTTTTGACCTTGACCTTGAACTAGAACTGGTTTCATTTTCACAGAACACCATTATATAATAAATTCCTGGAATATTTTTTTGTCCTAATTTAATATGCAATAACTAAAAAAAAGTATAATATTTTGCGTAATTTCAACCTGCTCGCGCTTATTCCATATATTTTCATTCCTTTCAAATCTAGTGTTTTGAAATATTGCAGAAATCACGGCATGTTATACAATTCTTCTTTCTGACAGTTAGCAAATTCTACAAAAAGTAGGTCAAAAATAGTTTTCAAGGTCAAACCTTTTAACAAACAACAGCGTTCAAACAATAGCTGCTGCAAACGAGTACTTCTGGCGCCGAAATTTAGGCTAGGGTTAATTTAATCCTTGTTTTCAGGTCAAACGGTAGTCTTTTGTACTGAAAGCCATATATTCAGTTTGAAGGTAGTTAAGAAACTTTCAGAACTACCTGAGCCGAAAAAAGCCTTTTAATAGTTTTACTCAGAAGCGCCTCAAACAAAACAAAAAACGTATTTCCAAGCCTGGTCAGGTATAGAACGCAAAAAAAATAGGAACAAAGCCACAATGAAAAAAGTGATTGAAAATTACAAGAAAAATGGTGGACTGGAAAATGCTCCAAGATCAGGCCACCCAAAGGCAATAACTGCTGGCGAAGAGACTAAAGTAATTAGAGAAGTGAAGAAGAAGAGAAGAGAAGTGAAGAGATTCAGCAGTGCTTTCAAATTAATATTTCTTAGTGAACAATTCAACGGATAATTCGTGTAGGGGGTTATTCCAGGCACCGCTAGATTAAAAAGCCTTTCATCAGCAAAAAATAACTTAAAAGCGCGATTGGAATTTGCCAAAAACTATTCTCAAAGGCAGCCATGTTTTTGGAAATAAGTATTTTGGATTGATGAGAGTAAAATCGAATTAAAAATTCGAAAGACAGAAAACAAATTTGGCGAAAGAGTCATGTTAGGCTTCAAAGTAAGTGCATCCAAAGCACCGTGAAGGATGGAGAAGAAAATTTTTTAGTTTCGGGTTGCTTTAGTGACAGTAGTCTATCAAATTTGGTAATTGTCGAAGAAAAATGACAGTAGACTACTACGTACAGATGTTGAGTACAAATTTAGAGCACGCAGCACCAAAAAATAGACTTACAAGATAACATTATATACCAGCAGAACAATGACACCATACATACAAGTCAGGTTTCGAAAGAAAATTTCGATCAAACATCGATCGAGCTTCTATCATGGCCTGCTGAAAGTCCTGACTTAAATCTCATTGAACATTTATGACAGTATTTTGATTATAAGCTCGACGGATGTTCTTTCGTTCGAATAAAAAAAAAATATTTTTAATAGATTGAAAGACTCGTGGGAAAACATACCACAATCGCTACTTCAACCAAATCAATTAAATTCATTTCTCAAAAGATATATTAATTTTGGTCTTAACATTTATAGGGTACATACATACATAGTTTTGTTGTATACTGTATATATTTCACTTTACAAGACTACTGTTAGATCATTTTACGGTGAAAGAAATATTGTTTTTAGTGCAGTATTTTTATAGTTCAAAAAAATTAAGATCGTTTCTTTTTTTATCAGCGCTACAAATTACTTTAAGTAACCGTTCGACAAGCGCACCGGAAAGGTATGCGTCTCAACTTCTCAACGCAGCTAATACAACAACCATTACGAAATGGTGGTGAATATAACACATGTGATTTTGTTATCAGTGCCGCTATTCTCGTCGGCATAACTGATTACACAACACAAAAAACAGCTGTTTCGTTAGGTTAAGAATACGAAAGAATAGCGGGGGATAGTGAGGAGCGAGCAGCAGCATTTGACTTTTGCTACACTGTGTGTGTGTGCGAGTGAGTGAGTGTGGGGAGAGCGCAGCACAGCATGTGGAACTGCATTAAACATTTTCCTACACAGCTATGAGACCCTCAATTGGTGGAGCGCTGTGTCGGCGTATAATGTGGGGTGTTTGGCCGGCATGGCTGTCAGTTGATTTTCATATGTTGAGAAATTAACAACGGTATTGGTTAAGGTGGCATACTACATACTATATGCTCGTGAGATAAATTGAAGAACATTCGAACAACGTAGGACTTATTATATAGCGACAGCGACAAGACGATTCGTGGTAGTGGTGAATTATACAATAAAATAAAATAACTCCAATCAGCAGCCCATTGTCGATGAAATGCACATTGTTTTTCTTTGCCAATCATTAGCGGCTACATAACATTAAACCGAGTTTTCGGCTGCAAAAACAAAAATCACGTATATTATGTAAAGCAGCGGGCTAAGAAAGTGCTAAAGTGCCGGAAACTAATTGTGTTATACATTTTTGGAAATAGTTTGAAGTTCTGATGAAATCAAAGCAATTTTTTTTTCTTCTACCGTTTTGAATGTCGCATATTACGAAAGTAAATTAATAACAGAAACAAATAAATATTACAAATAAATTGTAAAAATAGCATAAATATAGATAAAAAAGCCATAAATCAAGCATTATTCTTATTTATTAACAAATAAAGGCGAGTTAGTGCTATTACTGCGCAGGCATTGTGGACAAAGTGGTCGCAGTTAAGGACAAGCGCGGTCGCTGGCCAGACGAGGCAAGGGCAAAGAATTCAAATAGTGCATATAGCTGTCTATATGTATAGGTCTAAGAATAATTGAAAGCATTAAATTGCGCGACAGTTACGAGTGCAATTTTATGAACGCGATTCTCGAAGCATTGTGCATTTAAATTGGAAATTTCTCGCCAACAAACACGCGCCCTTACGTTGTCCGTTGCTGCAGCATAACCCCCAGCCGCCAGCAGCTCTATCCTCCTGTTCTAGCATAAAAGTGCAAGTGAAAATTTTCCAGAGCAGCGCCGTAAGATGTTGACCGTCTCCAAAGGCCCCAGCAAGATTGTGGCCAAAACACGCAGAGGTTAGTGCCAAACTTATTAGTTTAATTTTTTTTTGCGCCCACAAAATAATAATAAAATAAAACTCATTTCCGGTTAGCAGTTAAAGCACCGTTAGTGGTTTCTCATCCTTGAAAATATCAATAGAAAGGACAATCGTTTGCTATTTGTAAATGTTTTGTGAAATGGAATAGAAAAGTTGTTATGTCACACAAAAATCTCGAGGCATACAAATGAGTTAACCGCACACCCCGCACACTTGGTTGCCCGCCATGGTCGTAGCACATGTTTAGTGAGCGTTTTTCCTGTGTTGAGTATATGAGTGATTTGTTGTTGCTCGCTGCTGCTCATTCTGTGGTAGAATATTGTGTTTTCTACTCATAATGTTCTCGAAAATACTCTAATACTCTGGCTCCTCAATTGCTGGCCGCAACACCCTCTCTAGCGATTTACTCTTTCTTCGTGGTGTTGGTGTGGAGCATGGGTATTATGCTTGCCGCCGGCCAGCTCCAGCTAGTGCAAGCGTGTTGAGTGCGGTTAGTATGCCAGCTGAAGCAGGCCCCCAAAACATGTTTGCAATGTCAATTTGGGGAAAATATTAGGTTGTGGCTAGTTGCGATAAGGTTGTTTTGTAATAACATTTTATGTAAGGCAGGCTGTTATAAGATGCTTATGAATCATAAGTGTACCAAATTCCATGATTTAGGATTTGAAATACTACCAAATTCTCGCTCTTCTGATTATTTGTTATTGAGAAGACTATGACTACGTCGTTACGTAAATGACTCGTCAACAGCATTATTAGTCAGGACTTGGACGTTATTATAGACTTCTCAATAACTTCAGTTTTGTGTTTTTTGATATTTAATTTTGATAATCTATTCCTCGAAAGTTTATGCAAAAGCTGGAATATATAAACAAATAACTCCAGTAGTTCCAGGTTTCTGGGATTTGGGATATATGTACATATGTATATTGTGTTCTATGGCTCCGCGGTATAGCAGAAGGCTATAATAAGATCCCTTTTTTAGGTTAGTCTGGTAGGCCAATGAGCCACGTATAGACCAGTTTTGAACCTTTGCGATACCAGATGGAGTTCAGTTTCTGTCCATGAGGAGTAGTCATCCTGCTTGACGCGAATTTCAACAGACCCTGTGGCCGCACTACCCTTTCTGTTTATCATACCATGGGGACCCCAGATGCTTACAGCCAGCTTACAGCAAAGGAATCGATGCCTTTGTGACCTGGCATCCAGTAGAAATGCAGTTGCTTGCTTCTGGCAAGCCCTGATTCCCAAGATACTAATGGCCGATATGCGATAAGAGGTTACTGCCTTGATTGCTGCTTGGCTGTCTACGTCTGGTCTCTTGATTTGACTCCAACTTTTTTGTACCTTAGATATTTCGACGTCTATATTTCTACCCTAGGTTAGAGCTTGTCTGCCAATACCTCGACTGTTTTGTGAATTTCAGTCAATAGTTTTCCGAGTGATTGTATCTGGAGCTAGTCTGGGAACATGTTCGAGTCCCGTTCTCTTTTGACAATTCCGGTGTATTAGTATTCGAAAACAAGTCTTACTTATTCTAGAAAACCAACCATTGTTTCGAACTTGCAACTCAGCAGTGCTATTTTTGCGAACGTTACTGTACATGCTATATATAGAATACAATAAAAAATTTAAAATTTGTTATTTTGAGTTTCGGTAGCACACGTTACCCCTTTATCTTTGTTTGTTGACTAAATGGTACTCAAAAATTAGATAATCAAAATCGTAGATGCTTGAAAACTGTTGGACATTCATAAATCAAGACACCCTCAACAACACATATAGATAAATTTTTGCACTACTGTGTAGCGACTACACCCCCGAACCTAACCGAGTGAAAGAGCGTAAGCATAACGAAGAGCGCCAACAACTTTTGGTGAATTGCGAGCACCTTTTGGTGGGCTGGTACGCAACGCAACGTGTTGTTGTTATACACCTTTTCGTGTGTTTGTGCATTATATGAATTTCTATTGTTTGTTAGTTGAACAGCATAAACTACAAAAGCAATAGCAATGGCGAAAGTGTCAACAACACCAACAAAAAACCAACTAAATCGGTCAATTAATTTGATTTCTGTTTTGAAAATATTTGTTGTGTTGTGTTGTTTTTTTATTGCACACACGGCGTATGGCGCTAAGAAAACAAGCGGCTAATCTATGTACATGTACATATGTATGTTCGCACACACACATGCATATAACTGAATAGAAACACACCCTCTGCTGGGAGCTAGTTTAGCTTTAAGTGGTTAATAAAACTTGTTATTGAGTTTATTTACGGTTTATGCAAATGTTTTTGTTTTTATTATTTTATTTTCGTGTTTTTTGTGCATATTAATTGCTTATTTTTCTTATCACACAGGTGTTCCGCAAAATTACGAGAAATTATTTGAAATCAAAGAGAGCGGCCGCAGATCCTCTGACCTTAATAGTCCGGAGAATAAAAGGTGAGCAAGAAAAATTGATAAACATTGACAAATACATGCTAAGATACATATGTATGTATGTTTATTGCATAAATGTAAGAAATATGTATGAATATAATTTATATTGCATGACACGTGCTCAGTTAGCCAAATATATGAATGTTTATATTTCTATATATTATTAGAGCGGGTCGATTTACAGAGAGCAAAAAAAAAAAAAACGGAGAAACCTCATGTGTTGAAAATGTTCTAGGGAGATCATTCTGAACAATTTTGACTGAAAGACTGTGGATCTAAAATCAGTTTCGAGTCAGCATTTTTTAAGGCGAAGTTTAAAAAATCTGATTAATCGGCTATATGAAAGATATATGCGATATAGTATATCAAAATGCTCCTATGTATTAACAAAGTTTTATAATTCCTAAAAAACTTCGCCGTTGAAAGACGCAGTCTCGAAACCGCCTTTATGCCCATAGTTCCTCTGCCAAAGTTGTTCAGAATGTTACATTGAACATTTTCCGCTTACGCGATTAAAAAAAAAAATAAATAAAATCGACCCGCTCTAATGTACATACATACATTTTCAGATATTTATTTATTCAAATATATTATATTAATTTGTGACTTATTTTGAAAACAGTTGTGAAATTCAAGTGTCCATTTGGCATTGATTTGAATTTGAAATGAACTTGTTTGCTGCTGCGCTCTGTTGACTTGTTTTGCTACATAGTATTTATCTTCGACGCTAGATCTTCGGTATTTTGAATTTCGTATACACTTATAAGCGTACTTTTTAAGGAAAATGTATTCAAAATATATTTTTCAAAATCTCTTGTACACAAATAAGTATATACATAAAAACATACTTGTATGTATATATACAGCTGTGTATATGTCCCTATGTGAACGAAATTAAAATATATATTTGTTGTTGTAAAATTTTGAATTTTAATTGCAACAGTTGATTTAAATTTTTTATTGGCATTGCGCTTTTTTTCTTAACGCTTATCACTTTTACGTATTTTGACGTTTAGTGCATTGGTCAGTTACGCTTGTCATGACCAGCGATTGGCACGGCCTCAATCAAATGAGCATTACAAAATGCCATCGTGTTAGTGCGCTGACTATGGGACAAAGCGAAATGCGTGCAAAAATAACACAAGTTTACAGTTATTTTCGAACTTTTCTTCCTAATTTTGGGTTACTAAAACCCGAACATGACAGTAAAAATTTCCTAATACGTATTTTGTTATCCAAATTTGTAATCAGGACATCTCAAATACCCCACAGTCTTATTAGCATATCCGTTGCCAATTTTTCCTTCAGTTTTGTTGAATACTGTAATCAGTCAGCATGCAAAATCTCTATTTGTTCGTGTTAGTCACAATCCATGTTTGAGTGTATGTAAGTGTGTATACGATGACTTACGCTCTTTTAGCGCTTGCCAAGTATCTTTCCATCCCTGATCATGACCCTTTCGTGCCGCTCAAAGTCCAATGGAAAAGAAAGAAATTAATTATTTGTGAAGCCTTTTAAAAATCATTAACTTGTGATAATAAAATCACAAAGTCCAAATTTGCAAAAATATATATTTATGTATATGTATTTTGAGAGTTTGCTTCCGCTTCGAGTTATAGGCTTCAAGCACAGTGAAGTGGTGTTAATGAGTGCCGAGTGCAAAGATTGCCTGCATAAAACCGTAATCAATTATTCTGTCCCAAATAAAAAAGGTTTCAATAATTGTAAATCACTGTCAAAATATAATCAATGAAGTTGGAACGAAGTTCTCCAATTGATTTATTTCACGGTGTCTTAATTTTTTTGGCATTGAAAAACCAATTAATTCAAGGCTTCAATTTTTAATTATATAAACTTGCACTCCACTGTTAGGCATGCGGGGTACGGTTGACCCCTGCCATATTCAGGATAATAGAAAATATTTGTCACAGTGCGTGTAGCTATATGGTTTCGGAAGCCTTTATACAACAGCCAGATTAGGGTGGTACTAAAAGTATTTCGGGCCTACTAATATTTGATATTAAACCGCAGATACAAAGTGTCTAAATTTAAGCGAAAAAATCCTCGTTTTCATCTTCATTGTCCTTTTTATAATTTTACTTTATTTCAAATGTAGAAATTTTGACCCAAATTTATACTACATCTTCTAGACTTCCATATAATAGAACTTGGTGGGCATCTTTTGTATATCGCCATAATTTAAATGGTTGTAAGTAAGTAAGTAAGAAAGCTACATTGGTATGCTCTAGTAATTTCTGTTCAACCCAGCTAAATTAAAAATCAAAAACTTTGGCCTCAATGTATTCTTGATTCGCCGGAACTGATGCCGTTGTGTATCAGATATGTTTCTAGTGACCGAAAAGTCTCGATTCTTGGCAGACATCTCTTGTGATGTTTTATAAATGAAATCACACTATAGTGTCTTTCAGTATTTCTGGCAGAACTATATTTGAGCTCTGGTCTTTTGCCAGTAGACTATAATGTGTATAGGACAGTTTAATAAAGTATATAATAGTATATAATAATGTAATCGTATATAGTATATAATTATACTAGTGTCATAAATTTTTATAATATAATAATTTATACCAGTCTCCTATATTTATACCAGCTGTTTGTTTGATTCGCTATTCTCTAAAATTTGACAAAACGAAGCAATACATCAGTTTTTGGTATTTATATTAGACCCCTATATTTATACTAGTATCCTGCATTTATACCAGTCTCCTGCATTTATACCAGTTGTTTCTTCGATTCGCTACTCTCTAAAATTTGGTGAACTGAAGCAATTTGTTTTTTCCGACAGCTATCTAATGGCAGATTTATACGTATTTTATTTGAATGTTATTTTTACATACAAGTTTAAGGGCATATTTTTTAGGATAACCGTTCTTTTTGGTTAGTTTTTCCGGCAAACTCAAAAATAGATGCATTGATAAAGAGATTTACATTTAAAAATATTAAGCGATCATGAATATTTTTTCAATAAGTAAACTCTGATAAAGTTGCATGATATTTTCATAACTATAACATAACATAACTCATAAAATCATATAAATAAATATTTAGTCGTATAAAGAGTGTGACTTTTTTGCTTATATATAATATACAATCATATCTGGATTTATAGCAAGTCATAAATTTATAGTCAGTCTCATTTCCGCTACTTTTTATGCCAATCATGCAAATGTTTCCGATTATCATTTACATAGACTAAGGTACAGATAATACACCTACCGGCTATTTATAAAAAGTCTGTTTGATTTATGAACTAATTGCATGAGTTATGCACTAATTTATGATAGCACTTAAGAACTTGCACCGGATGCAAATTTGAAGAGCAAACATGCAAATTTTGGAGAAATTTTAACCAATTTTACACCGAAGTGAGCTAAGTGTATACTCAAAGACTTAACATGCTATGAAAAAACATCGTCTACAAATTAGTAAGTAGTAATACAAATAAATTAGAATGATAATTACAACAAAGCATAAACTTACAACAACATATATGCGCATTGCTACATATACTCGTATACTCGTACATACAAATGCATATGCATGTATGTCTACTGTATAGTCGCCGTTGGAGCAGGAAGCCAAACCTGCTAATTGTTAACTCAAACTCAACTATTCGTAGGCAAGCAAATATGTATCTATTTGCATATGAATATGCATCTATTTACATATACATATGTACATACATATGTCTACAAATTGGAGCAACAGCTTAAACGCGCGTCCGACATTGCTCCTTTGCGTAGACGCAACACGTGGACATGACCAAAGCGAAAGAGTCAATATTTATTCATTCACTTTAAATAATGCTCACATGCTTGCCGTTGGTGATGCCTTCGCGTTGATTAAGAACATAAATACATACCTAAGTACCCGCAGCACTACTGTGGATATATTTTAAGCAAGCGACATACAAAGTAGCGACGACAAAAGTAGACATACTTTTGTAGTGTGGTGTTTGCGTATCGCTGTGTTCTATTTAAGTGTTTGCGTCATTCCGACAATGTGGTCTTCAGCGATGGGGGCTTGTCTTGCGTGGACGCATGAAAAGGTTCTTTATTTGTGATAAGGTTGATATTAGAGGCGATAAGGCATGGCTAAACACATTTTTAAATGAATTTATGTCTTTTTATACTATCAATGAATGCCCAGTAGGAAATTCGCGGCATTTATAAATTATGTTGGTGATTCGTAGATAGTAGATTTTTGAACGGTACATAAAGAAATTAGGAATTATCTAAATATTTGATAGCATGCAATAAAAAAAATTAGGAAATGCTAGAAATTGTCTCGAGGTAAATATTTTTGGAACCCTGTATGTTAAAAAAAGTTGCTCAAAACTTGTTTAAAAGTCATAACATTTTTAAGGAAAACAGCTTTCTTGTATGGGAAGCTATCGATAAGCAATACCATTTAAAAGTAAGCTAAAAAATTGCCATGCAAGACTATTATTTTTTTCGGATTTCCCTAATGTGATATATTTATAATCAAATTCTTTAATATTTTTTGGCATCACCCTAATATGCATATATAATCAAATGCTCCTACTTATACATATATTCTCACTGCTGTTCCATATTCACTTGTTTGCTGCAGTGAACGGCTTCTAACTTTATGACAGGGGTCAATTTTGGGGCTATCGCGATTGCCTTCTGCCAACTAGTAGAGCTCATTATTTTATTTGTACAAATTTACTGTTATCTATGCATGACTTTCACGGTTTTCCGCTGTCTAGTCGATCAGTCAGTCAAGTATGATATTTCAGTTTGAAATGGAATTAAATTTAAGTATATATGTATATATACATACATATGTCAATATAAGTACATACCAAGTACATATGTAAGTCATAATGTTTGAAATATTTTGTTTTACTTTAGAACAAGCTCAGTACTGTTTACAGATTATAGGTATTTTCTTACCCAGACATATATGTACATATAATATTACTTAATCATTTTGCCACATTTAATGGATTATCAAACATATTTTTGATGGAAATATTTAAATACCGGCGTTGAGTACTGATAAGAGTCGCAAATCGTTGCTAAAATACCTTAACCAATGCCCGACCTTAAACGCACAAATGTTTGTACATAAATATGTATGTAAGTACATGTATATATATTTCCCGGATTTTCGCTTTCAGTTAAGAAGACGTATTATGCTAAATTAATTGAACATTTTTTTAATGAAATAAAGTGTTAAAAGTCCGCGCTACACTTTTTTACTCTTATCTTAAAATATAAGTAGCTGAAATATTTAAAATCGGCTGGCATTTTTTTTAAATACAGTTAAGTAACAAAAAAAATTTTCCCCTAGACAAAAGGTATTAAAATTGCATATGTATTTCTTAAATTTTTCAATACATAAGCATATTCTTCATATTAACACGTGTTCGCTAGAATTTTTGCTGTCTACTTATTGTACTCTCATGTGTTGTAGTTGGATCTGATTGGCCATAATCCTCAAGTGAAATAAATCACTAAATTTTTCTCAAGCAAATTTAACATACGTAAACAGTTGTATATACAAACATACATATGTACAGTGTTTATAAATACATTTTTTTATATATACGAACTTTAGACCACTTTGGTCAGATGCTATTAGGTTCTACACACAACAAAGCCAAAAATTAACGAAAATATTCGAAAGTGAAAGCGGTACACAGCGGATCTAATCTACAAGTGTATTGTGACACTTAGGCACGTAAGATAAGCGGGGTGTATGCAAATGTTTTGAAAGAAAGTTGCGAGCAATTATATGGTAATCCACATAAACATTTTTAAGGATACTGTTATAATAATTTTTTATAAAAAAAATATATATATTTAATATAACTAATGGAATAATAACTACATTATCGTTTGCATGTCATTTAAAAGTGGCAGAAATCACAGTTTGCTGTTGAAAAAAATATTAAAAAGTGCTGTTAAACCATTTTCATGTATACTTTTTCAGAATAATTGTATAAAAATAACCTTAATTGGCGAAATTTCGCAAAACAATATTTTCGAAAATCATATTTTCGAATTTTTGGAAAATATTTTTTTAAAAAATCATAGTTTCGTATAAATTTTGTAGCTTTTTATTAATACAAAAGTTTTCATTAACTACGAAATAAAATTAAAAAAAAAATCTTATTTTATAATAGCGAAATTTCAGTTTTGAGTTCGAAACGTTATCAAATCATTTTTATGTGTACTTTTTTGAAAATAATTGCATAAAAGTAACATTCATTCCTAAATTTTTGGAAAACATTATTTTCGAAAATCATAATTTCGAAAGACTTTGTGGCCGTTTACTTATACGAAAGCGGTCATTACACTATGAAATATAATTGAGGTCAATATCTATCTTTCTTTATTTTGCAATAGAAATATCATAGTTTTGAGTTGAAAAAATTCGAAATTGTCACTAAATAATTTTATGCGTACTTCTTCGAAAATAAGTTCATAAAAATAACATTTGCGAAATTTCGTAAAATGTTATTTTCGAAAATCATAATTTCGAACACCCTTTGTGGCCATTTGTTTATACGAAAGCTCTCAATATACTATAAAATAAAATTAAGGTTAATATCTTCATGTTTTAAAACAGCAAAATGACAGTTTTGAGTCAACAGAATTCGAAATCTTAGAAAATAAATGAATTATTTCGAAAAGTTGAATTAAAAACATTTTTTTTTATCAAAAAAGTGTCAAAAAATAAATGTTTTGAAGTTTATTGTTACTTAAAGCTTACTATATATATACATACATATATTTGTATATATTTTGCAAATTGTATACTCCTTCGCTCCAAAAGTTACGTAAACTGTGCTTTTGAAATCCTTTTTATATCATTTAAAAAAGCTAACAGATGTCAGAAAAACTTCATTTTAAATTCTCCCTTAACCCACGATCTGCCGAATACCGGCCAGCAATTCAAATGACACGAAATAAAAATAGAACGTTAATTTTATTAATGCACAATACAAGTCAGACTTGGATTGACTTACTGCCTAAATCATTATTTTCCAGCGTCATGTAATGCAAATATGAGCGAAATGCATATGTATTGTATTTATTCAACTACAAGTGTAAAAATATGCGCAAAGCCAATATTAAACTGTTGCTAGCTTATAAAGCACAGCTACAACAACAATTAAATAGCTTGAAGTGGCAATAAAAGACGAATGGAGAAATGGTTATGAAAAAAATAAAAAATTAAAATAAAACAAAACGAAATAGAAAAAAAAAACAAATAAAAAAAAATAAAATAAAATGAAAAAGAAAATAATAAAATATTTGAGAAAATAAAAAAAGAAAAATTAACAAAAATATAATTTAAATAATTTAACATAATTAATTAGCACGATGTTACTCAGTGCAAAGTCAAGAAATAGCAGCAATCAAGTTTATCAGCTTTTATAGCGCAACAACGTTTCATAATAAAATACAAACAAATAAATTTGGGCCTATAACCTGTTGTTTACGGTTTGATTAGCAACCGTTAGTTGACTTTTTCATATAATATAAATGTGTAATATTAATATGTTTGATAAAAATTGCAAAAGTCAAAATTTCATATTTTCAAATTTTTTTAAGAGAAAAATTCAAAATTTCTATTTTATATTTTCTTAATTTTTGTTTATTTTTTTAGTTATTTATAGTTATTTATATTTTTTTATTTCTTATTTTTTTATTTTTTTTGTAAATTTATTTTTTTTGTTATACATTTTTTCTATGTTCGAATTTAATTTATTTTTGTTTATTTATTTAGTATTATTATTATTTTTCTGTTTAAGCGCTAATCAAAAATTATTTAATTCATTTATTTTTTTTCAGTGCACCACGTCCTGTCTTCAAAAAATCTGCTTCGAATGGCCGACACATAGAAGAGGTCTCATTAACACCACAGCATGAGGAGATCGTGCAGTACATCAATGACTGTAAGTGTCAAAAAAGGATACTTAAGTGAGACTAAAATAGTATTTAGTGTATTTTAAGCACTATTGAGACATGTGTTGTCAAGTGGTTGCTGCGAGAATCAGAGAAAAACACTTAAGAAGAAGAAAAAAGTAAAACACTTAAGAAAGTATTATTTTACAAATTATTTTTAGATCAGTGATCAGTAGGGATCTGAGAAGTAGAGCAAAAAATTGTTAACAGAATATTCGAGACTAGAACTGTTTTTTGAAGAAAAGGACCAAAACTGGTATATGCGGAGCGCATTATATAATAGTGATTTAGGGCTCACCTTTTTCACCCTAACTATTCTGTAACTATCATTTCCATATCTAACTGTTACAATTTTCCATTTCTTGCACTCATCCACAGCGTGGAACGTCATTGTGGCGCATAATCCTTACGACTCCGCGTTCGAAAGCAATGGTCATCCGGAACAACCTACGGACTCCAACAACAACTCCGGTAAATATGCAATGTAAAATTTTCGAAAAAAAATCGCCTAACCACACTTTTATTTTTGCAAACTTATAGCAGGTTCTTCCATCGCATCCACCTCAACATCATCGGCCGCCTCATCGGTGTGCACCTCACCGCAACCGACCGCATCGATCTATTGCATCGAACCGCCGAGTCCAGTGTTGAGCGATTTCAAGCCCTTCGATTTGGTGACTTGGTGGTATGATCGCCTCTGTGATGTCAAGAGCACGTGAAGTGTGACGACGAACTAAAGCTAGCGAGAGAGAGTGAGTGTGCGCGTGAATGGGTGCGTTCGTGTGTGTGTGTGTGCGTGTGTGTGGGTGAGAATGTGACGTAAATGTACAACGAAGTGCTATTGAGTAAAACGAAAACAAGCTTAGACACATAAATACAAATAATTTACAACCAAAAAAGTGGCAGCAAGCAAAATTTCGTGCATAAAACACACAAACCGCAAACAATTTAAGCAAATCATAAACAATTGTGAATTGTCATCACCTGCGTCAGACAGTCGTCGTCGTCGGCGCCGAAATGCAGTGTAATTAATATACATACATACGTAAATAGAAATGCATATGCATGCAGGCTATACATACACACTTACCTATATGTGTAAAATAATTACATTTTAATTAAGTTTTATGTTTATATTTACTGCAGATATGTTTGCTCGTTTTTTTAATTAGCTGTTACAGTACTAAAGTAATAAATATTGCATAATAAATATATTTAAATTTTTATAATAATTTAGAAACTCAAAAAATTGCAATCCTAATAGCTATAATATATGTACATAATATATATATTAGTTAACGATAATAATGAAACCATTTAAAATAAATTTCAATAGGCACTTTTTGTTAGCAAGCACTGTAGTTACGCTCAAACGAATATAAGTAAAATATTAGTTATAAATTAACAACAGAATCGCTGTGAGAACTCGAGACGTATGATACATAAGAACTTTCATTGGAGAAATAATTGTATTATGCAACAAAATTTAGACATATAGTCGTTGAAAAACGTTATATGACATTAATAATGCGAAATATGCGCTAATCGTAAACAAGCAACGTAAAAATAGTATGTTTTACTTATTTTTATGCTAATTTAAAAAAATGCAATAGTTAGAAAACTCACCACGAAACAAAATTCAGCACAAAAAATTTCACCACAAATGAAAATTTAGCACGAGAGAAAATTTACCACGAAAGCAATTTCACCATAAATGAAAATTCACCACTTAAGAAAATTCATCAACATTTTTGAACAAAAAATTATAAAATGAAGTTAGACTTTTCTACCTAATCCGCTATATTCTATTAAAACGTTAAGTAGAAATAGCATTTCTACAGTTAAAATAACTTACACTGTGGGAAAAAGTATAGCACTAACTTTAAACCAAACAAAAATCACATTTTTACAGTTATATTAAAATATATTACGTTATGGAGAAAAGTATAGCGCTAAACTGAAATATTTGTTAAAACTATTTGACTGACATTAATTGCGACAACACTTTGAGATGCGGTGTAGGTATATAGAGTGCCGGCCAAAAATTGTTAGCCACTGCTTAAGCATCCTGTAGGACATGCAGTTTAACCTATAATGTGTTATAGCAATTTTACAGTTAACGCCAGCTGTTGTGTAGACACTTTGAAGGCCAATGTATTACAAGGGAAATGTTAGATTTGTTGTTATGAGACCAGCAAACTGTTTTTAAGGAAATGTTAAAGAAAATGCATGTATGTATGTATTTGTACAGAGCTATTGTTGAGTGTAAAATGTATTTAATATACAAATATCAAAATATTGTTTGCCATATTTTTAAGAGCACGGAAACTGCAACTATCAACTCAAACTATACAAAAATAAAACAAAACTTTAATATTTTTTAAGTTAAAAAAATCGTCGAAAGTATGAATATGAAAAATTTTTAGCAAAAATTTTAAATTAAAAGTTTTTCTTTTAACAAAAATTCGTAATTAAACAAAATTTTTTTTTTAAACAAAATTTTGCAAAAATCGTATATTTTATAGTCCATTGGTTGTTATTGATTATAATATTTCTATTTAGTTGTTCTTTGCGTACTTATTATATAATTTAGAAATGTGGACACAAAGTAAATTCGCACAAATTAGATAATTATTTAAATTTGTTTTAATATTGAAACTCAGCTTTATAAATATTGGGTTATTTATGTATTATTTGTATGAAAATTGTATATTAGGAATTTTTCACAAGTAAAAAATTTAAAATTCTTTTTATTTTTTAAATTTTCAAAAAAAAAGTTTATTAAAGAAATTACAAAATTGTTCATTGAATTGACGCGTAACTAACTTTATATTTTCGGAAAATCAGAGTTTAGTTTTTTAAAAACGCATATAAAATTTGTTTCATCCAATCCACGTAAAATAATTTTTTTGCTGGAAATATTCTTAGAAAATTATTTACTAACTTTCAAGACTAAAAAATCGCAGCTATTGAGTTTTTCATCCAATCGACGTATAGTTATGGCTTCACTGTACTGTGCAATTAAAAAAATAGTGCTTATCAATTTTTTTGTTACTTAATATTAAAAAACGCTATATTTCATTGAAGCGTGACCCCTATTTTGAAAGTAAAATAAGCATGAATATAAATTTTATGCAATGTGATGAGCACATAAAAGAATTACCCAAAAAATTAACCAAAAAATACCTAAAAAATTAACCAAAAATTATCCAAAAAGTTGACCAAAAAATTACCCAAAAAGTTATCCAAAAATTACGCAAAAAAATTCCAAAAAAAAACTTAAAAAAATTACGAAAAAAAAAAAACAAACAAAAATGGAACTACTAAAATGAACTTGCCTTACAATTTTGTTTTTAATTATCCTTAGTTAATTTACTTGTTGAATTGTCAAGCTTTGCTTGTTTGAACAGACAATAATATTAGTAGGCAATAAGGCGGGGCAAAAACGTTGAAGAACACAAATATTATTTAAACACATTAATGAATAATAAAAATATTTTTAATAATATTAATAAAAGTTATTTAAATAAAAATTAAAGAAAATTAGTAAAAAGAATCAAATAACGAATGCATTTTACGTGGGCAAACATTGGTAGCGAATGACTCAGTAATTCTATGGAATTTACGCTAGAAAAGTAACAAATTAAATATCATAAAGAAAGCAATTAATAACATTCAATTTGAACTGATATGCTAACTATGAATAAGTCACAAAAACAACGTGTAAACTTCAAAATATTTGTTAGAAAGCTAAATTAGGAAAATACTTCTAAAGTACGTTAATTTATTGCCCGTTTTAGATATCTCTATGTAATTACAATTCTGCGTTAATAATAATTACATAACTGTGCACGTATTGGAGATTTTGAAATGCTGTAAATAAATTAAAGTACAATAACAAAAAATAATTGTTTTTGTAAAAGTGATGAATTTATAAATGACTGCAATATTTCGTGAGTTTTATCATAAGCGGAGCAGACAAGTTATATATATAAATTTACAATAAACTAACTGATAACCAGCAACAAAATATAAATAAAAATATGAAAATAAAATAAATTTTAGCTTTATGAATATGATGAAATATTCAAAAATATTGATGAAATATGTAAATGATGCATAATGAAAAATTAATAAGACGTTGAAATGTGAAAAATATGAACAATTAACTGTTAAAAATATTGTTGGAAATTGGTTGTAAATTTTTGGCACTCACGGCAGCTATTACAAAGAAGAAGCAAAAGAAAAATGAAAATTTTCTGCATACTTACAACATGCATATAAAGGATGGATACTAAATTTTAGACTAATTATTTGGGTGAATGTGAAATAATTTAAAAAATATTTTCTTTGAGCGTACAAAAATTAGTCTTTTTTCGTATTTCTCCAATTTCATCGAAAGCATGAATAGCTTTATTAAATACCAACGGCATGAAAATTAAGTAAGTTCGCTTATGCAACGTTAAAATGAAATTCTATGTTAAAAATATTTTCTGAATTTAACTAAGACTACATTTTTTCTATATCTCAAATTTCATTGAAAGGACGAACTAGTTCATTTTACACAAGGCACGAAAATTATGTAAAATTAATGTTAATATCAATTACTAAGCAAAACTCAAAATAAAATTCAAAATTCTGAAATTTCGTCAAAAGGATGAACTAGCTCATTAAATACAAACGGCATGAAAATTAAGTGAAATAGCCGTTTTTGTAACGTTAAAATGAATTTCTATGTTAAAAATATTTTCTAAGCTTAACTAAGAATACATATTTTCTATATCTCAAATTTCATCGAAAAGACGAAATAGTTCATCATAATTAATTTTTAAGCTCCGAAACAATATTCATCGAAGAACTCGTTTAATATACGTAAACTATACAAATATAATGAAATTTAGCTGTGAAAGGGTTGAGAATATAAAATTTTAAAGCAACTGCGTCTTCAACTTATTTGTTAGAAAAGCTGCTTGACAGCATAATTTATAAGAAAATGTATGTATGTACGCAAGAAATACAAATTATTTTAATCAAATACTTAAATTTTGCTGCATAAAAATAGTAAAAGAAACAAAAAGTTAGTGCAAATTGATGAAAACATGCTTCCATTAAATATGTTTTGGCTTGAGAGAGTACCTACTGATACGACTAACCAGTGAAACTAGCAATTACCTTTATATAAGCAAATAACTTAAGATATTTACAGTTGCACAATTGAGGCAATGGAACAAATTTTACTACATGTTGCAAGAACAAGTGGCATGTGGCATAAAAATTAATTACTAAAGCAAAGGAATGTAAACATTGTTGAGTGCTCTTAGTAATACTTATATGACTGTAAGAGATGACGAAAATGTACACAAAGCAAATATGAAAAAATATATAGAAAAAAAAAATAATAAAAAAAAAAATTAAAAAAGTAAAATAGAAGCAAAAATAAAAATATTTTAAGCAAAAACTACAAATTGTAAACGAAAGCAGCTGCAAGAAAAAAATAACTGAAAATGTCATTGATGCAAGCACCAGCAACAAGTGCATAATGTCTAAAGCAAAATATAAAAAAAAAATTGACAAAAATGAGCAATTACCATTTTTTCTTTTTAATAAAAAAATCTTTACATGTAAGTATGTAAAAAATATATTTATTTTGTCCTCATACGAACAACATATATGCAAAACTGCATTTATAAGCGCGTAGTAAGTATAAATTTATATAAAATATATATTTTCTCTTCACAAAATTTTTCCAATATTGAACACACTCAGTTCGTATATAGTGTAACTGCTAACTGTTCAACGTGAAATTCATTGCTGACTTTCGTTGTTTTCACGTACAATACTATTGTGCTGTTGTACCCTCGGGCAGAGACGCAAGGACTTCACAAATAACTCTAAATTTTGCTTAAACTCTCTTATACAGTCCGTTTCGTTAGTTTCTGTGTCGTTGTTGTTGCTATTGTTATTGTCATCATATAAGTTTTTCATATTTTGATTGGCATATAATGTGATCGTCTCTTCATCCAAACAATCGATTAATTGTTGCGCATTCACGATGCATTCGCCGGCATTGTTGAGCGCATCGCGGAGACGTTGGATCTGGTTGGAGGAAGTTAGACATGGAGAATTATTGATAAGCATGAAAGTAGGTGTAGTTAAATCTTTTAAATTTTACTGAGAATGTAGTGCATGAGTACAAAGAGCTTGACAAGCTCGTCAACAAGGGTAATGCTTTAAAGTTCTACGAATGCGGCGATTAATAGAAGGGTTCAAGGCCGGATTCTCGTAGAACTCCCAAAAGTGATCTAGTGACTGATGCCCAGAGCATATTAAAATTATAAAAGAAACACTTCTTCAGCTGCTAAATGGCAGTAAAAGCATAACACCAAGTGATGGTGAATCTGGTTCCCCAATCGATGACGATGGAGAAGACGTTCCATTGCTCGACCTTGAAGAAGTTCGATTGGCAATTACTCGCCTGAAGAACAACAAAGCGGCGGGCGTCGATGGATTGCCGGCCGAGCTATTCCAATACGGCAAAAAGAACTGATAAAGATCCGACAAGGAGACACAAAATTGGAAAACGGAATTCGTACAGTGGAGTTCAAGAACTGCCTCTCTCTTTGGCAGCACGAGGCACCTTAGTTGACAAAAAAACAGGTTTCTAAATCAGTCAAAAGTCTCACCTCTAAATTCTTTCTTGCCTGAAATTGCAGATACTTGAAACATACGTCTTCGAAACGTTTCTGTAATATGAGATATTCATCTAAAAGGTTGTCGTAACGCGCTTTTGCGGTTTCTGTTTCACAACGACTCACTTGCAGCAGCTTTTCCTTTTTTATGAGCTGTCGACGGCATTTCTTGTATGAAATGGAAAGTTCATCATATCTGAAAATAACCACAATTGAATTCTAACTCGCTACTAACTAATCCGAGCATCCAAAAATATAAAGTATACATAGAATTGACGATTGGTGGTTTACTGATATTATCACCAAGCGAAGTCAAACATTATGATCGCATTCACCTTTGTTGCATTAGCAGCGGACTTATCGATTCGAAAGCTTCGGATGAGCAAGACCAACGCTCCGTGGCACAACAACGCGAGACCGCATTTTCCGGCGCCTCATCCTCAGTTGCTGAGCAGGCGTCAACACCGCGTATTAGTTCCATCAGCCGCACATTACGTGCCTTCTCATTATCCAATGACTGACACATATCCTTCAGCTTCTCTGTTTGACGTTCGTATGCCATACGCAAATGGAAATCGTTTTGTCGATCCTCAAGTATGGTATTCTCCAATTCACCAACGGTTTGTATAATCTGTTGAACTAGGTTATAGGTTTGCGGATTCGGTTGGAGCTTATTTGTTAAGTTGGCTTGTTTGCTGGTGGACGGATGCTGTGATGTGAGTTGGAGCGATAGTTGATGCGCTTTTGAAATTGGTGGTGGTGGAAAAAGTGTCTGACTGCTGCAACTGCTCTGGAAAGGCGGCAGCGGTAATGTAAAGGGATTGTGGCGAAGCGGCGTGGCGGGTTCTGCGCTTGCTGGTATTGGCAGTGTTTGCTTGCGGCCGTCTTGCGGCTGCGATGTGGTTGGTTCTTCTTCGGTTGCTGATTCTGCTTGTAGTTGTATTTTATCGGTTGCTTGGTCCCAAGGTAAATCGAGTTCTTGGTAGAGCGTTTCTTCAAAAGACATTATATACACCGTTTGCACAAAGAGTGGTTGGTTGGCTTATTTTTAATAAAGTCCGTGGTTTCCGTAAAATAAATCTTTTATTGGTAATATTAAGTTTATCTTAATTGTCTTCCTTCGTGTATTACAATTCCTATATTGTTGGCCGAAATGCTTTGGTAAATCGTCTACTTCGCGTGTGCGTATGGGCCGAGCGGTACGGAGGGCAGTAACTGAATGAATGACTGAATCATTCAGCTAAATTTTTGATATGATAAAAAATACCGAAACTTCAAATTTTTCTATGAAAATTTAGAATCAAACACAGAAATCATCACTTTGGGTGAAAAAATTGTGAAAGAAAATTGATTCAAAATAGCTTCGAGACTCGAATTGCTTGAGTGAGTGGAGCGAAGTAAAACTACAAAGCGTAAAAGTTATATTACAGATACCTGAGAGAGGAGGCCTCAATGCTAGAGTTTGAAGAGGTTGTCAAGCTGGCCGACAGGGGTAATGTGACTAATAGGTTTCAAGGCTGGAGCATTCTCTTGCAAAACCCCCAGAAGTGATTTAATGAGTGGTGCCTAGAGCGTACTGAAATTATGGAGGGAACATTTTTCCAATCTAGTGAATGGCAGTGAAAGCATAACACCAGGAGATGGTGAACCCGATTCCTCAATCGATAACGATGAAGCGACGTTCCATTGCCCGACCATGAAGAATTTGAAATAGCAATTACCCGTCTGAGGAATCGGCGGTGGCCGATGGATTACCGAGGCCGAGCTATTCAAATAATTCTTTGGACATTTCGGAGATCCTACAATGTATATATCTAAAAGATTAGCGTGTCAAACTGGGCCGATTTAGACATGTTCATCAGCCTGTATTTACTCCAAATAGTCCCTCAGTTCTTGAGATATCGATCTGAAAATCTGCACACATTCTTTTCTTGAAAAGAAACTACTATTTTGTCCGAACCACCTATATCGGATCACTATTGTATATAGATGACATATAAACTGAACGGTCGAAACCAGAAAAACTTTGGTATTTGATAAGATATCTTCGCGAAATTTGGCAGGGATTATTTCTCTAAACAACGCCACAATCTCTGAACAAATGGTTCAAATCGGACCACTATAGCCATATAAACTGAACGAAAAAAATCAAGTTCTTCTATAGAAAACTTTTTTATTTGACAAGATATCTTCGCGAAAATTAGGAGATATTATTATCTATGACAGCTATGTAATATCCGAAGAAATCAATCCGATTGGAACACTATAGCCTATAGCTGCCGTACAAACTAACCGGTCAATATCAAGTTACTGTATGAAGCACTCTTCTTTTTTGTGTGTGGTGCAGCTGCAGTTAACGTTTTTCTGGTTATAGTACATACTACTATTTATATCTATGCAAGTAAGTCATGTGTACTCTCACATATGGTTTACATACTGCCTATTCACAAGATGTGTAAAAGCAAAACCATACTCTCCTCAAACCACCGTCTTTAGTCCACAGCATAGCTACGCATATTATTTCACACAGATTTCATATGACTCTTTTGTTTAATTTCTCAGTTTTATTTTAAGATTTTTACCATTCAGTTAATTCTATTTTATTTTCTTACAGTTAATAGTCCTGCTTGCCTCTTTTCAATATGCAACAATATGGAAAACTTAAATGAATGCATCTCAATTTATGCAACAGCAACAAAAACAAAGAAACCTGTATCCCTTTGTCCATTCGTGCGTAAATTGTAATTTTAAGTTTCTTTGTGCGAGCGCGTATATGCTTACATACATACATATCTGTATGTGTATAAGCTCCGTAGTCATTTATGTATATTGATTAAGGTGAATTTTCGAAGTTGCTACTTTCTTTTTGCCATACGCCGACGCCTGCATGCACTTACATTTTACTCAGCAGTAAAAAAATATATCGTTATTAACTGCGTACATGTGTGTATGTATGTGTGGTCGATATCCGCCTGTTGAGCCCTTTGAGTGCTCGCACCAGCAGCGCCAATTGATAGTCGATCAAGCGTAGCAAGCCAACTATAAGGATCCTTACAAAGCGTTCGTGTGTGTGTGTATATGTACATGCATATTTATATAGGTGTATGTAAGTAAGCAGTTGTGTTTGTGTATATTTCTATTAGTTCGTCTGCGATTTTGTCATACTTTTTTGCAGCTTTGCTACTACTTTTAATGCCATTCAGTTGCTTGCCTCTTCGGCGGATTGCGTTCAGAGGCGCTCCTCCGTGCGTCCTCACTATAATTGTCATGTGTTTGATTGGTAGGTGTGTGTTGTCTGTGTGTATGTGTTATCCGATTGGTGGCATCGCTTTTCCGGGTTTATTGAATTTGTCATTCATAGTCATGCGATTAACGCCACAGTGTAATAAAAATATTCATATTATGGCAGCAGGAAGGGAGTATAAAAGAAAATAATGCCACAGAAAAAAGTTTAATACGTTAAAGGAATTATGGATTAAAAAATCGCTTTGATGAAGTGCAAAGAAAACACGCAAGGTAAATAGAAAAATATCACTGCTCTGTACTGTGAGAGATAAAAATGTAAATAAACGTCAATGGAGTAGGAGATGCTGGCTTTTAAAGGAAGATTATGGAGAATTTATATGGAGTTCACAAGCCGTACATGAGTTAATGATGCAGTTATGACCGAAGGTACCTTAAGTTGAAGTTGGTAGGTTAGGTTAGGTTAGATTAGGTTATAGAGTTGATAAAAATTTGTCCTTTGTGTTACCCAAAAACTTCATAAGGTACATCACCTCTTAGACCGAAGGAACGTTTATACACTCCCTAACAAGATTTGTGCGCACAGTCAGCGAGCTCAAAGTCAGCATAGCCTCTCGGCTATCAGAGTAAATACACACCTCTCTGAAGGAGATTACACGTCGGAGCAGTATATTTACCGCTAACTATATGACAGCCACCTCCGCTTGAAAGACGAAATCCTAAAGGCTATACTAGACACATAATTTTATTTTAGGTTTTATATGGGTCTCTGGTATCCTGCTCTGTTGGAAGATTGATAATTTGCGGTTGACAAGAACTGTCTAAAAAGAACGACTTCTTAAAGGGGTATTCTTGTTTAGACGAGGGATTTGAAATCAACTGGAGAAATATTGAGCTAACACAAATTAATGCAAAGCTGCAAGGAATGACTGGGTGGGACGACTTCTTAAGCGAGTATTATTGTCCGAAAAAATTGAGAATTGTTTTGCAATTATATATTCAAAACTAAAAATTTGGATCTCTGGCTCGAATACGTCCTTAAGCTAACAAAATTTAAACTTTTATGAAAATAGAACATGAAATACCAGTATGTGGACTAGCCCTTTGGATTTGGTTATCTTGTTATGGAAACTCGTCGGGATTTATGTGAGTTTAGATGGTTCTATTGTAGAGTATAACTAATATAAGGATCTTACTTATCACTTATCTTATCTCATGCTCTAACATAGAAAAAGTAATAGTTTAAATAAGAAAAGCTTGAAATGTAAAATCTCTTCTCTTCAACTTACTAATATGAAAGTATATATAAATAGTTAAGCTTTTTTTGAAAATTTATTTGAGGCATACAAAAAACCGCTGGTAGACAAAAAAATCATGAATCATAAGCTATATTGGTCAGAAATTGTTGGCATAGCATTTTATGTACCGGACGCGTCCAGTTATTTTTCTAAGATGCCTTCCCTTTGGTTAAGGATTATTTTCGAAAGTTTTTTCTCGACACTTTCAATAAAATAAAAAAAGCTCTTTTCTCTACCTTATTTTTTGACAATCCAAATTTTTCTAAAAATCTAAAACTTTTCCACAGACCTCTAATTCATTAATTCGAGTTCATATCATTAACTACATAATAATAATTTCCGTAATAAATCAACTAAAACAGCAATAAATTTATGAATATAAGCTGTTAACTACATAACCATTCATAAAAACCTGCATTACCATAAACACCCAGACGATATCTGAAACTGATTATCAGCTTAAGATATAGATAGCCCAAAAATAGCTGAGAACACAGCACAAATGCAATATTTGGACACGAGCCCCGTCGCTGATAAAATCATTGGAGCAAAGAGCTGTCGTGTTGGGTTTTATATCTTTTTGCTCATGCTGAAGTGCTGAGCGCAAATTAAAGCTCAGCAACGCTCCACAAGCGCACGTTGTGTTGGTGAATGATTTTAGTAGCGTTTTGTGCAGAGTTATTTTAGTTTACTTTGTGCGCGGCTGGTGGCTTGTTCAATTGTTAGTTTATAAAGCAAAACGTGTGAAATGTGTAGTTGACAAGTGACATTACTTGCTAAAAATCAATATTTTACCAAATTATTTAGTTATATAAGCATTAAGTAGTTGTTTATAAAAAAATTTTCTACAAATAATACGTCCAAACGCGTTTTAGTGAGCATTATATACGCAAATATGTCCAGTTTTGCGAATGCTGTGCGTGGTGTCTTCCGCCGTCATCCCTTTCTCGCCAACAGCGCCATCTATGGCAGCTTATATGTTGCGGCCGAGTATTCGCAGCAATATTTGGTGAAGCGTGTGCTGGTAAATGCGTATTTTTTTGCATTTTTTTGTTGTTAAAAAACTAGGAAAAGGATGTTTATAGCAGTGTGTGTAATCGGTTGTTGATAAACATTTGGATATAGATAATGCGAAAGCTATAGTGGAACTACCAAAATATATGGAAAATTAAATGAGAACGAAGATCATATGTAAAAAGTTAGCCCACAGAGATGATAAAATTGTAGAACTCCAAATTTTTGGGTTCAAATGCATTGTGTATGTAGTGAAAATCATTGGAAACAGGTCTTATGGTAGACATACAACCCAGAAGAACCAAAGTTGACATTTCCTCTTACAGCGACCTCACGACTATCCGACATTTACACCCGGGGTTAATATACATAGATGAGGTGCTTTGAAGTTACTTTAATGGCAACCACTAGATATTGCGTTCAATAAGAGTAAATTTAATGAAATCAGAGATAATGTTTTACATCTTTTACTTTGTAAAAAGTTCCAGAATGTTAATATGCTGTCTAAAATATACTGAAAAAAGCTTTTTCTAATATATTGAAGAGAACAGTAGTATTTTATGGTATGGTGTATAAATTACTCTCAAATATTTCGCTCCATTATAAAATCTGTTGATTTTGAATGGATGGATAGTTCTATGATGCCGTTCTAAGGACTAAAATATATTCAGGCTACTATATATATTCCTATATAGATTATTTGTTATATTGTATAAAATCGTACGAAAGTTGAATAATATGATGCGGTATATCCACTTAACTGGAGTGGAAGATGGTTCTAGGATGGGCTAAGTGAAGTTATATGAGTATAACCAGAAAATTTTTAAAGTGAATTAAGTAACTTGCATCATGTAATCATATAAAATTTATACACATACGCAATATACATACACACAAATACAATATACTTCTTTTCGCGAACAGCCGGAAACCGAAGCGGAAAAAGAGGATATCGATTATGCCACAATAGGTCGGTATGCTGTAATGGGTACAACCGTTTTCGCACCAACACTCTATACATGGTTTGTTGATTTTTATATATATTTTTTTGGAATAAGGGTATTCACAAAGCACAAAAGATGAAATTGCAGCTAAAATAATTTATATAAATATATTCGCAAATTTTGATATTTGGCTAAAATTTTTGAGAAAAAATTTAGAAATTAATTAAAAAAAATTTTAAAAATTTTTAAAAAAAAGAAGGTTTTTTAAAAAATGGTTAAAAAATAATTAATAAAATTTTATAAAAAATTATTAAAAAATAAATTACAAAAATTTTATTAAAAAAATATATATTTAAAAAAATTTCCTTAAAAAATAATTACTAAAATTAAAAAAAAAAAATAAAAAAAAAATTTCATAAAAAGTTTAAAAACCAATAATTGCTAAAATTTTAATAAAAAAAAATAAATATATAAAGAAAATTGTTAAAAAAAAACAATTACTAAAATTTTAATAAAATATGTACCCTAAAATTTTTTTTAAAATAATTACTAAAATTTTAATAAAAAAATTTCCGTGAATACCCTTTACTACATTTATTATTTGTTTATTCACATTAAGTGCCAATGATTTAAACATTTATTAATTTCTTCATCATATTCAACATCGTATCTACACCGCTTTGTGTTCCGTCGCACATTTGCTTATTTGCTTTTGAATATTTTATGTACACTGTTACTTTTGCATTGCCCTTTTATAGGCTTCAATTAAAATAAATTTGCAACTAAATTGTTGTTGCTGTCTGTGCGCACAAATAAATTAATCATGAACCTCACTCAGCACTAGACCAAGCCAGCGCACCTTAATTTTGTTATCACATCACATTTTCGCTCTCTATCACAAGCACTCTTATTTTATTTACACAAAAATTCACCAGCTTGTTTGAAATTTAAGATTTAACACAGTCACCGCACATTTTAGTGTTTATGTCTTATCATGGTGTGCTTATCACACATTTATCCATAAATTCACCACATGGTTACGAAATGCACGTGTTGTATCCCAACACATAAACAGCTGTTTAGTTTGTTTTCTCACTTGCTCTCTTTTTCTCCCTTTTTTCCTGTATCTCTCTCTGTCGTTTTCTTAACCTCTTCTCCTTTCTTGTGTACAACTCTCGCAGTTTTATACCAGTATTCTTTATTCTTTGAGCTTTTCAACAATCACCAACAACTTTACCAAAGTTTTTTAAGTAAAGCTCATGCTGGTAAAAATCAAGCTTTGTTAGTGATACTTTTACACCTTTGAAAAAATGTTAGTTGAAGCTTGAAGCTGACTTTGATATTGGGTACCAGTTTAATTTTCTGTAGATATTCTGTTAAGTCGTCCGACGTCTGATTTGAAGCATATAATTCTAGCAATTTTACCGTAAGTATTTCAATTTCGTCCACGTATTCCATTGCCTTCTCTGATTTGTGTATCCAGTAAGCTAAATTTTTCTCCAAAATTTCTTTACGAATTTTGCACTCATTTTAAAGTAGCGAAGTTAATGTCAAGTAAAAATTTTCGCTCAGTGTTGGTTTTACTTCTCACCTGCTTTACTCTACTCTTAGGTCTAAGCAGTGACATTTTCTAAGTCTCTTTGGGAGTGAAGTAACTGAGTTGGCAACCAATTTATTATTATTCAAAGGGGCAAAGAATCAAAACTCTTGAGTTAGTCTTGTTGCTCTGTAAGCTGTAACTTATTAACTTTTAGCGGCCAAGGCTTGAAGTTTAATCGGTTCTTTCAAGCTGTTCCATTAGCCACACATTTTAAAGGCTTTAGTTTAAAGCGATTCTTTCATAAAATTTATTTTCCAAAAAACTGTGCAATATATTTTGTTAATTTTTTTTTTTAATTTTTCACTATTTCGAAATTTACAAATACAATTATATACAAATTTATTTTCTAAAATTATTATAATATAATAAATATCGTTATATTTTTAATTTTAACGACTTCAGCACACAAGAAAAAGCACTCAAACTTTGCACTCATATTTTTAGGCATAAAAAACTGCTTCACTCAATGTGAGTTAGTCTTGTATAGCGCAGCTTAAATGGATAAAGTTATGCGGCATTGTCTCTCTTAGCGTGCACATTTCAAAGCTATGCGCTGTTCCGTCTAATATTATAGCAAATTTAAGAAAAAAATTTAATGAACACTACTTAATTTAATACACTTTCAATTAAATAGGTACAAATGGTTGGATGGCACCTTCCCTGGCACTACCAAACAGATAATCGTAAAAAAGCTGGTGCTGGATCAATTCGTGTTAACACCCTACCTGCTGACTGCTTTCTATACAGGTAAGCAGATTTTCAATTAAAAAGTTTAGAGAATAAAACAGTTCCCCAAAAAATAACTAATTTATATTAAACAATACTTTAACTCAAATATTTCCCATTCTCCGCAATTACTTTCAGGCATGTCATTGATGGAGCAAGCTGAGGATCCTTTCAAGGAGTTACGCGAGAAATTTTTACCCACATTTACACGCTCTTGCATATTTTGGCTGCCAGCGCAAACTTTGAACTTCGTTATGGTTGCGCCAAGATTTCGCGTTATTTACATGGGGGTCTGCGGCTTTATATGGGTGAATATTTTATGTTGGATCAAGCGGCAACCTAATGAGCTGGAGCCTGCCAGTGAGGTGAAACTGAAGGTGGCTGGTCAATAGAGGCTTAAATTAAGTAGATTTTTTTTAGAGATTTGAGATTTTTAATAATTTAGTGCACTAGCAAATGCAATGCTATAAGATTTGAGCTTATTTTAACTTGTATTTAGAGAAGCTTTAAATAGCATTTTTGAATAAAATATTAAAAAGAGGCTTATAGAATGCATTTAGGTATTAAGTACTATTTTTAAAGACAACATGTCATAAATTGGTGAGGAAAAAATCAAATGAATTTAAGCGAAGAGTTTCGGGAGAATACGGTTTTTGAAAGATGTGAGATTTGTCTTAAGTTAACAATAAGTTACATTTCATAAGCTGTTACAAACGAATTTATTTGTAAAAATTAGAAAAACATTGCAATAAAGTCTATTTCAATCAATCGATAAATTTTATTCGATTTCAATTAATCAATACTTATCGATAAATGAGTGTAATTTAGGGCACTGTTTATTCCGATTAATCTATATTTATCGATAATTTTATACGATTTCAATTAATCGATATTTATCGATAAATTGTATGATATTTATGACAGCGCAATTTTCATGAAAATGTTTAAAAAGTATATTGTGGGTAAAACTCTATTCAAATTAACCGATATATTGAATAAAAACGATATGTTATCGATTTTTCGCAAAATATTTCGAAATATATCTAAAATGTATAATGACTTTACATTAACTAGCGACACATACTATATTAACAACTTTATTCGCTAAATAACAATATGTTTATCGGTTATACGAATTATTTCGATTATATAAATATGGGTAAATTTATCGATTATTGTTGTAAACTACATATGTTCAAAGCAAACTATTCATAATTCTCATAACACCGGCTACAACAATTGTACCAAAATCGATAAATTTATCGATATAAAAACAATACAATGTAAACTGTCTTTAACTCACGACGTTTCAACTGAGGTGAGTGTATGGTATTCATATAATTTGATGGTGTAACTAACTCACTTATAGTGCAGTGCTTGGAGATTTGCCACACCAAAAGAGCGCAACACTCTGTGAAGTGCATAACTACTTGCGTGCGCTCAAATACAAGCACATACACACACTTTCAAACATACACAAGTGATTTCCTGTAAGCCAAGCGTCGCTATACTATACAATAAACTTTCCGGTATGCATATGAAAATAAATGTTACGTATACGCCATGTCTGGTTGGCGAAAAACGCGTTGTACGGCTTGGTTAGCTGCACAGGCTGGCTTTAAGCAACAATAAAGCCGGCATTAATGTGGCGTAAATCTTTATGCTTTTTGTGAAAAATTGCCAAGTCATTTTTGTTGTTGTTGCCTTTGCAACGCCCCCATTCGGCAAGTGTGCCATAACAATATGTTGCCGAATGGCACAGCACAGTGCCGTTGAAATAACAATAATACAAAAAAGAAATATGCCTTTCTCGAAAAATGAGGTTGCAACCAGTTTTTGGCGAAAGGTTAAAAATTTCCATATTTCCATATGCCAAAGCAACAAGCGGCGCAACCGCTGCCGCGTAAAAGTATTTTGTTTGCGCCTGAATTTGTATCCTTTGCGCATACGCTGGCAGCGCAACAGTTGTTCGCATAATTTTAACACCTACACAAGCAAGCAATTGCGTGAATAAATAATTTTTGGTCACACAATAGCGGCATAGTAAAAAAGTAAACACACAGCCATGGTAAAATGTGCACGGGCGCCGCCACAACAACGGCGGCATAGCCTTGAGTGGCGTCGGTGAAGTCGGCGTTTTCGGCAAAACGCTAACTAGCGCAAAGATTAATGAGCGCAAATTTTAAGTGTACGCTGTGTAGCGTTTATATTTGCATAATTTGTGTAGCATTTTACACCTTTTAACGCGCTGCCATCAAACGTGTCGGTCTGCTTGCCTGCCTGCCCGTCTTCCGAGCGTCTTCCGCGGCGTGGCACAACAAGTGGAGTGCGGCGCCTCTGTTGCGCTTTATTTTCAAACGTTGTTTTTTGTGTTGCTTGTGGCGTTGTTGGGGCGGCAGCAGCAGTTGCGCCTGCCATTTCAGTTCAAGGACATAAATTTGCTGAAAAATGAGTGGAAATATTTTTTCTCTGCTGCTTTTGTATGCAGTTAACCTTTTCGCCGCTTTGTCGTATAATTTGAAATTTAAAAATTTTGCAACTTTTCACAACTTTCATTGCTCACACTTCGCTCTCAATTGCTCCATGCCGCAACGTGTGTTGCATAGCTAAAAAGTGTTACTCTTTCAAGTATTTTCGTGTCATGAGAAATTGCATATAAAAAGGTAGTAGTTTTGGTGCCGTCTGTAGCCTAGCTGTTTTTGTTGTTGTTCAAGTGCGCACAGTAGCTGTTGGTAGTTGAGTAAGCAACTGGTTGAGTTGACAGTTGGGTCGAGTGCTTTTCTTGCTAAGGCCAATGTGGCCAAGTGGAAGACACGGTAAAAACTCACGCTTTGCTGGAAATTAGCTTAGAAAAAGTTTGCACAGTTAACTGTAACTGTTGTTTTTGTAGCGGTTATGAATAGATAAATTCATGCTGCTATGACACCTATTGATAGCAAGCGTAAAAACTTGCAATAACCGCACGTTGCTTGTATTTGATTATACATGGCAAAGGAGGAGTGAGGGAATGAGTGGAAATGGTTGGTGAATTTAGCGCAATTACAAAAATAAACTAGATTGCATATCAGAGCAGTGTGAGGTAGGTGTAAAACTTTAAAATACTGCATTATAGGTTAAATATAAACTTATACATTAGGGTGTGCAAAAAAAAAATTAAAACAAGAAAACGCAAATTTCGGTTGCATCTAAGCTATAATAAAAATAAAAAAGTTTTAAAACAAGTACTCGATTTTCATCGGTCGGTTTGTATGACAGCTATATGCTATAGTGGTTCGATCGAAAAAAAATTGTTCAGACATTATTGTAATGCCTTGGATAAAAGCGCATCCCAAATTTTACAAAGTTAGCTTGTCAAACGAAAAAGATTTCCATGCAAGCACTTCATTCCGATCGTCTAGTTTGTATGGCAGCTATTTGCTATAGTAGTCCATTATTGTCAGTTCCGACATATTAGCAGCTTTATAGCAAGAAAAGTATGGGTGCAAAATTTCATACCGATATCTCAAAAACTGAGGGACTAGTTAGCATATATATGGATAAACGGACGAAGTGAGAGAAGGGCAGAAAGACGGAAATAGCTTGTTAAAGCGATCATTCTGTTAAACATTGATTTTATACAAATCCAAAATTTTATTCCTCTTCTTGATTGACGTAGACACCGCTTACGCAGTTACATACTTTTACGCATCCAAATATCCTTGACTTTGAAGCCTTGAGCGAAAACTTTGGTTGACTGTTTAAAAATAGATTTGATTTATTAAAATCAAGTTATTTTTTCTCCTCCTAAAATATCAGCAATTTCCTAGAAATCTAAGGAGAACTAAAAGTAGTCTCCTCATACCCACTGGCAATTAATTATTATTAAATCATATTTAAATACAAGCGTGGGCACGCTTGATAGTGAAAATTTAAGTGTTGCTGCACCAACTCAAGCATGCATGTAACGCGTGTGTGCGTATATAAGTTTGAGAACACCACCACAAACTTTCACGCAAACGAGGCTAATGCACAAATAGCCTGTGTCAATGAAATTAATTAAGAAAGTTAACGTTATTAGGTTAAAAAGTCAATGTGGTTTGTAGTTATGTAAGCGCTGCGAGCGGCGAGGCAGGTGAAAAATAAGTAGATATACGCGCACAAAAACAACTACGGCCACAAAATGGGTTGCCAACAACAAGCAATGTCTTGCCTACAGTGATAAATAGCGGTTAAAGCAGGTAGGCTGACTGCTTGACTGCTATGACAGTAGTGAGAGAGATAATTAGCAAAAAATGTGTGTGCAAATCTGTGTATGTGTGTGCGTTTATGTGTAAAATGTGGCTAATTACATACAATGCGTTTATGGTAGGCGCTGATGATAAATCAACGCTTGCGGCGACATGCATATCCATGTTTAGCTAAGACTATCAATGGTGTCTTAAATGCTTGTCACTCAATCAACGCGCATGTGTGTATACACGCGGCTAAAACGCTTGGTGGAAGCGTTTCGACAAGGTGTATTTGTATTTACGCTGCAATTCTATGGATTTATGTAAGCAGCTCAAGTGCTTATGAGCGGGCATGGTGGCCTGTGCTGACTATGCTGAGGTGGGTATGGCGTTGTACATGGCGTATGAGTGACTTGCTGCAGGCGACTTACTTTGAGTTTGAGTTGTGTGGGCGTATGAAGCACTAAGTGCAAGTATGATTTTTCTCTTGCTTAGTATTTATAATTTTTCTATTTATATAATTCCGCTTTTTTTTTAGAAAAAATATAGATATGCAGAATATAGCTACTGTAAAGCTTTCCATATTTTAGTTCATCTGCCATACAGCAACCCAACGAGGCCAACTGCTGATTGACGTTGGGTATTGTTGGTTTCCGACAGCGTCACATGAAACCAGCACACGTGCCGTTTACAAATCTAAGCGTAAGCTAGATTTATACACACATACATACATGGTATACACACAGTATATCTGTTGACAACATTAAGCTACTCAGTCAAGGCGCATTTCTGTGGTTGAATACATGTGTGTGCTTGTGTATTTACGAGTACAACACCCTGTGAAAACGCCTTCTAATTACGTTTATAAATATTTAGTGTGCACATTTAATTGTGTGTGTGTGTTTGTATTAGAGCTAGCGTGCAGAAAATTACTACGCATATATGCGTGTAAATAGTTCCTACGCATTTACTACAATACAATAACAACAACAATGTTGGTAACCACACTTAACACATTAGCAATGCCAACAAAGGTGGAACAACAATGCATATGCTGACAATACAAATACAGGCACGCAAAACTAATAGTTTTATAATTGGAAGCGGAGCTCGTGTGCGGCACGGTGGTGTGAAAAGTTAATTATTTTAAAGATAAAGACAAAAAACAAAAAGATGACGCAAAAAGTTGTAATATTCTTCGCAAAGAAACAAGTTTTTACAGAAAAACTTCATTTTGATCGTTCAGTTTGTATGACAGCTATATGCTATAGTTGTCCGATTCAAACAATCTATTCAGAGATTGAAAGCAATCCTTGAATAATGATCTGTGCCAAATTTCATGAAGACATCTTAACAAATAAAAGGCCTGTTATATAAAAACTTGGTTTGGATCGTTCAGTTTGTATGGCAGTTATATGCCATAATAGTCCGATTTGAACGATTTCTTTGAAAGTTATAGCGTAACTTTGTATAACAGTCTGTGCAAAATTTCTTGCAGATATCTTGTCAAATAAAAAAGTTTTGCATACAAGCACTTGATTCCGATCGTTCAGTTTGTATGGCAGCTATATGATATAGTGCTCCGATACCGGCATTTCTGATAAACGAGCAGCTTTTTGATGAGAAAAAAGACGTGTGCAAAATCTCAAATCGATACCTCAAAAACTGAAAGACTACATGACGAATATAGAAGAATGGACAGAAAGACGGATATACCATTTAAGCGTTTCTTTCTAAAGGTTGTGATACAAAAAAGCAAAGCAAAATTATAAAAAAAAAAAATTATTTGCACTTTTCTTTGTCATTTTTGTACCACTGTGCCACAGATACTATTTCACAAACATATTCTTTCTCCAAGTATTCAACGCAGTCACTGTCACCATTGTATATTAGCTTGTTTGTTTGTTGTAAGGCATTAACATTATAATGCCGTGGCTCATATTAAAATAAGAAAGCGATACGCATTCAAGCAATATATGTCTTAGGTTTCAAGAAATTCATTATTCACACACACCCATGCACCAAAACTGCCTACTCTCACATATACGAACTGTGAACTCGCTTTTTGTGCTTTCAGTAATCCATTCTCGTTTACAATTTACTGTTACTTTCTCTTTTCCTCTCCTAAATTTCAGTAAAATAATTACCGCATTGCATTTTTTATTCAACCGAATTGTAATTTCGAAAAATTAATTATTGCTACTCATTACTAAGTCTAGTCTAACATAATTGCATTTTTCGTGCCAGTTGGGCTGTTGATTTTCGAATATTTTAATAATTATTATACAATATATTATCTTAATTGAATTAATTACACAGACCATTAGTGTTGTGGTTTTTCTAGATTTTTTTGTGGCCGCAGAAGACAGTTAATTACTTGGGAGAAATGTAATTACTGAAATTTTCAAAGGTGTTATGCAAATGTCTTGCACGTGTTTAAAGATTTTTTTTAATAATCTAGAAAGACAAGATCAAATAAATAAATATTAGAAATATTCCTAACCTACATAAATCTATAGTTATTAGTTTTTTAATGACCTCCTTGTCCTCATTGTACTCTGAACAGGTATACTATTAACTTTGCTACGAAGTTTATGGCACCCAAAGGGAAATATCGGAGACCATATAAACAGACTGCCTACTTCGCAACGTTACAATCGACCACAGCACGTGCGAGACGTGATAGATAACGAGAGTTGAAGAGGGAAGCGAGACGAAATGCGTGAGTACGAAAAGCTTGACAAACTTGCCGACAGGAGTAATGCTCGAAAATTCTTCGAAAAGATGTGGCGCCTAACCAAAGGTTTCAAGATCGAAGCTGACACTTGTAGAAACGCTCGAGGTTATCTAGTAACTGATGCTCAGAGCATACTGAAATTATGGAATGAACACTTCTCCAAAGTGGCTGTGAAACCATAACATGAGAAGATGGTGAACCCGATTCCCCAATCGACGAAAACGTTCCTCATCATTCTCGTCCTGCTATATGATTCGGAGACATGGACAGAGCCATGATCTGATGCATCGGCCTTAGGAGAATCGAAGGGAAAAGTTTTGCGGAAGATTTATGGATTTTTGCGCATTGGCAACGGCGAGTATCGCAGTCGATGGAACGATAGGCTGTACGAGATATAAGGCAACATTGACATAATTCAGCGAATCAAAAGAGAGCGGACAACGCGTCTAGTTCATGTTTCCGATGGAAAGAATACTCCAGCTTTGAAGGTTTTCGATTCAGTACCCGTCGGAGTTAGAACAATGCTATCTTCACAGTGAAGCCAAAATAATCATTAAAGCGTGCAATCATTACTCTGTCAAATAAAAAAGCTATTCCCAACTTACTTCATTAGCACAAAACTCTCAGCTGCTAAAACTTGCCATGCGTAAATATTTACTCCAATTGGCTTATTAAAAGTTATTTACAAAGTTGTCTTAAATAAATTGCAGAGGATATAAGTTGCAAGCAATTATTCGGCGAAATTCTATAAAAATAATAGCTAAACCTCATAATAACAATAAGGGTAATGATCATAACTTTTAAATCCCACCAAAGAGATCACAATTATTCCAAATGAATAAATCGCATAAAGGCAAAAGCACACACATACACAAATATATATAAATATCTATAGTACAATGTTTGCGTATTGTACTATATAACAGCAAGAGCAACTGTGTGAATGTAGCCGAACAATTGCTATTTAGTAATAAAGCGCATAATTTAGTTATAAAAATAAATAAATTCTATTTGCAATTTTAGCCAATTACCCCGAAATGAACTTTCGCAAAAGTAACTAAAAATTGCGCAATTTTTACATACAAATAAGGCAGCTGCTGCTCGCTACTTGCTTGCTGGCTGCTGCTGATGGCTGCTGGCCACTAGCTGGTCGCAACTGTGTTCGACCAGACAAAGTTGAGCGCATGGATTTTGTGGAAAACTTTTTAAGTCAACTAATGAGCCCAAAAGCTCGCTTTGATACACTGGCGCAGCCGAAAAGTGCTAGCTATTGTTGTTGTTGCCACTATTATTGTTTTTGTTGCTATTATTATTGTTGCTCTTTTGTATATTGTTTTCAGTTTTGCATCCAGCATTGACCAGTTATGGCAGCGGCAGTGGCTTTTGCTCGAAGAAGTATGAGTTTCATGAAACGAAACGATGCAGTGGCGGCGGGAGCAACAAGTCCCAGCAATTTCAAGAAATGCGAATTATACAAATACATTTTTGTGCTGCTTTGCGCTCGACAAAATTTTATGATAGGATTTTGCAAAATTTTATTGACAAAATGCGCGGCAGTCAGCTTTACCAACAAGCTTATGACGAAAGTTGTGCGTCGCCTTATCAATGGCAGCGGATAGCGTAAGGCTGAGCGCATAGTGGACTGGTGTGCAGCGTGGACTTGAAATTCGAGAAAATATTGAAGAAAAATTGTGGAAATTAAGCGCTACTAGGCGCGAGGGAGATATAAGCCTCTCATTATTTCCCTACTATTATACGGCGCAGGAATATGGACGGTGACAAAGTGAGATGAGAAAGCAGTTGTAGCATTCGTGTGAACTGTTCTTGGCAAGATTTTTTGAGCTGTCCGCGTAGCGTTGAATATAAAAAATTATGGAATCATAAACTGTATGAGTTCTCTCGTGACATGGATATAGTTAAGTGCATAAAAATTCGAGAAAAGCGCTAGTTAGACTATGTCGTTAGCATGCAAGTTGCTGCTCCAGGGAAAATGTTTTCGATTCGAGACTTACTGTTGGGGAACGGACCTACTATTGGAGAACGGAAGCAGGCATCCAATGAAAAAACCAAGTGAAAAACGATCCTTAGTAAGACACGGATCTGGTGCGGACTACTAGATGGATTGGTTTGAACCCTGGGCTGGCGGCCATCTCATTTGATCTGGTAAATGTATAGTTGACGTGATATAGCGAAGGACAAAGGCAACTGCCACAGTTTTGTGTTCTCGGCTCAGACCGTACCAATATTGTCATGCCATAGAAGAAGTAGAAGAAGGCGTAAGGGGATTGAGTGTTAGACTCTCCCTTGATTTGCGCTCGTTTCGCCATGCGCTCAGCTTAAGGCTCGTAGTAGTATGTTACACCGCAGCCATATACATATAGACTTCACTTGCAAAAAATTACACATTTTGTTGTTTTTGTATTTTAAATTTCTTTGGACCTCCTTTACTTCCTCTAAGCTGTTGCGTTAAATAATATATGACAGTATTATATTTTCATTAGCTGGACCGTGCTTTTCAAGAACTTACTTTTCTTATGAACTACAAAAAAATATTTTATTTTATTATATTTTTGATAAACTCCAATAAAGCTTACATTTAGCTTGTGGGCTTTGCTTTTGCTGCGCTTTTATATTTTCGGACAACGCTTATGTCACTATCAAGCTGGCCACGCAAGTGGTATATTGCCGTTTGTTAGCAATTTATTGCGCCTTTTTGCCTATATTCGTATCATTCTGTTTTTTATTTACATCCGCTTGTTTGTTCAAAGCGGAAAATTAATTCCATCTTAGCTCGTTTCCGTTTATCTTGTGAAATTACTTTCTTCTGCTGTTGTAGGTATTGTTGTTGCATTTTTTACTACATCTTCTTGTTAGCTGTTGTGCTGTTTGTATTGTGCTTTTAGTTTTGTATATTTTTTCTGCATTTTTTTATTGTTCTGCCAGTTCAGTTTACGCATCCGGTCATGCCCGCAGCTTCGAGTGTATGTCCACTTAGTTGCTTCATTTTTATTTTTGTAGTAAAGTACCCGCTTTTTAATAAATAAATACATTATTTATTTCGAGTCAGTCGAATTCGTTAGTCGGAGAGCTCGAAGTGGTGGTCAAAGCATATTTTTGTGTAGAATACACACAGAAAGTAGGCGTTTTTGGGTACAGCTACTTCCATTATACTTTTTAAATATTGATAAGTGTAAGAATTTTGTCAGCTATTTAGAGGCTAGGTTAGAACGGGAGTCCAAAAGTCGAGTTGATCCAAAAACCAAAAACTACACTTAGACAGATGTGTGTCTACCGACATACCTCAATCTTAGCCTGACAAAAGATGGGCAATAGAGAACAAGAGAGAAGATGATCCCACCTCACCTGCCTCCAAACAGCTTTGAAGAAGAGCGTTCGACACAATATTTGGCAGCATCGCGTGTAAACCTTTTGGACAGCGTCAAGTCAGACCATCTATAATTTTGGCGAGACGGACTTTGACAAGAGCCAGTAGTTCAGAAGACCACTTGCGGTTCACTCTGGGACAGATGAAACGTGCAGTCGCACAAGTTCTAGTTGCTGAGCAGCCTCTGGCTGAGCTTACAGGAGATCCAAAGGTCCAATGCTAGAACATGAGCAGACATTGTAGAATCGGCTGGACTCCCGTACGATTGTATATTGACGGATGAAATTGAGGAAAAGCAGTCCTCCATAGCCAGCTCATCGGCATTGTAGTTTTCAAAGCTTTCTCTGCGACCGGGCATCTGATAGTATGTAAGAATTTTTAAGGTATTGCTAGTAAAGTTATCAACTCCTTGACTAGTGCGAGCTGCAGAAGTCTGATAGTCCCAAACTAGAGTTGATAAAGAGCTTCTGACAACAGACTTCACCTCGATTCAACCGTGGAAAGCTCACTGAACCCGCTGTATAACAGCTTCGGCCCTCACATCTTACGTAGGTATGTGAGTTAGGACGAAACCGTCAGGAGAGGGTTCTGTGGTGCAGGGATCTATAGCGAGAATAAAGCAATCGAAGCTGTGGAGAATTTCATTGTTTTCTGCCCGGGGCTTCTCTAATTCTAATAGTAGCCTTCGCCGCCAGGCACCTAATAGCTATGTCAACAACGTGTAGAATAGTATTGAGTGCCATGGTTGGGGTAGTATTTAGTGCACCACAGATGCCGGAACAGCTCTTTTAATATGTTCCAGCTGTTTGTCTAGTGTGGTTTTTCAAGCGACCTCCAATTGTCTGTATGGTATTATTGGGTTAACTACGGCTTCATAGAGTCAGAACTTTTAAGGAGCAGCTTAGATAATTAGATGAGTCAGTACTTGAAACGGAAAGAAGTATATTTTCATATGTTGAACTAGAGACCTCAAAATCTCAACAGCGGGTTTGTCATTATCAATATCGGTATCTGCAGTTTCTTTGCTTCTCTCATAACGGTTTTTATAATTTTTTGAATATCTAATGTGGTTTATCCTCTGTTTCGTTCGCTACATCTGAAGCTAACTTTTTTCTCTTTTTTTAATATTCTTATTATTAATTTATATCCCCTCTAGTCCCCAACTACGCTCACACATTAACTTTCCCCGAAATGTCGTGTTGTTGCGATTTATTTCATCAGCGTTACTCGGAAGCCTTCCATTATGTTTAAGAAACGTTTTTGTCGGTTTTTATTTACTGTTTGTTGTTTCGTTTTGTTGGCCAACGTTTGTTGCTGTTATTTTTGTTGTACTGTTGTAGTTCGTGTAGCTTTATTTTTCTGACTTGCCTTTATTGGAACAAGTTTCTTTTTGTTGTAAAAAGAAAAACGGGTTTGTTGTTGTTAATATTATGGAAGTTTGACTGACTTGTTTGTTCGTTCGCTTTGTTTGCTCGTTTGACTCCTTGTTTGCAAGTCCCGTTTGCATTGTTTGCTTATTTCCGTTTTCTTGCGAACGGGAAGGAAGTATGTTGTCCGCGTGCTTCGCATGCTTGACCCATTGTCGGCGCGTTGTAGGGAGTCTAGTGTTTTTTGGGGACCCACATATATGAAGTTTTTTTGGTTTCGCAACAACAAAAAGGGAACTGAATTCAAAAAAATGGTCTTGAGACTCTTTTTTAAGAAATTTTGAAAAGTTAGTGGCTTGCTATTTTGGCTTATTTTGATGTGAGACAAGGTGGCCTTGTTGATAAAATTGCTGAGACCAAAGGTAAGTCTTATATGGTTCACTTAAATCTATATTATTATTATTATTTATACTCTGATGTTTATGTAACTGCTGTTATGACTTGTCAGATTCCTTTATGAGCATCTTTAGCAAGTTAAGTATAAACTGAAGGGCTTCCAATAGCAGTTTCTTTGGGAAAAATTGTGTGTTCGGAGAGAAGATTTGGAATCTTATGGTAACTAATCGAAGTATTGATTATTTCATAATAGAACAGGGCAGACTTTCTGTGAGAATGTAGTCTAAAAGTGAAGAGTTCGAGGATTCTGAGTTATTATTATAAAAGTATTTACTCGAAAACTTTGTACGAAAGCCTTTCTTGAGATGACACAAAACATAAGTAACGGAAAGAAGGCAATATTGATGTGTTGAAATTTCGCTCAAATTGGCTTCACAGAGCGGGCCATTAAGCAACTTTTTTAGCTGGAAAGCAGACTGTTTCTCTTTTTCCAAGAAAACCAAGTAGTAATGAGCTCAACGTCAATTTTTTGAAGGAAATCGATAACTGCTTTACTTCTAACGATTTTTTAATTAAACACATCACTCTCCCATGAAAGTTATATAATTACTTTTAATTGAATTAATTGTTTCCAATGAAATATTGTGGTCAATGAAATGAAGGGTGAAGACAAAATTACAGCTAATTAGCCGCAGTAATACAACTCTTCCACGCATATCAGCTATTTTCGTTATAAGCATACATATGTACATTTTCCCAAACACTATGCAGACATTAAAGTTGCCAACTAATTTATTTACTAAATTAAAACAAAAAGTATAATTGGGGGAGTATTGAAAAAACACACGCTCCCTCTAACCAAAAATTTTCCGGTTATGCATAGGGGGGGTAAAGAAATAGTTCCCTCCCACTGCCAACCAAAAATTTTTGTATAAGCATTTGCCCCATATGCAAAACAACAACACTGAAGCGGCAACAAAAAGGTAAAAACTTTTTAATTACCGTGATTTTCATATGCGATGCAGGCAAAGTAAACAAAACTCTGCCAACTTGCCAAACATATACACACATATATAAGTATGTAAATAAATATGTATATACTAGTCTACATGTCCATACTGCTAACCGGATGTGTGCCAAGGATAATAAACGCAATTTTCGAAGAACCACACTTAATTGTAGTGCAGCGACTTGTATAAGTTGCAACACAAACAAAACTGTTGTCGAACCAGTGTAGTGGAAATACGGTTTACCAGTGAAGGCACAGTACTGCACACACACAAAAACAAATTAGCAATAGATGATAGTTTTCTTTGGCGAAAAGGTAAGCGATGCGGGCGCAAACACACATTTCGATGAGCTGAAATTACAAGCAAAGTAAAGAAATAACTGCGATTTAAAGAAAATAGGGGCAAGATAAACAGTACACAGCATACAACAGACAATAGCATTTATATATGTATACATGTGTATGTGTGCTTGTTTTGTGTAAACACACATGTAGTTGACTTACTGCGAAACTTGCTTGTAAACAAGTCGAGAAAGCAGCGCCAACAGCTGAAGCAGCATGAAAAACTACTTATTTACACTAAACTTGTAACTTGTAAATGCAATAAGGAAAGCAAGAAAGCGCAGAAAAAGTAAGAAATTAAAAAAGGAAATTAAAAAAGTGAAAGCAAAACAAGTTATGCGTTCGCCAGCCACGTGTCTGCGCTGCCACAGCTAAAATGTATTGTCCCATTTCCAGCTTGGCGCTACACGTCCTGCCCGCCCAGCCGTCGCACTATTATGCTGCACACCTACTTGCCCGCCAACAATTTTATTTAGTTTATTTTCCGCAAACTACATTTAGTTCAATTTCGCTCTGTGGGTGTATGTTACGTATACGCCCCGTCAAACTGCATACCACATACCAACCGTGAGTTGTAAGCAAGCAAGCGGCACGCTTGCTTCACATTTACTGTGTGTTGATTAATGCCACGTTTTTACGCTATTTTGTATTTATCTTAGCTGGTAATTACCAACGGTATCTGACGGTTTCTGCGCTGCCACGTTGCTGCTAGTGTTGCGCCATGATTTCTACGTTGGCTGTGCACTCATCCATAGTTAGGGGAAACTGCATATCGCAGGTAATATATCTGTGTGGTTGTTTGTACTTGCCACAATAAAATGTGTTTAGTTGATGTTGAGACAAACAAGTTTATCTAGTTACATAAATTGTGCTCAGGTATTTGCTAAGTGTATGGGAAGCAGGTAAGTAGCTTCACTTTGCTTTCTAAGTAAATTATGTGACTTGTTGCTTTAGTTGTGAGTTTTTATCAGCATATTAATAAAGAAAGTTAAATATTTAACACGCGTAAGTATTTGTTTGTTTTTGAAATGAAATATGATTATTATTAAAGAAAACGCTAAAAAGTATGCAACAAATGCTTGGTGAGTGGAAAAGGGGATCAAAACTCGGTTGTGTTTATGCCATTATTGTGCTCATTGTACTCGATTCAGCAGCTTTTAAGGCATTATTTGTTAGGGTAAACAAAAAATTTGCATGCCTTTTGAAAATAGTGAATTTAAAATTTATAAGCCACTTTAATATTTTGCAGGAAAATGTTGGAATTTTGAATATCTTCAAGCGCTTAATCGAGATTTCTCTAATTTTGATGCTAGTAATGTTAAAAATGTGTGTAGAAAACCAAGAAGTTATAAACACTATAAACGATAGTAATAAACGAAGTGATTTGGAAATAGGGTTGCCACCTAGATTTAAATAAAAAATTTATTTTGCATAATAATAAGATAAAAATTGGTGCATGGACAAGAGCACGAATTTAAATAAATTTTGTGATAATAAGGTTGCCACTCATAAGTAATAAGGTTGCCACCTAACTTAATAAAATTAATTTGCATAAAAACAAGTACAAATTTGTAGTATTGACAAGAGCACGAATTTAAATAAATTTTGGGACAGGGTTGCCACTTATATATAATAGGGCTGCCAGCTAACTTTAAATAAACAACTTAGTTTTGACGGATTTGGACTTATCAGGTAAGCAACACAAAAGAAAATATATGCTAGGTGCGCTAAACCAAACGTAAACGAAAATGGGCTAATATTGGAATATAAAAGGTTAAATAAAAAATTAATAAAAGTGTTGACAAGAATTTAAGTAAATCTTTTGGGTAGATATGGTTGCCACCTAATTTTTAATAAAACCATTTTTTTAATAATCAATAATTCATCATTTTTGATTCTTTAGATGACTGCAAAGTTAGAAATTATGGTGACGAGGACACAGCATTTCCTTTTTCTACTGAAAGGACGCTTAAATTAAATATTTTTCTTTGTATTTTGATATTTGTGTCCTTTTAAAATATAAATGAGCAAATAATAAATAATTTTTATAGCAAAAGTATCTATTTTTTTATCAATTGCTAAAAAAACGCTTGAAACTCGACCCTTTAGACTAGAATACTCACTTAGCATAGCCCCAAAAAAAAATTGAAATTTTTAAGAGCTCATTTATTTTTAAAATTTCATAGCTTTGAGATACGGTCAGCACATACAAATTTTGTTACTATTTTTTTTTTGTTTTGAAAAGATTGTTGCGCCAACGGTTCTGCAAATACATGATGTAGCTCTGTTTTGGGCTTAAGTCCTTTAGGCTTTGCTCTCTTTGTCCTGCACATCCTCATCTTCCGGCAATGGAGCTTCGCTGTATATACCATCAAAAATCCATAGGGGATATTTCACGCTATTCACATTTTCAGCGAATATTTTTGTCGATTTCATTTTTGTTTAATTTTTTATATTTCGTTTAATAGAAATTGTTGTTTTCAGCTATGCTAACGCTTAGGACGGAATTCGAACTGATGAATCGACAGCGAGCTCAATACGTTTTTATACTATATGAGAGGACAGCAGCTGAGAAACCTGTAGAGAAGGATGATCATCCTTCTAGATAGGAGAGATTCTCAGCTAAGTTCCTCCCTTTGTAAACATGAGAGGACAACAGCTGAGAAGAGTGTAGATAAAGAGAGATGATCAGTAGTAGAGATGTGAAGGTGTAGAGATACTTTATGTTCTGGAATGTTAAATATAAGAAAAACTTGTATTTTTCCCAAAAGTCGAACACAGGTATAAAGATTAAAGATCATATACGACTTGTACATTTGGTCTCTGGATAAACCATCAGGTAGCAAATTTTGTTTACCTGGAAATCGGCAAAAATGGTTTCTCCTTTTTTAATGGCAAATATGTCTTTACTTTGAAGGTCTTTTCATGCTTGTATGAAAATTAAGATTTTTGAGATTGAGGGACCATATATTCATCAATTTATATTTTCCTTCGAAAACTTATGAAAAAATTTGTATAACAAATTATTTTTCAACAAAAACTTCTAAACAACACGAGAAAAATCCATTTCTTTTTATGCGAATTCTTGTATTCGAAACTAATTTCTTCACGCATTTAATCACATAATCGCCCACCACCACACCTTTTCGGGTGACAATCTGATTTGCAAGAACAATTATATTCATGCTATCTGCGTTAAGATAAATCACATCAATCAATTGCTACACTCCCCATCCAATGATATGAGTGCTTAATCTGCATTGACTGTAGCAACTCTACGGCTTGAACTCACTTCAGCAAAAATTGCTATATTTGCCACCACCATATTGCATTCTTACTCCACGCATGTGTGCCTCCTCACCTCTTGCATATTTGATGAATTTGCATCTGATTATATTAATTCCCATATGAAACACTTTGAAGTTTATTTGTGAAGTGGGTGAGAGTGAGTTCAAAGGGACGAAGCAGTGATAAGAAATGTTGTGAATAGAAAGGGCGGACAGTCAATGTTTATGTTGCATTGCTGAGCCAGTGACTAAGTTAGGAAGCGTTGCAACAGAGATACTACTTCCACTGGCTATAGAAAACTTGCTGGTATTGAGAGATATTACTTTAAAATAAAGGGTTTATCAAAAAGTAAGGACCTGGGTTTGCATGTAGTGAATGAAGTTGCGGGTAGACGACCTTTCTTTGATTTAAAGAACTGACTTGCGAGGTATAATATCGTACACCTTTGAGTTTTATGACTTTACATTACTGTGATTGTAAAAAACCAGGTAAATACCTATAAAACGAGTAATTTTGCAGTTATTTACTGCCAATGTGCGCAAAAGGCTGCTTGCTTGATGCTAGAAATATGCTTCTGGTGAGATTCTGAATCAGCGTTGTCGACGGTAATAAACTTGGTTCTGGCAGGGCTATTGCTATTTTTTCAGATGCATACTGGACGCACTGAAGTCTACAATATATGGAGTTTTGACTCTTGACCGGACTACGGACAGACATTACTTAATTTTGGTCTCAGACTCTCAATATATCACTTTAGACACTTTCTCCTTTGCAAGACTGTGTCAAAAGCAGCGCGATAATTTTGCCTTCAGCGAACCAACGGACATTGCCGAAACTAGTATTAGCTGTCTCAACGAATTTTTGATGGTCGCAAAGCGCTTATCGATCTGTAAAGGTCTGATGATCCAGTATATGTGAGTTTTTTGGTACCACAACTGCCCGTATTCCAAGTTGTACAAGTGAGCTGCTTCTTAGGATCGACCTCTTAATTTAGTAACTTGTCAACAACAACTTCTACATATTGGTGCACCCTCTATCTGTCACAGCTGCACCTTTTAGAGTAGTTGATGGCAATGTGAGGTAGAGCAAGCTAAAAGGACAACTGACAATATTCGAGTGCTGAAAGGGCTGCTATGCAAAGCGGGAGCTAAACGACTGAACTTGTATGACCAATGCACAAGAAAAACAACTTTTACTTTAAGAGAAGGGAGCGAAAAGCTTGCAAGGGCGAAGAAGAGCTGCTACCTTGCTTGCTTCATATACATATATGAAGGTATAAGAGTTCATATACAGTGGAAACACAGTGGCCAAAGGACAAAGAAGGCAGGTGAGCTGCATAAAGGCGCTGCATGAAACATGCAATATATTTTTGTGTGTACGTGTGTGTGTGTATGAAAAGCAGTGAGTTGAGACTAAGTGAGTTTGTATGTTAAAGAGATTATGGCTGAATGCTTCAGTGTGTGTGTGCTTATCAGTTTGTGTTTGAAAGTAGCTAAAGCCAGTGTAGCAATTTCAAATACACTTTACAGATAGCATTAAATATCTTAACTGTATATGCATAATAGAGTTGCCAGGTAAGCTGCAGACTTGTGTGTTAATATCGAGAAAGCGTAAAGTGGTTGACCAACAACAACTTTTAATATGCGAAACCATCAACCAGCTGCACACCGGCCCCCTTATGAAATGTTGCAATTGACTGCAGCGACGCTGCCAGGAGGTAGGTAAGTAGAGATAGGGCTTCCGCAAGCTTTCAAGTCTGTGTAGAATTCATCAAGTGCAAGGTCAATTGCGGCGAGATGAGGAAGTTAAATGCAAATTGCAAATTTCTACTTTTGAACTGCCCACAAATATGTAATTTCGCCTGAAATGGTATGTGTGGGTGTGTGGCATGTGGCAAATTGTAGATGTGCTTGTTAGTTATATGCTTGTGTGTGTGCAAGTTGACTTCTTTTCAGGTTGATTTTGTGGTGTGCGTGTGTCTAAAATTAATTTGTGTGCTTCCCTTTCGTGGCAAAAGTGTGTTCACTAAATTAATGTTTATGTTGTAAATTTGTGAATATTTAATTGCGAGTGTGTGTGCGCTGTTGCATGTGATTCATTTAACCACAATAACATGTTGAGAAGTGCACAATTTAATCAATTTAATTGATTACCTTGCACTCGGTGTGTTGCACGTTCCCTATATTGGTTGCAAGATGTCGGCTTTGCCGCAGGTATGCATGGAGGAAGCTCAAACCACTTTTTGTTTCAACGCACATTCGTTAGTCTGGCGTCTAGAGCAGCGCAATATAACCGCAAATCTTCGAAGTAAAGGCGTAGACATTTTAAAGGAGACACAAAGGGCGTAAGCATTTTGATTGGATTGCCATAACGGTTAGCGTGTTATTGCGCTTTATGTATTTAATGCATGCGTTATGCTGTTAGGAATTAACTTAAAGTCGTAGATGAACAGTTAGTAGTACAGACTCAGATTTTAGGTTTTAGAGCTTTAGATTAATACTAATGTTCCAGTAAGTCGCTTTTTCTCAGCGCTTACTAGAAGGAATCAGTGTTTAAAAAGCTCTACAAACGTATACCTAAGCGCACATAAACCTGCGGAGAGAATCGCTTGAACTGTCGGAAACTTCCCGGCAAATTCGAGCTTCAGACTTACTGACACTGCTGCATCTTCGAAGCGAAAGAGGCCGTCATAAAAGTCGCAGTAGATCTACAGATCAAGAGCGCAGCGTCTTTCAGAAGCCTGACTATCCACTTCGATAGCAGCGCAGCGATATTTGCCATGAGTTCGTTGGGTGGTGGCTCACTTCTATCGAAAGGGTGTTTAGACTTCTTATCTCTAGCATTCTGTTATTTTACATTTATAATATTTGCTTGACGATATTGGAAAAAACTCTAAAGTTGGTGAGCTTGCAAGGACAATCTCAATAACTGCGTAATGGCATCGGTAGGAGCTCTTTTTTTTTTTTATGATTCACTACTGGAATCTTGGCCGCAGATCAAAGCAGCAATCCTTGGTCGATTATAAGTAGCTGTGCCGTCGCAAGGTCCTTCTGGCTTAGGGTAAATTGTAAGAAGTTCAGGAAACTCTTCGCTCTCAGCAAGGTTCGTTTCATTCAATGGTATTAGGAATTCTAACTGGACGCTGTCCGTTCGGGGTTCAAGCAGTAACGGAGCTTCTGCACCGTTTCACTACCGTCGTTGAAACATGAAACCACTGGAAAACATGAGAAGCAGTCGAAACAGTGGGCCAGGATATCTGGGATCTACATCGAACACCTGGAGAAATACAAAACGAACACAGGATCGAGCTATGCCAAATTATTTACCCAGTTTGACGCCGAATTGCGGAAAAAATGTCCACTTTTAACCAAGGAAAAACTTTAGAACTATTCGAAGAACCTTTACATCGCTTCGCGACCTTCTACGAAACACAGAACCACTGGAAAACATGAGCGTCCGTGGAGCAGTCGAAATAGTGAACCCGGAATCTCCGAGAAGTACATGGACAACCTGGAGAATGGCAGAAAAATGCCCACATTTAACTAGGAAGCTATTTGAAAGCAATCTGATGGAGCCTTTATCCTGTTATCTACCGACAAAATAGTGAAACGCAGGAACAAGTGAACGTCCAAAAAGGACAATGAACCCGGATTCCGGAATCTACAGCGACCAACCGAGAAGGTAACATGACTTTGCTATGCAAAATTATTTGACCATTTTGACTGCTGCCAAGGTCAAATTATTCGAATTAAGCTACGAACTATTGCTCATTCACCTTATTTACAGTCGTTTGACTACAACGTATTTAATTCGGGAATCTTGTTTAGTAGGATTGGATTGCTAGTCATCGACGAGATTATGTTTAAGGATATATAGAAACTGGGACCTTAAAATTGTTGAATAACCTCAAAAAATTCTTAACAAATAAGAGGCACATAGTAGTTGTAGGTTTTTGGCCAAATTTTGATTACAAAATTGAGAACTATATACAGAATATTCAGAAAAAATTTAATTTGTTCGGAACTATGAGTAATCACTGCAGCAAATTTGAAAAATGTATTTTTTAGAAAAATGTGTTTATCACACAAGTTGTGTCTCTTAAACCCGAGTTTAAGATGTGTATACACTTTGTGCTTCAACTGAGATATAAAGTATATAAACCACTGAAATATCAATGAAAATGGCTGAATTGACTGATAGGTAGACACTATTTGTGTGTCTGACCAAAAATCCATTTTCTGTGATCTTCTCTTTGTTGGAATACAACAATTTGATTGCTTATCTTGTGGCTTGGGCTTCTGTTTATTTACGGGCAACAAAAGCTCAACTTAACGTTCATGCTGACATTCCGAAATGTCTGTATGTTTACATAAAAGAGTAGCCACATGCGCACATGCATATTTATCTGCATAAATTTACAATGCAAGCAATGCTAATGAATTGATTTTCCCCTTTGCCAGTATCACTACTATTTTGAGTGACTGTTTGTTTGTACGCCAATTTTTTCCACTTTCATTTTGGTATGTGAATAAATTGACAAATTGAGGCAGAAATAAAATAAACACAACAACAATAACAGCGCAAATAATAACAAATGAAATCAATAGCAATGAAAATGCATTCAATGTCGGTTGTTGTTGTTGCTGTTTTGTTTTGCAGTATTATTACGACAGAAATCCATTGAATGCAATGTTAATAAATTAACGATGCGAAACGCGTCTAGCCAAAATGCGATCGGGCGGCTGGCTGGCTGCCTGGATGAGCGGTGGACTGGCGACTCGAATGGATGATTGGCGGTGACATTGGCGCTGCACATACACACACTCACACCAGTGCGCAGCCAATACATACAAGCTGCGTACAAATGTCAACGGCCATATAAATAGCATGTTAGTAGTCTCTTAATGGCATAAAAAATCTCAGAGGGTTTTTGGAATGAGAGAGATGAGTTGGAGTTACTGGAGTTCCTGCTATGCGGCTATTGCTCTGCTTTGCACTTTTTTGCCCATTCGCCTGCAGTTTGCGCATTTCAGTCACAGATTCTCACAGACTGCAGCATTTCGTATGCCAGCATGTCGGTCTGTTAGTGTTGATAGACAGTCGGACAATGAGCTGGTGATGCATAAAAAAGCATAAATAAAATATTAAGAGGAAATAAAAGAGTGTGATGGGGAAAATTATGTGAGAAGTAGTGAAATAAGTGTTACCATGGCAAGAAACTTATGGTCTATTTAAAGAATCTATAGCTTTATGATTGTCATCCTGGACCAATAATGCTGTCAGAATTCGTATTATGTAAGGATTTTTTCTACTGGAAGCTATTTTCCTAACAAACAAAATTTACCAAAAGCAAAAAACTCATACCCACGCTACTCTTTCTATCCGAACTTGAGTTATCGTCGATCGAAAAATGTTTTGTATTAACCAATAAATTATTTTAAAGGAGACTAAGAAAATATTACGTGATCTCTTCTATAAGAGGGACCTCTTAGCAATTGGACATTATTAAAAACTCGTTTTTGCAAAGGATTCCTTTACGAGATTAAAATTCTTGCCAAGACTAGCTCAGAAACTATTGGTGATATAAGGACACCGATAGAGATTTCACAAGGAATGAGATTTTTCGACTACTAGGCATAACGGCAACGTTTTTGTATTTCTGCAGAAAATTGTTTGCATTTGTTTTGGATTAACTAGTTAGATCTTTTCCCATTGAGATATCTTGAAAGCTAAAGTCTTTGTCGATGCCTTTGCTTAGACTCAAAACTGATAAAAATAGATCTAAATAGGCTGTGAAAGAATGTCATGAATAAGTAATGCTGAGTGTTCTCAGAAACAGTTTTCTGAAGTGTGTTAGTGTTGCTGAAACAGTGTAGAGATAAAAAGCAAGTTCAAGAACTCGATTTGTGACTTCTTGGATTATCATCACGCTCGTTTCATAAACACAAAGTCATACCTCAAAGGGAATCATAAGACTACTACAAAATAGTATGCGAAAACTTAAGAAATTTTCCCCAGCCATCCAGTGCATGGAAATTGAGCAGACATTACATTCATTGAAACACGTTCTTTCATACTACCACCAGGCAAAAGAGTAATCAGCGGCTGAAGTGAAAAATTCCTGGGATGCCCATTCAAAGCAAAAACAAAAACAAAAGCAAAACCGCCGTGACATCACTTAACGGATCAAACTTCGTGCCGCTGCAGGTGAAGCAGCGACGGGAACGCTGAGTGCGCAAAAAACCAGCCGCAGACAAGTAGCAGACGAACTGCAGCCGCAAACTTGTACGACGAACCCCTGCAAGCAAACGTGCGCCACTGCAAGAAAGTTAAACACTCACAGCAGCCGTGTGGCAACATTACCTGCCACAACAGCGGAAACGACACCACCAATAGCAGCAGCAGCGACAGCAGCTTCAACAACAGCAATTGCAGCAACTGCCAGCAACAAGAACAAGCGTTTTTTCTTGAACTGCTCACCTGCCACCGCGCGTGTCTGTTGCGCCTGACGCTTGCTGCCAACTTGTTTGTGCTTAGTTAGTCGTCAGCGTCTTTGCTGTCAACTTGCTGCGCAATGGTCGTCGTCATCGTCGCCGTCGTCTGCAAAGTTTTCGCATTTTTTCAACTCACTGCCATTGTTCATATTGTTTTGCCGCTCTTGCAAGCCACTCGTGCAGTTGGTATTGTTGTTGCTGCTGCATTTACCGCTGTTTATTTGATGTGCGCGCGCTTGACTGCTGATTTGATGCTGCTTGCGTCGCAAGTTAGACGTTGCTGCCACAATTTTGAATAAGGTGCACAAACAAGCGTCTTTGCTCGTCTATGTATGTGTGTGTGTTTTTGCATTTTGTTTGCATTTTTTGCCGTCTGCATGATGTCTGCTGTATTAAGCATCAATTCGCTTTATATCCTTCCAACTATATCCGGTATTTACTCCCGCTTAAAGCATGTATGCGTGAATGTGTGTGTGTGGCAGCATGCCCCTTGGCGTCATTAGCAGTTAAGCTGTGCTAAACATGTGTGGCAAGTGTGTGTGCAACACTGTCGTTAGGGGTATCTTCAAGGAAGTGCTTAGCTTGCGCTTCGTGGTGATCAACTTAAGTGAATGCAACATACGAAATCCCGGCGATGTATATATGAGGTTGTGCGGTTAAAGGAAGACTTAAAAAAATATATGCGATAAATGTTTCAAACTTTTTATGGTTTTCCTAAATAAGCCGTGGGGGAAATGGCTTGATTAAAAAGCGTTATTTTGTGTGCATAAAATGATGAAATTTCTGCCAAAAGTTGTAAACAAATTTTTAGAAATAAACAGAGATATTCTTAGCTGATTTTCTGTATAATAAAGGTACTACATGAATTATATAAAGAAAAAAAGTAGAATATTCCAGCGGTGAAGAAGCACTTTGTTCGATTTTGAAATGTAAAAAATATATAAATATTTAAGCGTCATCTTTACTACTTCTCCTCAAACGTTTTCGGGTTCATGTAAAGCATTGCTACCCTAATACCTCATCCTTAGATTTTAATAATCACATTGACATAGTGAGCTTTAGAAGCTCCAATTTTTAATTAAGGTATCGAATTCCAGGTAAAAAGCACATAAACCTTTGCAAAATCTATAAGACCAGCGACCTTAAGATGCTTGCACTTTTGCCACCTCTAAGGTTCTATATCTTGGAGACCTAAACTAACTCTTAAGAATATAACTTACAGATTAAATGTTGACGATACTTTTCAGATACCGAAAATTTCTTTGATAAGTCAAATTATTCGAAAATGGAAAAAATTACAACCCTGGCTGAATTAGAATAATTTGAAATTTGTGAGTGTGAATAAAAAATTGATGATATTCTCCGGCAAATTTATAAAACTTTTTTAAACGATTTCAACTATGGCGTTTCAAATGTAGTCGAAATTTTTTATGGACATACCTTGGATGAAGTTTAAGCAAATATCGAGCGATATAAAATTGAAAATGGAATTGGTACTCACATCTGGAAAGAAAGAAAAATAAATTATTAAATAAGATATCAAAATAAATTTAAGTTTATGAAAGTTTAACAAACACTTAAAAAAATTTTAATGTAAAAGTAGTTCAACATTCATACATACATATATTATATTACAGGTTTTGTGACAAAACTAGGCCTGTACACATATAGAACCATGAAAATCTCGAAATCAAATCACATTTGAATAAAACTTGTCATTTGATCCTTTGAAGTTAAAATCACATCAAAATTTGGCACAAAAAATAGCTTGAAATACCAAATAGGGATTTCTTAAGAAATTATTCTTGATATTAATGAGAGAGTGCCATTCGATGACAACATTAGTTTCTATTAATAAAGCTCATACTAGAGGGAAAAGTATACTTTTCAGTTTTTATTTACTTTAAAACGCTTCGCCATCTCTATCTCGCTGTGATCTCAGTATAGTCATACTATTTTTCTTAATATATTTCTTGCTCGCTTTAAATTCCTCGGGTGAATGATACTTCAAACATAATGTATTTTGGTAAGTTGGTAGGATTTTCCTTAAATACTATGCCAAATATGAGTGGAGTCTATCAAATAGTTTGCTTAGAGCAACTGCTAAAGTCAGTACCTTTCAGTTGTGCGTTGCGATTTTTACAATGGATAAAAATATGGAATAAAGTATTTGTGTCAAATTTTGTATTTCTAACCAAACTTCGTGTTAGCACGTTTGCGAATGTTGGGAAAAGGTTGCGGTTATTCAGTTTTACCAAAGACATAAGTCCACGATTGGTACGAAGCCTTCAAAGATGGTGGAGAGATCGTTGATGACCTGCCTCGTTCTGGACGACCTTCGACTTTCATCAATTCATGAAAATATTAGAAAAGTGAAGGATATGGTACTTGAAAATCTTCAAACAAGTGTTGGAGAGATCACAAGAGAGCTCGACATCTCTCGCGACCCCGTTCGAATGATTTTGGTGGATATTTTGTGTATAAGACGCGATTCGACCCCATAAAGCTGAATTTTCTTCAGAAAGAGTACCATAAACAGATCTCAGGTCTCAGGTCAACAATCATCCGAAAGGAGGGAAAAAATGAGCCGATACTAAAAACCACGCTAAGGCCGCTCAAAAATCGTGGATTGGTTCCGGAAGAATAGACGGTGAATGAGGAATTCTATTTGGTTGTATTGAGGCATTTGCGTGAAAACATCTGTCGAAACGCCCGGAATTGTGGGAAGACAATTAATTGATTTTAAACGATGATATTGCTTCATAGCATCGAACCACGATTGTAATTGAATTTAAAATTTGTTTGAAATTGCCGAACCCGTTTTCGATCGAAGAGATAAACCAAAACTCGCTGAAGAAGCTAAAAGTCATCTCAAAAAGTGCTTATAAAAAGTAATCGTGGGCTAAAAAAATCGTTGGCATAAGTGTATAACATCTGGTGGGGATTACTTTGAAGGCGTTAAAATGTTACTAAGATTAAAATATTGATGAATAATTAAATATTTTGCGTTTTATTTGCAATTTCCGTGTACTTTTGTTCACTTTCTCTTCTCAACTTTTCGATTATTAAACTATGCAAAAATATAGAATATCGCATGAGAGATTTCGATACAAAGGTTTATACTAAAAATTTATATTTTAGTTAACATCGTAAGCACTGCTTGATTTTTAGTTTCATAACCCGTCTGAAAAGACCACCTAAGAGCCGCTCAGTGCTTGACACTATATAGTACAATTCGCCTAAAGGTGTGCTGCAAATATAAGTTAGTCCCTTAAAATAGCCTACATGAACTATTCTTGTAATTTATGCAAAAAATCACTTTACTGCATTACAACAAAACAAACAAGACTATAAACTACTTGAAGATGAGTTATGAATTTCAATGTGTGTTGCTTGGAATTCTTTAATTTAATTTATCCAATGCGTATTCAGTACACGACCTAACTGCTATTTTAAGATGAAATTAATCTGCGACTTGCATATTTGCTAAAACCACTAACAACCGCACAGCCGCAGCCAGCAACGAGGCAAGCAAAGCAATATCAGCAAACTTCAAAGCTTCCGCTTCCTTATGATACATATGCTAGTAAGGACATTTCCTATATATAAATATGTGTGTATGTATATGTGTGGAAGTGTGTGCCTGCTTGCGCAGACTTGGGGCAATTTTAGAGCCGCAACGGCGAAGACTTTCCTAAAATAGTTACTTACTTACAAATGTGCATATTTAAACTACAACTACTGCATAATAAAAATTAATTATTCATTAACTGTGTGTTTACTTATACAAGTGTATCTGCATGTAGGTGTGTATGTGTGTTTATAAATAGCTGTAGCGACGCAGCGCGCTATCAATGCTGCGGCTGCTAAGGCAACTATACAGTCAGTGCTGCATGATACTGGTTAGCTAGCGGTTGTTTATCACTGTTGTTGTTATTGTTGTTGTTGCTGGCTGATGGCTTTCGGTTAGCTACAATAGCTTCCGTTCGCTGCTAACGATAGTTTAACGCATAAAAGATTCACAGACAGAAATTTATATTTATTGACTCACACACACATATACAAATGTATGTACATAAAAGCAAATATAGCCAATAGCAAAGTAATTTTGCCAACAACAACAGCACCAACATAACTAACAATTTGCATAATATAAACAATATTTTTTTTTGTTTGCAAGGGTTAAAAGCAGCAGTCGGCAGAGAACAAATATGACTCTAAATATTAACGGTTGCTAGTGTGATGTAAATATGCGCCTGCCGTTATGCTACAACTTTGTCCATTAAGCAAGTAACGCTGCCGCAAGAAAAACCACAATTACCAAAGGCGTAGGGACGTAAGAAAATATGCTTAATTTTTGCATAAGCACACTCACACAAATATAGCCATACACATTTACATACACATATTTACATATACAGAGATATGTATAACTGTGCTTTGTTACTTTTAAAATTACTCAAATAAATGTAAGTAAGTACATATGTACATATGTATGTAAGGAGCATATGGCCAACATGTAGGTCTACTTAAAGCGCAACAAAAGTCAGTTTCCTTGGCAAAGCTTTATGATAAAGTAGTAGTTGTTATGGCAACTGTAAGCGCCGCGCTAAGTAGGCTTGTAGCAGATTTTGCAATTAAAGCCATTTATTTTCATTAAACTTTCACACTTAATATGAAAATAAACGCATTCAGCGCTTGCAGGGTGTGTTAGATGATAGATATCATTAGGGTGGCACTAATTATTTTTGGAAAATTATTTATTGAATTACTTTTACTAAAAAATAAATATTGTTTTTATTAAAAATAAATCATGTCTATTAAAAATTAAATAATTTTTTATTAAAAATTAAATATTTTTTTAATTAAAAATTTATATTAAGTGAACTCTTCCATTATTTCTGCTTTCCTAAAATACTTAAAAAAATTCAAAAATACCCTTTAACCTCCTATCTTATATTTACTTCTATAATTTAATTAAGTATTTGCAGCATTTTCTACGCCGCTCTTCTACAGAAATAAATACATTCGTTATTATATATGTTTCCATTTGTTATTGTTGCTACTTGTATTTCTACTTTTACTTGACATGTCCTAAATATTTCCGCACACAAATACACAGACACACACTGGCAATTACAAAAATACATACAGAAGTATGCTCTCACGCATAAACTCAAGTGGGTACTTGCTCTCCATATAAATACTCGTACTCTTTACCTTTTGCCAATGCGAATGCTTTTTGCTAATATCCTTTTGATGTCTTAAAAGGCAGAAAATTACTTAACGCTTGTATGCAGATACGCACAAGTAGCTCACAGCGCTGGCTGCTAGGCTACAAATGCACACATACATATGCAAACTGAGTACATATAACATTTATTTATGTATTTTTTGTATGTATGTATTCATATAATTGCAACATATTTGCGGCGTGTGAGTGAAATTTTGTGCTCCGCTGCGTCTCTGGCGAGTAACTGTAGCGATTTTGCTGGTTGAGTCGCTGGCACCGGGTTTTATTTTAATTTATTTATGTTTAGTTAAAAACTTTGTTGCAGTTTTTTTGCATTTATTTTGCATTCTCAGACTCAAAAGACAGGGTTCTTAGTTCTTAGTCGCTTAATATACTAAAAGCTTAGTAATACCTCAGCACTTGCAATAAAATAACTTTCAGTGTTTTCGTCCAAAGGCTATGGGTTTCTGATATCCTCATTCAAAATTTAGATCTTATCTGTGCCAAATATGAGCTATGTAATATAGTAAAAGAGTACCCCCATGGTGGATAGTATGAGAACATTTGTAACCACTCTAAAACGATTCTCTCAAAAAAATATTCTATTAGATTTATAGTTTCTATCACAATCGATATCGAGTGACAATAAACTTCTTGTGAGAGCATCGATGACTTTGAGAAAGTAGCAAGGAATTATAACTTCATCATAAAAATATGAGCACTTTGTATCCTCAGATACTACTCTTAAACCTGTCACTATACAATCGGTGTAATATAGGAAAAGTGTAACTTCTATAACTATGGATGGCAAGGCGGTGTCGATTCGGAATACTCATCATCGGGTTGTTGAAATACATATTCTCAATAAACATTTTTCAAACCTTGATGATTGGAATTTTCACTTAGATTTTTGACAGATACATAACAATTTTGCGATTACTATCGACACCGAGAAGAACGATCAGCTATCTAGTGGCATTGAACTCTCTGTCTTTGTGAGGCTTGTGTCCAATCATTAGTTTGAGAGTGAAATGATTTTTGTATTTAGACTAAATTATTGGATTATAAGCTACTGGAGAAAATGGTTTCAACAAAATACTGACTAAGTTTTCACTTACAAAATGCGAACTTTAAACCTTAAGACGCTAAGACGCAATAAATGATTTTAGGTTAGATTTTTTTAGATTAAAGAAGCCAGAAATTTCTATAAAACAATTTGTGGGCAAGCAAGTCCTGATAGATAAACGTCTAGAGAAGAGGATACAAAGTATTCGTGTATATAGTGTTGGTGAATGCCACAATCACACAACTTTGATCACCCGATGAGTATTTTGAGAGAATGAGGAGTCTACTGAAACTAGAAAGGAGTTTTTCAATGCTAAATAGAGATCAAGTAACAGAGCAGAATAACTTTTAAATTATTATTATTTTTTATATATAATGATGACTACTTCTCTTGGACTTAGCAACTGAACTCAATCTGGTATCGCAAAGGACCAAAACTTACTATATTAGCAAACTGACCTACATATATATAAATTTTAAATAAAAGTTTCCTAGAAAAGCTACGAAAGAAAATTCGAGAACTTTATGGCCACACAACACATTTCCTAGAGGTTGCCAATATTTTTTTTTTTTTTAATAGAAAGACTTCACTAAAAACTTAAATTTTACGAACCCAATTTTTATTGTATTATATTAATTTCTTTTTTGAACTTTTAAAACAATGATTTCAATTACATAAAACTAAATAAAAAATTAAAAAAAAATGTTTTTGAGATAAAATTTCGTGTTTGGTTGCGTTTAATTTTTTTGTAGTTTAATACGTGCTTCTTGGTTGTTGATTTTTTTCTGTAGTTTATTCAGTCTTTCTATGATTGTTGATTTTTCTATATTTAATCCGTCTTTCAATGGTCATTGATTTTGTTTTTTATAGTTTGGTCTGTCCTTCTATGGTCGTTGATCTTTAAGGTGAAGTAGTGTCCTGGGCTCGTTGGAACATATTTTTTTTTTAATTTTGCAATAAATCTTTTCCATTTCCATAAACGTTATCATGAGCAAAGTCGTCAAGGCATCCTCACCAGTTATATCTATGCGGCTTGGGATTCAGATATGGACGTCTATTACTCACGCGTAACAGCCAGTTTATGTGCTGCATGCGTCTCATGAGCGCGTAATTATTTTCCACCTTACTGAGGCACTTTAGGCAAATTGTCTTCGGCAAAGCATCGTGTGGTGATATTTTAATTGGCATGTAATTGAAAATTTTTCTCACTAAATCTAATTTTCTGCCGCGATCACCAAATATATGGACTACGACGCGGCTCAGTGCGGTGCATAAGCGACACACGAAACCCGGTATACGCGCTTTACGTATGCTACCCATTTTAATAAAAATAAATACAATATTATATAATAATATAATCTTTGCGCTGTAGATGTTGTAAGAACAAATGCAGACTGCCACAAATTTAGCAATATTGCACGTGTTTTATAGCTTTGAAATTGCACTACTTCGGGTTTTGATGATTTATAAAACTAAAGAGTTAGCTGAGTTTAGTCAGCGCAAAAAGGTTGCTTAGCCTTGAGCAGGTAAGGTGCTTGCGTAAGGTGGGCGGGTAAAAAGAATTTTTCGCTTGAAGTACCGCCTTTAAAGTATTCTTTTTTTCGTGTCTACGTTTTTGCGTTACCCATTTTTTACAGCAAATGTCTAATAATAGAAAAATACTTGGAAACAATGGAAGTTATGTGGATTACAAAGAATTATGTAAAAGTAAGGGATTTAGTGATAAAAGGATTTTTTGGGTGTTGATTGTCAGTGGTGCTCAACTAAGTTGATTTCTTTTGTCTCAGAGCGTCACTACTTATTTCGGTTGCAACAACAACATGATATTTTAGCATTTAAGAAGAGGGGAGAAGAGGTTAATGATACTTTTATTATTGTTGATAAGCTTCTCTGTACTTTAGACATGTTGGACACCCCTGATTTAAAAGTCTTGCTATGAAAAAATAGAAAGAGTCGTCAGTTCGTTCAAAACGTTATGACTTCACAATTTTTTTTATTAAATATGTTTATATTAACTACTAATTTTCCAAGGAATTCCAAATAGATATCAGCGAAAAACCCCAATTCATTCTGACCGTACGTTGTCTAAGTGAGATCCTTCTTAGGATCGACATTTTAACCTTACCTAAGCTAAGGTTAAGTATGATCTCTTCACGAGTCTTATTTTATTCAGATTATTTAGCACTGTGCTAAGAAAGAACGATTATTTTACTTTTTTTTTAATTTTTGAATCAACCCCTAGTTTCGTTTAGAGATTTAATTAAAATATAGGGGACTGTAAGTATTCGGTTGGTGAAGAAGAACGTTAAGAAAACAAAGAAATCCGTATTTTCTAGTTTCTCGATTTTGCTTTCTGTGAGTGGATGATCCATCTTGTGCATTTGGAAGAGTATTCCGTTCATAAATATTAATGAAAACGAAGGAAAAAAGAAGGTTCTCTGAGAGTAGCACATGCGTTGATCTCTGAGAGTGGCACATCCGTTTCCTCGAAGGAAACTATTTTCTGTTTTTTCGATTTTGCTCTCGTGAGAGAAAGGTTCATTACTTGAATTTAGAAGACTGTCAAAAAGGGAGAGAAACTTTCTTTTTCTTTGATTTTGCTCTCTGTGAGAGGAAAATATATTTGACAGACTTTGAAGAGTATTTTATTGGGGAATAAGGATAAATACATGGGAAAAAGGAAACTGAATTTTTTATTTCTCAAGTTTTGTTCTTTGAGAGTGGAATATCCGTTTCCTGCATTGGAAGATATATTATATAAGAAGTTATAATTGACAAATATGGAAAACGAAGGCGAAAAAAGAAGTAAACTATATTTTATATTTCTCAGAATTTGCTCTCCATTTATTGGATTTGGAAGAGTATTCTCTTCTTGAATAAATGGAAATGAAGGCAAAAGAGGGAAGAGTGAATTTTTTTCGCTATGAAAACAGATGAATTTTCCGGAAAAAAAATGGTGAAAAATTGTTTACCCTTTATTTTTTTTTTTTGGGAGAAGAAGAAATTGTAAGTTATTTCTAATGCTCAGTTGGTCCTTCTAGGCTTTTCATCATTTGATTATTTATAAGGACTTACATTTGCCATTTCTGCATAAATTTCTGTAATTACACACATTTCTCCGAACAAAATACATTTTTTGCCTATCCACGAACTGTTAAAGTAATCAAAACCCGACGAGTTCAGCCTGTTTGAGTATGGTTCAATGCAAAAAACAAAAAATAATCAATTGCGCTTTGCTTACATTTTGGGCGCTTACAATAGAAAATCGATTTGTGCGCTCAATGGACGAATTTGCCTTTGCGCCGCCAAATATGCCAGCCGACAGCCGAAATATGTTCGAGCTACCAGCAGACGTTGTATGCGCGCTGTTGTTGCTGCCGCTACACCGTTGATCACTATAATTGTAGCTATGCACCCGCTATGCTCTCTACGCCGGCACAGCAAACTCAAATACGTCGCAGTTGTTGTTGCTGGTGTTGTGCAGCTTTCATTCAAAAAATTTCATCTGTGGTTGAGTTTGATTGTGAAAGGATTTTGTAAATTGCTGGCGCCAGCGCCAAGCCATAAATACCAACAACCACATACACACACACACACGGACAGTCGAAACACTCACGCTCATTTACCAGCTGTTACGGAATGCCGTCGCTGTGAGAGGCCAAGCGGGCCAAGTGCCTCTTACGCCGGCAACCAGCATCAGCGCCTATGCGGACAACGGCTGGTATTTGCAACGGATGTGCGTTTGTGCCTCAAGTATCGCAGTCACCAGCAACAACAATAGCAAAAATCAATTGCATGACGCCGCGCAGCAACGAAATCAAAGGATTTGCTGCGGTTATCAAAAAGTATGCCCCGGCGCGGCTTACATGCGAGTACGAGTGTATCAAAGGCCCCAGTTCACGCAGCGCGTAGCATTGCCAGACAGAAGTGGCGAGTACTCGCTATTGTGACGGCGATTTTGACTCAAATACGCGATTGATGAGCGTGTTTGCCACTGGCAATGCCGGGTTCTGAGAGCTTTTGACGTATTTGATCGACTGTGTGCCACGCTGCTGATTTAATCGTGCTTTCCCGTGTGTTACGCAGAAACATTTTGAGCAGTAAATAAGCGACATATGATAATCGTTGCGCTCTGCACGAGCCAAAAAATGGGTTCAACAGCTTATGGTAAATAGGGTTTTCAATTCAGCATCCACATATATACTTATATGACCTTACCAGCCTGTTCATAGGCTTATACTATCTAGGGAAGAAAAGAGTGCTCTCCCTATTCCTTTGCTCAGTGCTATTGTGATCGATAGTTCATACTTTTTACTTTCCATCTTAAGAGTAGAAAGGTTGATAGAATCCCTGATCATGACATTTCATAATAATTATTGGATTTGGTAGAGCATTGAGGAAAATTAGTGAGAGCCAGTGAGAAGTGACGAGAACAGAAGATAACAGTGAGAGACCGTCAGAACTCCATATACTCAGTAAATGTTGGTGAGTGAACTGGGCAGAGGAAGAAGAACCAGCGATCTGGTGAGGATCGAAGAGAGCGCGGACCAGTGAAAACTAAAGATACCTGCGAGAATAGTGACGACTGGTGGATACTAAACGAGCTAATGTGATTTGCAGAAACCGAAGAAAACCAGTGAGATGAGGCGAGCGCCGTCGAGATCTTGTGAGAAAAGAAGATAATTATAAGCAAAAAGAGTTGGAGATAACAAGAAGTGAGAATCTAAGTAAGCTAGTGTGTTTAGCGAACGCCGCCGAGATCTTCTGAGACCCAGTAGGAACCAAAGGCAACTAGTTATAAGCAAAGAGAGCTAGTGACAACAAGTGAGAATAAGTGCCATATTGGTGAGAATCAAGGAGAGCCAGTAAGAACTAAAGAGAATTTAAGTAAGTTAGTGAGTTTAGCGAAAGCCAGTGGAAACCGGTGAGAACCAAAGAGAGCAGATAAGATCGAATGAGAATCTAAGAAAGCTGGTGAGAGGCTATAAATAGATCGAATGAGCATCGAAGAAAGCCGGTGAGAGGATATAAGAATCAAAGAGAGCCGATAGAATCAAAAGAACTAATGAAATCCAGTGAAAACAAAACAGAAGCTACTCGTAGCTGGTGAAAGGAGAGTGAGAAACAAACAAAGACTGGTTCAGTGAGAATCGAAGATTATTGTTGAGAGCAAAAGGGATCAACACAACAAAAATTTCTCGAAATGAAATTTGATTTCATACAATGAAGCTAAGTTGGAAAAAGATACCACCCACTTACAAAGACTCTAAAGTATGAAGTTAGATCACTTTTGTTATTATTTTACTGTAATAGAACATCGAATATAAATCATGACACTACATTTCGGCGCGGTGATAAAATATTTGAGTGCCACTAACGCTAGATCAATTAAAACCACAATTTGAAACGGCAATCTCGTTATTACTACTTAAATGTGACTACTGACTTTTATTTGGTATGCGTTTGTAATCTGTTTTGTAATTAATGCTCATTATTATTATTTGAAGCTTATGAATTTAAGAAGAAATCTTTCCTTGCTAATAATTATCTTACATTCGCTAAATTAATAAGAAAATATTTGATTTCCATAGGCGTGCTAAGTTTAAATAAACACAAGAAGGCAAGAGGAGCTTTTAAATAAACAAGATTTTTCACTTACACCCTTACAACGAAGCTGGCTTGCGAAGCGCCTTAAGCGGTGTACGAAAATGAGTAGGAAATACACTCACTTACACGCACTTTACATAATCGAAAAGCAAGGCTGTTAAGTTAATTAAATGAATACGCGAAAGGCCAATAAATAAACCCGAAGATAAACAATGTTTAAAGCGAATATGTACAAATTGCGAACTTTATATATATACTTACATATACGAGTATACATATACATATATATGCGTGGGCAAAGAGTTGGCAACTTTTAAGTGTAAGAAATTAATAAAATTCATTGCTGGCCCGCGGTGTTGAAAACGCGCAGAGCAGCCATAATAAAGTAAATGAATTATTATGCAAAATTCCGAAAACAAAAACAACTGCAAAATAAATGCCAAGAAAAAATAGGAAAAATATAGCGAATATACAGCGCAGCACAATATTTTCATTAACAATTTGCTAGCACTTAATTACAAAAAAATATGCGCAATGGGGGTATACGCGGCCGCTGCGCGCACATATTTACAAACTAATTGATGCAAACATATGTACATATACTTGTGTATAAATATATACTGTAGCAAGCGAGTGACCAAACGACTTTTCTCACGCTGCAAAGTAACGCTTATACACACATACTACGAGGGTTTTACTTTCGTGCAGCATGAGTGCGGCTAGTAAGGGGTTGCAGTGTTGGTCCAAGTTATTTATTTGCCCTTTGGCTATTCGACGAAACAATTTGCATATTTAAGTTTTGCACAAAATGAAAACATTTTAATTTGCGCTACTTTCCCTTTCTCCCGCTCCTGCTCCTGCTGCTCAAGCTAAGTGGAGCAAAGACGCTGTTAGCCCGTTCATTTGCCGTTTCTTATAGATTTTAATGCATTTTCTGCAGCCAAATTTACACTCACAGTCGGTGCTTAGCTTGTAAGTGCTTGGACTTACATATAAAGCAGAATTTAGCAAAAAAAAAACAACACATACAATTGGTTATTTGAATTTATGGCAACTAATGGAGTGCGCAAAGCGTAAGGGTTGCCATTATAACAAGCTTCCTTGAAATCCACCTACTGAGTTCCATCTTAAACCATGCCAAGCTGGCAGCACTTAAAGTAAGAAATAAATGAAGCTGTAGTTTTAAGCGCAGAAATTTTTTAAGAAAAAAAATAAAAAATTATATATAAAATTGAATTCTTTGCAGTTTTGCGAAAATTATATTACACTTATGTAAGTAGACGAATATTTACTTAATCTTATAACCAGTTGAGCATATGGTCATTGTGTACGACGTTTTTTGTGGTCATACTTGCTTGAGTTTTTGCCATATCCTTAGAATTCTAGCGTATTCATAAACTTTATGAAATTTTTTCTATTTCTTTTATTTGTTTTTTTTTCTGTCAATAGCATTCCTTGAACCGTTTCAGCGCCACTTGAAGGATACTGCAATTTCTCATGGTTTATTAAAATCTCTATCGCAGCTGAAGAACTGAGGCATAGAAAGTCGAAAAGAAAGAACTGAAAAACATATTTGTGTGCAGTATAGAAATTTTTGAGCATATGCTAAAATAATATGTAGAGTAGAAAGAATGATAGAATATTGCAAAAAAAAATTTAAATCATACAAAATATTATAAACTATTTTTTATTTTAATTTTGGTTTTTTTTTTTATTAAAATTTATTTATTATATTTATTTATCTTATTTTATTAATTTATTTTAATTTATAAATGATTTTTTAATATTATTTTATAATGAACATGATTTTCATGAAAATGCTATATTTTTATATAAAAAATAATTTTTATGTAATTTTAACTCAAAATGTGGAAAAAAGGGAAAACCTTGATTGATTCAAAAAAAAAAAAAATAGCGTAAAGTACAAATATAAGATATTACAGCAACATCATTATATTTATGTTGGTATGTGCCTTGGCTAAATTATGCCTAAATGTAGGCAAAACTTTAGCGTGAAGTCAGAAAAGGTTGTTTCTCTAGGGAACCCACAATGTTGGGTGGGTGCCTAAATGTTCCGTTTTAAAGTATTAAAAAAGACTAAAACCTTGAATAATTCAAAAGTAAATGGAATGGAAGCCTTCATAAAAAGTACGAAATGAAGATCCTTTCCTTAAAATCACAAATTAGGTGTACAACTTGGCTAAAATATGAGTAAAGAGAGGAAAATATTTAACGTGAAATTGAAAAATATTGATTCTCTAATGAACATCACAATGTTAGGGTGTGTGATTTGGCTAAAGTATGCCTATGTGTAGGCAAGTACTTAACGTTTTGTCTGAAAAGCGTGATGCACTAATGAAAGAAGTATTGTTTATTTTTGGTAAATTTTCTACAAGCAATATTTTTGTAACGCAGTTTTGCCCAAATAAATGGAAGATTCTAACTGATTCGCTGAACTGAGAAGAAAAAACTCTCAATAATATCACTACGATATGAAAATGGCATTTTTGAGTTAAGATAAGTTTTAAGAATGAAGCTTTATGAAAGAGAAAGCCTTGCATCCACTTTCTTGTACTCTTTCCGATGTTTTGGGTTTGAAATATAAATTTTTATAAAAATAATTTGATTATATATAGTACTTAAAAGACTACAGAACTTAGGAGAAAGAAACATTGATACTCGTATTACATATAAATATGACACTTTTCAGTGTACCTATGTTTTAAGGACGAAATTTTATGGAGCTACTTTGAAGTGCAAGTCCTTATATCACTTTTTGTAGTTTCTTCGTTGTTTTGGGTTAGAAAAATCATTTTATAAATTTGGCTTTGAGGGAAAAAATATCTATACTTATTCAGTAAGGCTTATGTAGCTTAAATATGTCAAACATATCTAGATTTCCAAGCAATCACGAATCAGTACCACTTTGCAGAATCTCATAATATCGTCTAAAACAAATTTTAAGTATGTATAAGAGCTATAGTTTTGAATATTTGAGTTTGAGGGTGGCCGCAATTTATTAGAGGTAGCTACTTATAATGACTTAAGGTGAATTTTAAGGTAATAATATTCTCTGTTTTTGGTCTAGTTTTAGTCTTAATATAAATATTTATTGCTTAGAGCTTCACTTAAGTCTCTAGTTTAGAAAAATACCTGCAAATATTTAAAGTTTAGTCAAATTTCTTCAAACTTTAACGACATATGCTTTTACAGCTAAATGTTAACAACTGCTGAAACAAAAATAATAACAACACCGCAGCATAACATTGTCAGAAATAATTGCGTGGGAGCTTTTAAGCTTGCAAAAACAACCGTGTTTGCAGCAGCAATTAATAAAAGCCACTTAAGCGTACAGTGAAGCGCGTAAATGCACAGAACAAACAGTCAAGCACAAACACACACACTCACACGCATACAAAGAAGCGTCATAAACAAATAAATGGGAAACAAGAGGAATACAGTCAAACGACAACAACAACAGAATATGTGTGTAAAAAATTTAATTTTACAAGCTGTTTGTGTTGTTATTGTTGTTGTTGTCACATAGTGTTAACAATAATTAACAAAAAATATCTGCTGTCCTTGCAGCAGTTGAGTAATTTGTTTAATATTGCTCATACGCCATGTCGCACCGAAGTTGTGCGGACGCTTGCGCTATTAAATGGCTTTTATTTTTATGGTCGCTGTTATTAGTCACTGTTGTTATTTATATATTACTTTTGTGGATTGTTGTTGTTGCTGCAGACATTAAAATTTGTTGTTGTTGTTGCTGACTTTACGATTTGTTGTTGTTGCCACTGATATTACGTTTGTTTGTTTTTGTATGAAAATTTTTATTGTTTTTGTGTTTTTTACCACTGACTTTAATGTCTGTCTGTGCGTCTGTTTGTCTGCATAACCTTTTAATGCCATTATTTCAGCGAACTATTGCGCCCAGCCTCTGCGAGGTTACATTCTCGATATTGGCACACAGCAGCCTTCACTCTCGTCTCGCTAGCCTGGTAGTTATACTTGGCATTGTAGGTATTTACTTTAATGTCGCTTCTACTTTGTGCTCTTCGCTGTTTTCTGTCGCCTCCATTGTCAGCCGCAATAGTGCGCGCGCGCTCGCGCAATTTTCAACTTAATGACGCTTCAGCTGCGTATTTTTTTAATAGCCACGGCCAACAACTTGCCGCCTTGACGTGGGCCAACAAACAAAGCCAACTGCATTTGTCGTCTGCGGCGCTCGTTTGTACGGCAAGCCTTGGCTGGGCTGGGCTGGGGTGAAATTAACGGCGAGCGCAAAGCGAAAAGTTTATGCACACATATGAGCTTTTAATTGCAATTTAATGGGCGGTCATTTATTATCTAGAAGCCGCTTGCCGAACGAGTGACGGCATTGTGAGGCGGCGGTGTACAGTGTGGTGTTTCGTAGAAGATGTTGGTTAAATTCCAACGTTTTTAACTCTGCCGAAATTGTAAAATATGTGAGAGGAAAATGTTTTCCGCTAGGTGGTGCTCTGGTAAAAGTTTTTGTAAAAAGAGCACTTTAGTGCTCTTGAGTCTCGTATATTTTGCCTTTATTGCTTGGAAAATTTAAATAAGTGACATATATAGAAAAGTTCACTAGTAAGTGCCTCAGTTATGTTTTTACATTTAGGAAGATAATAAACCCACATTTCGAGTTCAGGTAAGCCAAAATTGTGATTTGACTTCGATTGGTGAACGCTTTTGATATTTAAAAAATGGGATTGAGAACTTTATTGGTCGCCAAACTGGGTTTGAGGTCCAATATCTGCCGTTACGAGAAATGAGAAAAAAACGGGTGCAAAATCTCAGATCGATTCTCAAAAACTTAGGGATTAGTTCGCATATACGTTGTTTACTCAAATTTTTTTTTTTTGTTTTTGTTTTCAAACTAAAAAGCCACGATTGAGACTGCTTATCGAGCTCTGAAAACTTTTGTTATATAAAAATTGAGAGCGTGGCATTTTTCAGCTCCAGTCTGCGGTTAAAATTTTGACACGTCAGCTTGCCATTCTCAAGGCTTTAAAGCAATAACATATGCCACAAAATTTACAAATTTATTGCTACCCAACCCAAAATGTCCCACTGTGAGTAGACAATGCAAATACAATAACACTTAGTGCAAGTTTAAACGGCCCGCTGTTTTCTGTAGGCCTGCAAACAGCTTTTGTCGTACTTTTAAGCACCACAGCACTAGGTGCTACGCCAACTATCGCGTCGGTCATAGCTTCCGCTTCCCTAGTCTTACGGTGCACAAATGCAATAAGCGTTAATGAACCAAAAAGTTGTTACCTTCAACGTTTTTGGCATGGCCAGCACCATTAAGCGCAAATATACAAGAGTAGATATGAATATTTGTGTGAAGGCACATACACACACATACATGCATATGAGTATAAGAGCACCCACAGGCTGCTACTGCGCTCGCGGCTGGTTAAATCGTGCAAAAACTCACCCATAGCGCGCCACCCGCTCAACTATTTCAATACACACACATATATTAAATGCATACATAGGTAGGTATTGCCGCCTTGACGTACATAGGTAGGTATGTATGTATTTAATATATGCAAATTCCAACGCATTACACATGCATTGCCGTGCATTTTGCATTTTAAGTTAAAAGTTGAAAGCGCTTTTACACAGTGTTTTAATTTTCAAGATAAACATAATTTTTGTCTCCGACACTTAAAGTGCACAACCCAAAAGTTTACGGATTACGTCGCTGCGGCGACAGCAGATGGGCTTTGTATGCGTGCAGCAGCGTGTGTGTGTCATGAAATATTTATTTTTAAATTTTTTAAATATTTTTTTTTTTGCAACAGTGTGATAAAATTGCTGCAATTTACGCGTTAACTTGCATTAACGGCGGAGCTGAATTATATTTGTTGCGGATATTTTTGTTTTTAAACTTTTAATAGTTGTGGCTGCTTCGCCGCCAAAATGTTGCGCATAACTTTAGTCAGCTGTTGGTGTTCATAAACCGGAAAGGGGTTTATGTTCTTTGAGAAGGCATTAACGCATTTTAATGGAGATAAGTGTTGTGGCTTTTAAGAGGATCGCAAAGTGTTTGTTGTGGTGGCGTGGGAATAACAATGAGGAAACAGCAGCCAGTGGCTTAAATAAAATAAATTTCAATCAACTTCTTGGTACTTCAACAGGTTCTACGATAGCTACTGTGATTCAGGGAACTCACAGAAATAATATAATTTTTGGACGCAAGGAACATTGTTCGAAGTGGTCCTTTAGGGCGACCGCAAATAGTCTGGAAGGGTCTGCAAAATATTGGAGACACATCTACCATCAATGAAAGGAAGGCGTCTTTGAGCTGTTGAAAAAAGTGCAGGGAATACATAGGTTGCCCTTGGCAAAAGTTTGGGACTCTCACCAAGGGTTAATCGTAAGAGGTCTAGGGAGCTCTCCACTTTCAGAAAACCCTACATTTCAATGGTCGTGGAAGTTCTAAATTGAAACTGTCCGACCGGGAGCCTAACCCAATCAACCTTATCACCGTGCTGATATCGGAATACTCAGAATTTTTTCTTTTTATTAAGCGCTGATTTTACCAGATTGGTTCTATTTTCCTTGTACTCGATAAGGTACCTAATTTTTTGGCTTGATTTGAATAACCGTTTTTATACTCGCGTTCGTCAGTCTGGGTCAAATTTGATCACGTTGTCGATAAAATAAATTTTTTTGCAAAATTGGCACAACAAATTTTCATGCTTTTTGAATATTAATATAACCTTTTTTATGTTCGCGTTCTTCAGTCCCGGTCAAATTTGATCATGATGTCTATAAAATTAATTTTTAAGTTTCCTTGATCTCGTATTTGTCAGTCTGGGTCAAATTTGATCATGTTGTCCATAAAATAAATTTTTTGCAAAATTGGTACAACAAATTTTCATGCTCTTGTTCGTTAGTCCGGATAAAATTTGATTATTTGTCTATAAAATTTATTATTTGTCTCTTTATGCTCGCATATATCAGTCCGGGTCAAATTTGATCATGCTGTCGATAAAATAAAATTTGTGCTAGAATGGTACAACCTTGTTTTTTGCTCATTCGTCAGTTTTATTATGGCATATTATTTTCGTATGTGGTGTTGGTCTATAAATTTTCCATTTATTGATTTTTTCTATGCTTTCTACTCGATTTCACATAGCATGAAGTGTAAGTAGCATCTTCGGAAGGCTACCACAATTAAATATTAATACCTTTTTGAAAATTATCACTATCTTCGAACTCAAATATGTATTTCTGATATAAATTTAGTCTCTTTTTTGCTATTTTTAAATCTGCTAAAACACTGAGCCATAGAAAGTTTTGAAGTCGGATTTCAACATATATCTTCAATTGCTTTGCAAATGACTTCTCTTAAAGCATGTCATTGAAAATTTAACTTTAATAACTGAATTGTTGTTGTTGTTGCGCATAAACGAGTCATGAGCAATAATATGAAATAATTACATGAACTGCCTTAAAGCTACGACAAAGACTATATTCCAAATATACAACTTAAGACATTAACTAACGCATTCGAAAACGGTACATGTAAAGTACATGTTAAAGCAGATATTCGCAAATATTTCACTAATTATTTTGACACATTTGCAGCGTTGCTGTTCACAACAATTACGTTCGCAATCAATACAAGCAGTTTATGTACATACATATGTATGTGTATATTATGTGTTAGATGTATGTATGTGTATATATATATACGTATATGTGTGAAGTCTTAAATGAGTTCAAAGCATACGCCATTGTCATTCAAGCACCGTCAGTACAAAGCAGAAAGCATGTCTACATACACATACATCCATGTATACACACATACCCGTACGAGTATATGCACATGCAAGCTTGCAATTGCACTGCGCCGGCATACATTTGCATAAATCAGTTCATTTGCTGTGTAATTGTATCAGGACACAGCCATTTTGTTCAGCACCATTTGTGCCCATTGAAATTAATTGAATTAAATATTATCTACCTTGCAGATGGTTTTCCAGGCAACTCATTTTATTATTTAATCTACGTGCACATATTTTGTCACCGTTTAAATTATGTCAGTAAATTATTTCAATTACGTAATATTGCGGTATATGCAGACAATTACATATTAAAGCTGTTCAAAATTTTCAATTTACATCCCACATATGTTTGTATGTATTGTATTTGCATTAGGGTGGGTAAAAAACGAATATTTTTTTCGCTTCGTACTCTGCAACAGCGCTCAAAAATCGGTTCTAAGACACTTAAAGTTACTAAAGCGATAAATTAGTAACTAAATCCGCCAGAGACAGTAAAATTTACACTTGAGATGGTACGAGAGGAAGCCGTAGGTCTCGGGACCTAATAGAGCGCATTTGAAGTGTGCCATCTAATGATCAAATCTTTTCCGAATAGAATCGAAACTGATCAAGCCCCTAGGTATCGAATATGGGGACCATTGAGCCTTTAGTTCACTTTTTACCGAAAATATCGATGATTGTGTGAGTTATAGAATTGAAATTCAGAGAGAAATCTTTCCTGAGGATAGTATGTCAAAAAGTGGTTGAATCGGCTAAACATTTCTCTTAGCCCCATATACCTAATAAAAAGATTTTCGAATTTCCGGCCGATTTTATTCCACCTAAATCGGCTATTATGTGAGTTATCTCTATAAATATGAGAGAGCGTGTTTTACACATAATCTCGGTTTCAACTAATTGAAAGAACATTTTTTATAAAAAGATCTAATCTAACTGTTTAGAAGATGATAAGTTTGCTTACTTTACTAGGAGAGTTTTCTCATTTACTGCTGAGAAACTATTTTTCGGGGCACCAAGCGAAAAAAAATTATGTTTTTTTGACCCACCCTAATATACAAATATAAAGCTGCATATTTATTTATGGACGAAGCCCGTAATTATTTTAGTTTTGGCAACTAAATCAGAGAGATTTACAATTTTTGAAAAACAGAATACATAAATTAATGAATAATTATTTATGTATGTATTGATTAAAATGTGTAGAATTATTTGTAAAAGTAACGGTGTCGGTTATTGAATATATTGTCATATTAAAAATTTACACGTTTTATGGCGATCTAACGGCTTTAACAAATGTCGAAAATGTTTTCGCAACTATGTGTGTAATATATATGGATGTCTTTGCATATTAGATGAATTGTATTTAATTGAAAATAATATTATAGCATAAATACGTAGAAATGAAACACATATGGTGAAATGGATTGCAGTAAATACGAAAATTTAATGAAACACAAGGTTACGTTTAGTTGGTTGAAAAAGGAGCTGCGTGAGCGCCAGACCGTACTTAGAATTATTGTGCTCCGAGGTGGTACCCAATTTAAGTCTTTTCCATTTGATAAAAAACCTGATTCTTTTTTTTCTTATTAAGTTGGAGCATTTTTCCTCTTAAGTTGGATCGTTGGAAGCCGTGGATTATGTCCCAACTCATACCGCCGAAGACTGGGCTTTCGCATAGCTAATGCTTAGTGTCACAATATCCTCCCTGCATGCTCTATATTGCGCCGACTCTAACTTTCCCGTTTTCTGAAGGTGGGATCTTAAGGTTAAGTGCTTTATGATGCCCTCTATAATGCTACAAGCTCTTTTGCCTAACAGTAGGAACTCTTTGGTCTGTCTATCATCAACACAACATTAATGTCACTTTGTGGTATGCAGTGTGTTTCTAGTGCTCTAAGAGCTGAGGTTTTGAGGATCCATAGCTTTAAAAAACGTTTGAAGGAGGTGATTGATCTGGGGCAATTAAGGGAATTGCGTCTCCAGCTGCTTCCAAACATATTACCCGCCTGCCTATATTTCCTTTTATTCCTATAAGGGTACCCAGATGAAGTGATCCCTTGTTTCTGTTTCATCCTTTGGTCAGTTAGTGAATGTGTAATTGATTTCGCCGATGGAACTATCGCTCACAGAACCATTGGTCTAATCTTCTCTACTGGGGAAAAATTATGCATTTAGTTTCTCGTGGGTCTCGTATACTCGGTCGCAGTGCCAGCTTAACTCGAGTTCATTAATGTCCGTGATAAGAACGAGTCTTACTCTTACGGCCTAAGATCATGAGCCGGCTGGCCAAGCATTGCGTCATACTTATATGTGTAATGGCCGGATGTCAATATGACACTTTTTTGGTAATGCTATCCACTATACCATCGCACCATAATGTTAGTATAGAGCGGATGACACGTTTATGTCAAGTCCCCCACTTTGGGTCAATGGCTCTTCTGCAGAAAATACAGATTCGAAGGGCCTTGGAAGCACTGTTCTCAATGTCTTCTTTTCAGCTTAGTATTTTTTTTTATCTAGGTTAACTCGGAGATATTTGACAGAGCTCGAGAGTACAATAAGTTGTACCCCTTTATAGAAGGGAAATTGAATTTCGAAATTTTTGGCCTTCTTGTGAAATGACTGACTTCTATTTTCTATGGATTGACTGTTAGGCCGTGACCCTCCGCCCAGTTGACAGAGATTTCAATGCATCTTTCTTTGATTCTGGTTAGGCGTTTAAGATTCACTCCTGAACGGAGGACAGCGGGGTCGTCCGCATAATCGACGATCTTATATTATTCTCTGTTGAGTGGAAGTATTAATTCAATGATCAATGTGATCCAAAGCACAAGGTTATCAAACCTATATATTATGGCATTAAATATATCGGACGGTTAAGACGGTTGAAAAAAACGAGCTCGAAAGAAACCTATAATGAAAATGATCTACAATCTATGTCAAATTTCATGAAGTTATCTTTTCAGATAAAAAAGTGTTCCATAATATCATACCATATAAGAAATTAAAAATTAAGTGAATATTAAAGAACTTAGATGAAATGAAATAAATTTAAAAAAAAAAATTGAAATTCGGTAAAAAAAATATCCGTAATTTCAAGTCAGATCAAGGACAAGAAATACTCGCTTTGGTAACGTTACTTGATTGTCTTTAGAACTCTTAGTGATAATTATTGGAAAAACGGAGACAAATCTTTATAAAAAAAATTTTCGCATTTAAATATATATTTTTACATACTTTTTCCTAATATTTTCAAAAAAGTCACTTCCAAATAGACATGTCATTTCCGCACCAAACTACCAAACTTATAGAGCCATTTACAATTTCAATGACACGCAAAATATACCAACAACTTTCAGAATTTTCAACATTTTAAACAGATTACCGTTATTACAGAGCAACGCTGAGGGAAAAAGTTGGAAATTTCAAAAGTCACATCCACATTGTTTAGAGCAGAAGTCATCAAAATATGTGTACATAAAATATGCAAACACGCACACATACGCTCGCACACACACACAAGGGGCGACGCGCTCAAACATTGAAGTGTGTTCACCGTTCGCTAGTTAAGAGCGCAAAGTCAAAACTTTTTAGCTGGAAAATGGTTACAACAAAGCGCCAAAGCACACTGCCGCTGGTATATTTTGGAAATTTCGGAAATTGTTTACATTTAGAGAATGCATTTGACAGACAAGGTTTGACCTGCTGGGGGCACCACGTGACAGCACCACTGCATATCTAATATATATAGTAAATGTGGTTAATATTTTGTAGACTACGCGCATTTTCGAAAAACTTATTTATGTATGCGCGTATAGTGTGTGACACAGTGCATTTGGCTTTGTTGCGGTGCAGCATGTGTGATGAATTGTGGTCGTGTGTGGCAGGCAGCGTGGCAACTAAGCGCATTTAAATTTGGTGAGTGTCATAATTTCGGCGCAATCGATTGTACCATAGTTTAGACATAGGCTGCGGCGTATGTTGGTGAATTATGGAGAGTGGTGTGGGTGAATGGCAGGGTTTTTGTATAACTTATTATTTATTGCGCTTGAAGCTCTGTGGAATTATTTTGTGCGAAAACGAAATTGATGAAAATTGCAGAGATCCAAATTTTGACTTAAGGTTAGGATGAATGGCTGTGTGGTTTGTGATGCTATAAAATTACAACTTCTATAATTCGAACTTATAATGCAGAAGTCCACTACTTGTGGCCAATAAAAATTTTAGTCGTTTATTTTACTTTCCCACCAGTTCGGTGCGATATCCCAAAGCTTGAACTAAAAAGTACTTAAGTCTTGATCTCTCAAACAAGATAGAACCAAGAAGGAAGTGTTAGGATGATTTCACCTCGTCTTCTCCCAATCAGCTTCTGCGGCTGAAGACGTGTAAGAATCTCAGCCTTACAGTATGGACGCCGATAGGGCAATGATCAGCCAGTAAGAACACCCAAAACCAGGGAGAGTCTGGCCATACAGTGGGCAAAGAGCTCACTTGATGGCCTACGATAGATCTTGGGCCAAAAGCATCTTGTGACAGCGCATGAACCGATGTTGGCCCAGCGTTGCCAAGGTTTTTGCGAAGCCTAGCAATACAGTTGTAGAACACACGTTCTCATTCTACTGTTAGCGAGGCTGGGTGTACTTCCTTGCCAGCTCATCAGTTGTACAGTTGTCTGCGATTCCGCTGTGGCCTGGCATCCACACCATTCTTATTACAAAGTGAGTAGCTGCCATTGATGATGTGGTTAGGCATTCCTTAACCAGGCTTGAAAGTTTACTGAGCTAAGGCTAGTATCTCTGCCCTGTTACATGAAGGAGGCTGCACAGCGGAGTAGTAAATCTATCCTACTTTAATGGCAGCGACATCCACCTGAAAAACACTGCAATACTCAGGAAGTCTGAAATTGAAGTTGATAAAGAGTTCCTAAAATATTCCCCTCAACCAACCACCTCCTCAAGTTTTGACATATCCGTAAAGAAGCTCACTGTCTCTCTCTTCCAATGGCCTCCATATATCCACAGTTCTCTTACAGGTAGGCGGGCAGATTGAAAGCCTATAGAGTTTGGTTTGGCGACTTCCCATACCTTTTTTTCTCTATCGGAAAATCCTTCGCACGAATTTAAAGAAAGCCAGCGAAGCTGTGGGCACCAAGCTCACTTTATTCCGACCGCTATCCAAAAGTTGTCTTTTAAACAGCTCTATTATTTTTCTTCGCTAAACTCTAACTCACATAAATTGATTTACTCAATTATGTGGCAACTCTGACATAAAATAAATTCGATTGAGAGCGGCAGCAAATGCAAAATAATAAAGCGATAACACCATACCACAAAGAATATGCAAAAATTTGACATTTGATTTGTGGTTCAAATAAGTCAAATAGCTTGTCGTTTGTTGACTCAGCCTACATACACATACACAGAAAGAGGGAGAGAGAGAAGAGCGAAACAATGTGGCCTTGCCCAGCCCGTGTTGCCATTGTCATTGTCAATCGACGGCATATTTGTCCGCCTAAAATTCCATAATTACGCGCATTTCCCGCATACGCCGACGAAAAGCCGAAAAATTTGCGCGCAATAACAAACTACCACTACATGCCCAACAAGCACACATACACAAGTAAATAGAGTGCATTTGAAAAATAGTTTTATGTTGCCTATTGGCGCTGAACTCCAGCAAATGTTGTTGCTGTGGGTCAATGCATGTTTGAGTGCTGCATATGAGACTGTATGCGTGTGCTCTTGTGTGCTCTGTGTGTGTTTGGTTTGGTGTGAGCGCCTGCATTAAAACGCTTTTATACTAAAAAGCCGCGCATATATTCCAATTTATCCGCCAAACAATAAACTACACTAACCCCACTCGCGCCCACATCGATCCTAACGGCTTTTGCAGCAACACATACTATTACAAACACAAAATAAACGCGCATGCTGGTATTTTACACACACATACACGCGTGCGTGCGTTTTCGGTCAAGTCAGTTATTTATAGACTACTTTTGGTTTGTTGTTGAATTTGAATTTGTTGTTGTGCGCTTTGCATTTTATTTGCGCGATTTTTGTACGGTTTGTTTTGGTAATTTCCATTCGGAATCGCCGTTCGTTTAGCGTCGCTTTTGTTAATAAACTTGCATTTGGTGGCGGCGTTTTGCATTGTTTTTGCCAGTTGCTGGTTGTGTGAGTTATACATATATGTATATATATGTATGTATGCGCGTGTGTGCTGGCACTTGTTGAAGTGGAATTTTCATTGGCGAATGCAAAATGCAATCGGATTAGTATTGTTTTTGAATTGAATTGTGCAATAGGATTTGCAATTTGTTTAGATTTTTAGCTTAAATAGTGGGGGATCGCCATTATTCGAATGCAATGGCTAATGAACTATTGCGTAAGCGCGAGATTAGGGAGTTGAGTATGCAGCATAGGCGGCTCTTCGGCTTGAATAGCATTCAGCATTTGCTACAAAGAAAGAATTTTCAAATTCAGCACAATGATGCAAGCAATTGAATTAAGCCGCGGTCTGGAATTGAAGGCTTAAAACGTTTTAAATTCTTGCTAAATGCTATAAATTAGAATCAGTGTGTTCAATTGTAATTTGCGTTGAATTTTTTATTGTTATGAATTATCGAAATTACAATAATCTGATCAAATGATCTGAGAAAAAAAATTTTGTTATCGCCTGCAAAAAAAGGCTTCTGAGTTAATACAAGCATACTTGATCAGCGGAAATTCTTTTAACTATATTGGGTAATGGACGTCGCTGCCCCCCTGAAAATAAAACGCTGAGGCGGCACAGTCCATTAAGGTTCGGACCTCGAAGTTTGCGAAACGGATAGAGCCGTCCGCTGACAATGAAACAGGCCAGCAAAACGGCCGAAGTGAAAGGACGACGCTGTAAAGAAAAGCGTCAAACAAAGCCAAACCGTTTACGTCCAGGGTGGCGACATCGTTAAGTGAAATAGCTAAGAAGCATGTAATCGTGGCGCTCATTGACCGGAGTAACCTTCTGGGGCAAATTACACAGGAGTAGTTTAAAGCAGTGGAGCTTAGGCTGCTAGCTGCGCTCTCGGCTTTTGATAGTGCGGGCTGGCTGAATTGTGTCAAGGTTATGAAATGACCCCTCTCTGCTAAGGATAAATGAAGTGGTGGTAAGGAGAGAGTCGTACTAGAGATGATGGACCGGAGCCGCATCGCGACCATCCCCGAAAGGTTTTTATGTCATGTACGGCAAAACCGGCGATTGCCTTGCGCCTCATTCAAAGGCAAAACCCCGATGTGACGAAAGAAGATTGTAGGGTGTTGAAGATCGCAAACTCCGGTAAGGAAGATGGAACCAGAAATACATTTTTGAAACAAGTCGGTCAAGGATATTTTTAACGGAAAATTTGGGTAAGTTGTGTGGAGTTTAGGTGTACCTTCGTCCTAGAAAGTTCAACCCGGCCAATAATAGCTTAAATACGCTGGAAAAGCGGGGGGACCCAAATGGGTTAATAGAAGCTCCATTAAGCGGAGTAGGGAAATCGGAATCTGTGAACCCGATCTCGAGAATCTGATCCCAGAAGTTATGGTTCTTTAAATAAACCTGCATAGCTTGATCCTAGAAGTTAAGGTTCTTTAGATAAAGCTGCACAGAGGCTGGGTTGCTTCTGCCGAGCTCCTACTCTATCTAGAGAAGATCTTCTACGATGCAGGAGTCAGCAATCTTCGGAAAACATGGTACATGGACTAAAATGCCGTTTTACTGTGCATTCATCCCTAGAGAAATAAACAATGAAAGAACTGTTATACTGAAAAGGAAAAGTATGCACTCATATATTGAACTAAATTTCTCTTCAGATGCCCTAACCATGGTGTTTAAAAGAGAATCCTAATTAGCTTAATCAGCGTTAGTTAGAGCATGATTGGCCAACATGACAGACCCTCCTCGACTTATTGGACGTATACCTGAAGATTTTCGGCATATACTGTCCAAAGGTGACATTGACTGATATTTTTACAGTGAAGCCTTCACGAAAAATCCCCGCAGTTTGGTGCTTAAAAGAGCCCGAGCTTCGATGCGAGAACAAAGTCCAATCATTTTGATAATTTAAGCGGGTTCGGTATTTAAACCAGCTGTATTTTCTTTTAATATAAATAATATCCAGATACCTTGCTCAACATTAATCAAATTTTCTGCTCTTAACTTGAAAAACCTTTTAGCTGTAAACCATTTTGTTACAAATACGCGATACAAATTATTTACACCTTAACAATTCGGTTGAGTTTATCACCGCGAGCCAAATCCGACAAATGCATGAAATAAAATTAAAAAAAAAAAACAAACAAAAAATGCCAAAAAAGACAAGAAAAAATGAGAGACATGTGAGCATACACTCGCAAAGCAAAACGCTGCCGGTTAGGAAACAGCACATTTGGCTGCCATTTACGCGTGTGACTGACTACACTTATTTGCGGTTCAAAGGTGTTACAATCTTCAGAGATTGAGTCGCGCTGGCAAAACGGCAGCAACTGCGGGTAGGTGTGAGAATATGTGTGAAATGTGTGCGATTTATTTTTAGCTCGAGGACAAACGCTGAAGTGTCGCGCAAAAATATATAGAGTTGTCGTCCGTTGGCACGAAAGAAAAACGCGAAGGCGCTTGCGGGTATCAGCCGTGCAAATTGTAAGGCGCGCAGTGCACGTCAGGTATGAGAAGCGTTGCCAACGACAGCGCCAACTACGCGAACGACGTCTTTTCAAGTCGATTTGACACATTGATTGATCCTTGGTATAGCAAATATTTTCTTATTTTTTCTCCTACATACGTGTGCTAACCTAACACACCGCCTGTCATTCCCTTGCACAATCTGCAAACACGCGAAGGTGTTTCATAGAATATTTGTATTGCATTGAAGAGTATGAGCATGTAAGTGTATGCCTTTGATTACATGTGTGTGATTGAGCGCTATGAAGAGTTCAGAGAATTAAGCATGTGATGAGATAAAGAGTAAATACAGAGATGTTGTCTGCCACCTTTCGCTGAAGTGGCTCTCAGGCCACTAAGGAGTTAGTTAGAAAAGTCTATGTGACCTTTAGTAATTTTTTCAAGGAATTTTTATACAAATGTGAGCCAGTATTAACTTTGGGTTCCATATATTTAATATGTAAGAGGCCCTTTTCTAAATGCTAGGACCTCCATTGCTCAATAGACTCACGCCTCAACATCCTTACATCTCTCATATAGTATTTTCTTACTATCAGATATGGGCTCTAAAAATGTAGCAGTTGGTAATTTTAGGCAAAACTACCTTATGTAAAATTTTGCAGCCCTATTTTGTTTGGTAGCGCTTGTACCTTAGAGGAAACCCCGGTAAAAAAGCCTCGATGAGTACAAAAAGAAAAACTAGCATCCATTTCGATGAAATTTTACATCCCAATGAAATCTTTCTTCATATATGAATATTGAAGTCCACCGAGCGCGGTCCCTTAGGCAAAAAGTCGATGACGTATGCCTACAACTTGTAGGTTTTGAGGTTTTGGTCGTGCTTCATCATAACCTAAACGGATTATTACCTGAATGAGTACTTTGAGATGGTTTTTTTTGGGTCTAGACCAAATTTAGGTAGTTAAGTAATCATGGGAAAGGCATGAATCCATCAGTCTAGCCCATGGGTTTAAAAGAAAGCGGGTTTTTTTTACTATTAAACCCCCCTTTGGCAATTCGCGGTTGCCTGAAAGGCCCTTCTGCGGAGATAATTGTATTTAGGTTTAATTTTTGCAAACAGTTGTGTCATTACTCAGGCACTTTACTTGTCCTGTTTTGTTGGGAGTCGAAATTTTGAAAAAAAAAAATGGACAAGTGAAACAGTAAGTTATAGAAAGTGTTTTAAAATTTTTTAGTAAACTTAGAAGAGTTATGGTCTATGCGCGCCTCCAGACAGCCACTTCACTTACCTCGCTTTGTTAGAAAACGAAATATTCAAGAAAATGGACAAGTGGAACAGTATGGTCATAGTGTTCTAAAAGTTCAAAATGATTCTGAAGATAACTGAAACTGAAGAAATCTTCAAGAAAATGTACACGTGGAACGGTACGGTCACAGATACCCTCTAAAAATTAAAAAAGGCAGGAGATGTTTGATGAAACTGACGTAGTCGTCTCTAGAACAATTCGCCAATTCAATCTGACTATCTTAAACGAGAATAAAACTTGCAAACAATGGATAAGTGGAACAGAAATGGTTCTAGAAACTAATCCAAAAGTTCTAAATAATTGTGAGAACAAGAAACTTTTGATGAACTGAAGTAGTCTTCAAGAAAATTAACAAGTGGAGCGGCTAGATAGGGTTTGAAAATGAAAATAAGAGACTGAGAGAAAATCGTTTTGATGTAGGTAAGGCAGTGGTCACCAAAATAGTACACTCGACATAAGATGTCTGCATAAAACGAGTAGACTAAACTCAGTTTCTCTGCCAGAAGCTGTCAATCGCTTATCAAAACATCCTCGTAGAATTCAATGAAGTTTCTAGCCGTCGAACTGCACCTGAAAGCATCGCGAATGCGAAGCGATTTGTATATTATAAACTCTGTGAAAATACATCAAAACACACACACACATAGTAGATGCTACAAATGGCAACATTTTTTAGCATAAGCAACGAATCGTACAAATTGAAAAGCAACGATCAGCAACAGCATGCTGGCGCTCACCCAAAATAGGTTATGTGGCACGTTCCAGCGGCATACAGCACGAAACACACACCCACACATGTACATGCAATTGGTTAGTGAAGGGTATAAAATCGTCAAACGTTAAATCGTGCGCAAGTAATCGTTGTTAGTTATATAACATTCAAGTTGTTACGCTCGAATTGCGCAAAATTTTTGCATATCTTGGCAACGCAGCCAAGCCGAGTGGCGCGATAAGGGGCGTGCGGCGCACAGGCAGGACAAAGCCGCAAGTTTTTTCTAGTGAAATGTTGCGGTTTTTAGCTGTGCTGCAAATCCCCTTAAATGTTTTGTATGAGTCCGTGCTGCTTTGGCGCTCATTTCACTTTTGCGCGAACTTGTTTTGCAGCATTTTCTTACATTACAGTTACTCGTTAGTTGCGAGAAAATATTGAAGCATGTCAAATGGTGATTTTCTATGCAATATGCAATTCATCAAAATCACCACTTAAATTACTTTTAATTCATTGAGTTGAAAGCGCAAAGTACCCAGCAAGCACCGAGTAAGCAGTGCAGCCAACCAGCAAACCGGGCAGCTATACACCGCCGTGCGCCCCAACTCTGCTCAAACTGCTGCTCGCTCGTTTGTATGTGTGTTTGTGTGTGGCGCAGTGTAAAAGTTTCGAGGATCAATCAATGCCGTTCGTAAATCCCCATAAGATTTAGTGAAAAGTGTATTGAAAGTAGTTTCTTCTCCTTTGCTTATAAATATCAAATGTAGATTAAAGTAAAATACCAATTTTTTCTTGCTTGTGTGTGCTCTTTTATAATTTTCATACCATTTTCTTTGCTTAGTTGGTTATTTGTTAAATTATAGTGATTGCGTTATAAAGTAGTGAGCTTTTCGTTCGGTGAATTGCTGATAGAAATTGAAGTGTTCATTAATTTCGGTGGGGAATGAACGTAAATCAACGGTTTGGAGAGTTAAGAGGGGTTGGAATTAAAATACATCGGTGGTTGATATCTATAACAAGAACAACAAGAAATATGAAAAAACGTTAACTTTGGTAGTACCGAAATACAAAAGATTTCATACAAGAATTTTGTTTGGTCAGCTTGTATGGCAGCTACATATATGCTATAGTGATCCGATCTAAAGATTTTTTTTGGAAATTGCGCCATTGCCTTAAGTAATAAACCATGCTGAATTCTGTGAAGATATCTTTTCGAATAAAGAAGTTTTCCATACAAGCACTTGATTTGGACTGATCAGTTTGTATGGCAGCTATATGCTATATTGATGTGATCTGAACAATTTCTTAGTATATTGAACAACGGCCTTAGGCAATAATCTGTGCCAAATTTCGTGAAGATATCTTTTAAATAAACAAGTTTTCCATACAAGCGTTTGATTCCGATCGTTCAGTTTGTATGGCAACCACACGCTATAAAGCTCCGATCTGAACGATTTCTTTAGATATTATAATTTTGATTGAAGCAACCAAGCAGGCCAAATATTATGAATATATCTCGTTAAATGTAAAATTTTTCCATACAAACACTGGATTTGGACCGATCAGTTCCTATGACAGCCATAAGTTACAGTGTTCGGATATCAGCGGTTCCAATAAATAACTTTTTGAGGAGAAAAAGATGTAAGGAAAATTTCAGATCAATATATCAAAAAATCAGGGACTAGTTCGCGTATATACATATACAGACAGATCAACAGGCGGACAGACCGAAAATGACTCTCGCTGCTTAGTTTTGGATCCTACTGAACTGTTTTCGGTGTTAATGCAAATCAGCTAAGGAATTTTATGTCGATGACCAAGCTTTCAGCAACCACGAACTTGAAAAGACGTGGAAGTATCAAATGCGGAAAAGAAATGGACTTGTGAAACATAGGAAATCTTGTTGTTGAGTAGTGAAGTGAAGATATCAACAATCTAACTTTTTTCAACTTTTTTGAGATAAACTCTAAAGGGTGTTTCACATTTATAAACACCTCTCAAAAACGGCACATTCGGTCCGGTACAAAAACCTTTCATTGGATAATAATGAGTGCAGCACCCTCTACAAATGACCCCCGAAGCTCTTCTCGCCAGTTCCTGCTTTTGGCGCTATCTGTACGCTCTCTTCCGCACCAAAATTTCACATCAGCAAAGCTAATTGTATTGTGTGCCACATTTATTGTATTTGCCAATATTTGTTGCGCCACAAAGGATTTAAACTTGGCGTAACGTTTCTAATTTTACGCCTGTCACAGCTCGCTGACTTACTAACTGACTAACGGAGTGACTGTTTTACCCTGACACACTCAGCATACTCGAAGCCGTGCTAACTGCTTTTCTTACGCAACGCGCAACTTGTGATTCTGATTTCGCTGTGCCGAGCAAACGCATTTCTATTGCCCCAGGAGCGCCACGCGGGAGCTGCGCAAGACCGTACGCAATGGCGTTGTCAACTTTTAACGCGTTTTCCCAGCCATCAAAGTTCGAATGAGTTTGACAGCCAGTAATGGAATTTGATACATACAATGTGCCTTGTGCGCGACATGGGACCCGGCAACAACAACACTCCAGCGCCGCACGAGCTATGCGCGGGCTATTGTTTCTCTTGTTGCTGTTGGTGTTGTAGTTCTGCTTTTTTAAGGGCACATCCAATCAAGCGTGTGGCAAAAGATTGCGGCAAGCAAGTGCAGAAAGAACGCAACAAAAAGTGGAAAAAACGTCAATTTGATTGGCATTTGATTGAAGCGACGCGGTGGTAAATGGAGGTGGCGTTTAAAAATCCTTTATTTCGCAGGCACGGCGGCATGCGTACGAACCGCAGCTGCTGAAAGTGTGTCAAGCATAGGCGATTAGTTGGTAGGTAGGGGCGTTGTGGTGCGCTTTGTTGTTATTCTTGTTGTTGCAGTGTGGAAAAGGGATTTTGGCATTATTTAATCCTATCTCAAAAATCCACAAATCAATATAATAAAATTAATTTCAGATATTGATTGAGTGAGTTGAGTGCTTGTGACTTGAGCTGACGTAGCCTTTTAAGTGGAAAATCGAGTCGGAACAGTTGTTACGAAGTATTTTAATAATTGATGCGGTTTTTTCTGGTATTTGAAGTTTCTTGAGTTTATGGAAGTAATATTGTGTCTGAGAAGTTAACTGAGCGCTGATAGTTCTTGTGCCTCAAATCGGTTAGAAGCTTTTGGATTTTCTGAAAATAAATACTGACATCAGCGTCAACATACAAATATGAAAAGTCTGTCTGCCGAATGAAAGGAAGAAATTTTGTCACCTACAGCTATGATTACACGAAAGTGAGAAAAATTATTCTCTTCAAAGACGAATCTTCGAAATTTGCTTCTTTCTGAAGGGTTAATAGATAGAAATTAGTTGAGGTTTTGCTCTGCGGCCTATGGCCTGTTGTGCCCTCTCACATATGATCACAAAGATCCAGGGTTTCTGAACAATTACGGGGCTTGTTGGCACGATGGATGTGATGTGATCGCTGTCCACGTAGACGGATCCAAGAGCCTTAAGCCTGCTTTTGCAAATTGTTGGACAATCTAGAATCAAGTGTTCTGGAGTTTCCGGTGCCATGACGCAAAACCGGCCGGTTGCACAAGATGCTAAGGTCATGTTGCAAAAGTGTTTTTAAGCCTGTAGTGCCCAGTATAAAGCGTGACAAGGAGACGGAATTTGTCTCATGGGAGGTTGAGGAGGAGCTTACTGCTGACCACCCTTTCATTCCTCGACCCAGATGAGATGTTTACACGGTTGTGCCACTTGGCTTTCTGGGTACAGTATAGTTGTGTTGGAGATTAATTTCTGCACGCTGACTTAAAGCAAAGACTTCTGCTTCAAAGATGCCCGGAAAATATACCATTGGCTTGTTTTGCGGTGTTGCAAAGCCTACTCCAATCCTTCGCTTTTTCAAGCCGTCAGGGTACCACTGGATGGTACTCCTTTCGGTAGTAGGTCGAAGTGTGGAATCACTGCACTCTACTTTATCTGCAAAATTTTAAACTTCTTTGTGATTTTTACCTTTTGTATTGCTAAATTAATGGAGTTTAGCTTTATTTTACTGAGACATTTATTTTGAATAATATCTACAAAGCTTTTAAGGATTGAAAAAGCATTCTTATCCATCGTATCACTTTTGGAGGATTTTCACCTCCATTACCGCCCATTTGTAGAGGCTGCTTGATGTTAGTCGAAAAACGAGATCGAATCTTTGAAATTTTGCCGAGTTAAGGAGTAAAGTTCTCTCTCATGAAAGAAATATGGATGGTATTAGCTATTGTGCTCTGAGGCGTCAGATTTTTTTTTTAATAACATGCTGCAGAACTCTTATGGATTATACGAGTTACTAGTTCACTCGTTCCTTTTGGGCTAATTGGAGTTCTAAGCGAAAGGTCTTTCTCCACCAGATCTTTCAACCGATTGGAGGTCTTCCTTTTCCTCTGCATTCCGCGGCGGGTACTGCGTAGAATTTTTTCAGAGCAGGAGTGATTTCGTCCATTCAGGCGACTCATTGCCCACTATTAATATTTTAAATATCTTTGCTGTTCAGAGCTCCATGATAATATCTAACGGGTGGTCGACGGAGTTCAGCTTTATTTTATTCAGTCGTTCTTAAGCAAATTATGAAGCTTTTAATTAGCATAACATATTTTAATTGAACTCAAACTCTCTATTACAAAATTGAAAAAATTCCATGCAAGAAGAATGGTCCTAAACCTAACATAATGGAATGGTTCATTGAAAACTTATATAAGGAACCTGAGAAGGAGAAAATGGCGTCATTATAAACATATGAGCTCATGTGGTATTTTATGCGCAATTAAAGAATGCGGAAAGCAAAAAAGGGTTCTTTGCAGAATTCACTACATGTTAACGAAAAAAAGAGTTTTAAACCAAAAACCCAAATAAGTTAAAAATAAATTCCTTTTCAATTGCTGTAGCGCATAATATAATTACAAACTTGGTGTTATGAGGGTTATAAAAGAAAACCTGGTGCTTAAGCGAGGGAAAGTAGTTGCCAGCAGAAGACCAATCTATGTGTGGAGCAACACTAATAGTTGAATTTCACTCAAAAAAAGAGTTGAAGTCATTAAAATATTTCAGCGAAGTGGAAATGAATTAAGGCGACCTTTTACACTTTTTGCCTTCACCACATTCTACCAGTTTCTTCTGTTTGACTTTCGCATGTTTTTCACTGCTTTTCTTTTAATAAGCAATTTCTCATTTTTTCATTCGAAAATCCAAAAGGCCGGCTGTAGCTTTTGCAAAAACTCACACTTGCAAGCTTGTGGAAATGTCCTTTGATGTGCCTTGAAAGTCTGGCGAAAATTACCGACCACACGAAGATTGGACAAAACAAAGCAACGAATGCTACATAAAGCGTGGAAAAAAACTTAAATGACAAACAATTTTCGGCTGCAACAACGCATACACACATCCATGCAAATACAACCGAATGAGTGAATGAATAATCCGCACACATGACGAGTGAAGCGTACGCTTCGGCCAAAGTAAGCGTAAGAAGAGCAAGTCGAAAAATGTGGAAAAAACAAAAATGTTTTTAAATTACATGCAGGACATGTGGACACGCAGGACATTGGTGTAAAAGTGTGTGTGGGTAAAGCGTTGAAGGTGGACAAGTGATTTTGGAGGGCATTTCGAGTGCTCAATTGCGGGCTGTTGGCGCTGCTTTTCGTTTTCAATAAATACACGAATGCGCGCACAGCAATAAGTACCAGGCAAAGTGTATGGCAGGTATGTGGGTTTGTGGCGTGCGTTGAACAGCAAAAATCTGCCGCATATGTAAAAATTAAAGCCGAAGAAAATGAAAATGAGGAGCCGGCAGTGTGGCACGAGCACTGAAGCAAGGCGGAAAAGTCGTGTTGATTGCATTACCGGACGTTGGTGAGCACGAAAGAGCGAAAGAAACACAATTAGGAAGACACATGTCGGGGGCGAAATGAGAGGAGGTGATGAAAGAGTAAATAAAATTTGAGGCTATTGAATACGTTAAGGCGATTTTTGTGCTTGGACTTGTTGGAGGTTGAGCATGGAGGAGCATATGAGCGCACACATATACATATGTACAAGAGAAATATGTCCTACAATTGCCATTATAAGTATGTATTTAACGTCATTCAATGCCGTTGCGAATTAATGCCCGCCTGAGTGAAAACGAATGAACAAATGCAAAGGTGAAGTAATGAAATTGTTTACATTTCGGTTTCATATAGATGTGCATATGTATTTGTATATTTATACAATAAAGCCTTAAGCAATTATAATGACGTTGGTGGAAGGGTAGGGAACACGCTGTAGAGAGTGTAAGCAGTTGAATGAATGTAAAACCGCTTGGATATGAAAGGACAGAAATCTCCTCGGTTCCTTCTGGTACAAGGTTAATCTTAAGGTGTCCACCATATACAGACAGAGGAAGGCTCCACCTCACATGAGATAACTCATAAGAAGTCTATTATGTGTAGACAGAGAAAGCCTCCTCGGATGCTTCTCGAATGAGATAGCTCGGAAGAGGCTCATTATAATTAGACAGAAATTTCTCGCATGAGATAAATCGCAAGATATCCGAAGATACAGAGGAAGGCTCCCCGGATCCATCTCATATGAGATATATTGTAAGAGCTCCGTTATCGGTTCCTTCTGGCAGGAGAAAAATTGTAAAAGGTCGATTATATGTGTAGACAGAGGAAGAGCTAGCTTAGTTATATTAAGTGATTTAATTCTAGTCCTACGTCTTTATCAGTGAAAGCTTGGTACCTAATTCTGATACTTCATCTAGTCCCTTAAACTGCGAAGTCTTTGATCTCTCAGCCAACAAGGTGTGCCAGCGTCTCTTTCATGCAGTCGTTTTCCGGCAGCGAGTTTATCTAATGCCTTCCTGCTTCTAAGGACATTCCCTGTCAGCATGCAATGCGAGATTATTGCCACTTGGCTATCGAAGTATATATTGATGTTTTTTTATGTAATTTCCTGAGTTGTTAGTTGTCTCAGCTTCTTTATTGACTGCAAAAGCTTCTGCTTGGAAGATATTATAATATTTCGATAGCTTGAAGGGTCGCTAGAGCTCGAGCTCCGCACTTTAGATCCCCACACCACCTCTATCAGTCAATTTTGATCCGTCCATGTATATATTAAGCATTCTGCTGGTGGAGCGCGTTCCACCTCGCCATCCACCCTATTTTAGCCTGACTGAAAGCCTCTCTCCCATTCAGTATCCATGAATATACATTTAAGCTCCTAGTCCTTAACAAAGCTTTACTCACTACCATAGGCTTCTGTGTTCCATATGAAATTATACACTAATCAACACACGTAGCAAATCCACAAACACCAAGGGCTGTGTAATCATGTTTTAGAGACCCTCAAGGCTCGTTTTATGTGTTGCAATTATATTTTCGGTTTTTTTTCTTTAACATGTTTTTCATTTTATGAGCTAACGGTATTTAATTGTTGAACCATCTGTGCGTGCCTCTTCCGTGCGGCACTAACGATCGAGCAGCAATTCATTTGTTGCTTCGCTCTCCCAACGCATTAGCTTAGCATTCCGCCGCGTTGGGTGGCGCTACTGAATTTACGAATTACACACACACACATGCTTGCACGAGGCACTCATGCAACGCGTAAAATTATTAGCTCACTCTTTATTGGCATTGTTTTCGCGTTTCGCATTTTTCGTCACGTTTATTCAGCTTTCGCAGCTTTTCGTTAATTTAATGCCACACCGACTTGCCTCATTATTTGCCTTTGACGCTTTATTATTGTTGTAATTTTTTTATAATATTTTTGATATAACACTGGTCCGTCCTGTTTGTATGCACAGTACAGCGTGCAATCGTCAGACGTGCGTATGTCGAAGCCGTCATCAGCCTCACCATCCTCCAACGCGGAGAATTCTAACGCAAATTCAAATTCTACAATGAAGTTTTCAGATTCTTTTTGAAGTAGCAACGCCATTAAGCCGACGCAGTTCGGTGCGGCAGTTAGCATTACTATTTCGTTAGCTTGTCTATTTTTGATGTTGTTTTGGTTAATTCAGAACCGCTTGCTGTCGCTTCACAGCTTGGCTTGATTTAGCCGATTTGGTTTTGTTGCTTTGTTTTGCTTTACTTATTTGGCTTTCAGTTGATTTTGAGTGCCTCTTCGCGCGTTTTCTTGTTTATTTGATCGTTTTCTCGTAAACAATAACCAAATTCCTTAAGAATCCATATTGACATAGAAATTTGGATAAAATCGGGTGATAACTCTGCCCACTCCTCATATAAAATATACTAAAGCGTGATAAATTAATAAATGAATACTCCAAAGGCATTAAATTTTACAACTCGGATGGGGCAAGAGAGTTTTTTAGGAATCGGGGTCAAAAATTGATGAAGGGCGACATGTAAGGAAGGAAAACCATATCTCCGTATCTATTCCACTATTTTCGAAAAAATTTGAAGTTGATTCTTTCACTTTCCAAAATGCAAAACAAGCGCCAATGAGTGTATCGGGATAAAACTCTGTCCGAATAGTGTTTTTAAAGTTGGCCACCTTATGACCAAAAAGTATCTAAATCAGAGGAAAACAAATCAAGTCCGAAGATACCGAAAACGCGGATCAAAGTTTTCTTTATAACGAAAATATCGGTCAATCTATGGTATAATTATGGAATCATAGAATATATAGGAGATAATCATTTTCTAATAATAGTATGTTTTTAGGTATAAAATGGGTTGAGTCGTGATCTAAATTTTCCTTAACCCTCATATACCGTAAAGAAAGATTTTCAAACTTCCGGTTGATTTATTATATGCGGTAGTAAAGTCAACTTCGAAGAAGTTCGAAAATTTCGCAAAACTCGGGTGAAAACTTGCTCTAGACCTCATATATGTAACATACATTCCTTGCAGCTGAAGAGTTTCTATGTTTTTGTTTCTGACTAAGAGTGAGTCTGTGAAATGTTGGTCTTACACCCAAACTTTTCTTTCTAACATGTCTTGTTGGTATCTTTATGAGGTCCATGTTTATGGCGACGTTGCGATCTTAATCAAAAGAATGGACGATAAAAGAGAATGAACGATAAGGAGAAAAATAAATAATGCCAAACATTTTTAAATGTTACAGTCTTTCAAAAATAAGCCTAGTTTTATTTTTTAAGTAATAATAATGAATTGAGATATAAAAAAGTATTTATTTTTTGCATGCATCTGAAACTTTTATTTTTTAATATTTTTTTCTTTTGCATTTTGATTGCTTATTATAACTATTACATACTATTTTGAGTTCGACTTAAATTATCATGTGATCACCATTCCACTAAAAAGAACTATGTTCCTCTTCTATCCATTATATGCCTTCGCAGTTTTTGTAACCCTGATCGTATTCCAACTGCTCGTAGAAACGACTTAAACGCTTCGAACACTCATACATGCCAGCTGACATAGAAGAAAAATCTGAGCTGAAGTCTGGAACAGAGGTAGCGCCATTGCTCCGATAAGTTTTACGTCCGCTCAACTGATACTCTGTCCGTCTTACGTTCCTTCGCTTCGCTGCCTTAAAACGATTGTGTTTCTCCTTGTGATTTTTAATATGACAATTATCACAATCGATGGTATCCAAAAGTTGCATTAAATGCGCAGTTTGCGCCACCATAAGATCAGTGGTCAGATTGAATTTGTAATCGTGATTTTGCATTGCGAACATATCCTGCGTCTGATGTGGGTTATAGTTGCTCACATAACCACCATTGCTGTGGGGTAATTGTCGTTGCTGATAGTTCGTATGGTCTTTTGCTCCAATTGGTTGTATGTTAGGTTGTTGGCCATCAAGGTTATCGGATAGTATTGCATTTGGTACGGCCCCACAGCCGCGTGGGCAAATTAACGAATTCTCCTTTAAAATATTGTCCTCAGAAATAACGGCGTATAGATTGCCGCCACATAGCGAACAAATGTGTGTGATGTTCTCGCTGTCCGTCAAAGCATGATTTTCTGTGTCATAATTATTGGACTTTCTATTTACGTTGTAGTCTTCGTGCAAAACAACCATATTTCCACTTTCATTTTTGGACTTCAGTTCCATATCATTAAATTTTGCATTGAGTTCATGAATAATGCTTTCAGCCATTTTATAATACGAGTATTAAGATATAGATAGTATTCGATTTAGACGTAGAGAGTATTAGAAGTTAGATGTTGATTTGTTGCCCACAAATGTGTTACTGAAGAGTTACTTCGAGGCGTATCCCTATATATACAAAAATAGCTGGACATTCAAAAGCTGAAAACAGGTGAAAAGCTAGGGCAGGTAAAATCTGGAAAGCAGGTAGAAGGATGTAAAGAAAGGTAATACGCAGGTAGACGGCAGAAGTTCTACAAAGCTGCAGTTCTGGGAAAGGATGTGCTGTAACTTTGTATGGAACACACTGAGAAACAAAAGAAGTATTTAGAAAAAAAATGTAAAAAATCCGTTTAAAATATCACGACTGACGATTGTTTTTTTTTTTTTAGGGAAGTTCTTTGAAAAACATTATAAAAACACACAAACACAAAAGTACAAAGGATTCTTTAAAAAATATAATGAAAAATTTAGACTTATAATTAATTTGTAAAAATATGGAAATAAATCCCCTCGAAGGTTGCTGCCAGATTCAGAAAACCCCAAAAAAATTAAGTGTCCCAGAGTGGGAAATTCCGAATACCTCCAAGAGACATGTGAATGGGTCGGAGTCGCTGGAGAAGAAGTGCAGTGAACTTTTTCATTGATGGATCGAAGCTAAAGGGGAAGGTGGTAGGGCGAATCTTCACTCGTGAGCTCTAGTTAACTCTTGTGTCAGACTTTCAGAGCAAAAAAACCGGCCTTGAGCCCGCTCATAGTGAGCCCAAACCTAGTCAAGGAAGGGCTGACCTCACATCAATCTATTTTCACGTTATTTATAACTTGTCTGGTTATCTGGCTATAGTGGAACTGTCGGAAACGGTAAAGCCGATGAGCTCGCCGAAAAGGGCACCCTTACACAAATCCCATTAGGCTGAGAACGAGTAGGAGTTCCCCTGCCTTCTGCGCTGGATTTGTGGGCCTCCAGCGAGCTCAGTCATTAAACTGTGTGTTGAAATCACGTCGCTTTTTCAGTAATAAGTATTAGTGGCGTTGCGAAAGCCTTTTGGCCCAGTGTGGAATGCAAAAGATCCATGGAACTACTAGCTCTTAGCAAAGTTGAGAAGGTCGCAATGATAGGTATCCTAACTAAACATTGTCCCATTGGAACTCATGCGGCGAAGTTAAAGGCTTGAAAGGATGGAGCTTGTTAAAGTTGTAAGGAGGCCGAAACATTTGAGAATTTTTTTCTTTCGCCAGACTAAAGTTGAAGTACTCTCTACGAACCCGTCACAACGTACTGTTTTATATGTGGTCTCACGAATATCAGCGTATTTTCCTAAGCTTGAACCTCACTAAATTTCAGAACTTATTTGCGGAAGAGGAGTTTAAAGATACTCAATATTGCAGTATTCATCCAGAAGATTTAACAATATTCCACGTTCTGTGCTAAATTTGTTTTTTAAATATCTGCTTCTCTAACTTCACTAATTTCCTCAGTACCGTATTAAATTTAAAAGCTTTAGTCAGCCATTTATGACTCAGCCAGCATGTCAGTTATCATGAATTTCACAAATCATTTCAAATTTCAGCTTTAAAGTGCATCCTATTCGATTATGCTCGCAGCCAAATCACCACATTAACGCTCCAAACGAAGTGAAAGTTCGCCAATGCACTTTCAGAGGCAAAAATTGCGCTGAAGTGGCTCTTCGCAGCGATTAACACGAGCGTACATTTCAACAAGCACTTCGATGACGAAATAAAGCTCATTAGTATAATTTTCCCTTTCCGTTAACGACATAACTGTCGTGCTGCAGCAAGTTTGTCTGCAGTTTTTAGATGAACGCAAATCCTGCTGAGTATTATTTTCCTTCCTACGCCACTTCCTACGACATAGATAACTCAAACTTGTGCATCGTATGCTAACGAGCACGAGGTGCGGCATGAGACAAGTTGAAAAAAAAAAATGCTTGAAAAATGCATTTGAGTAATGCTGAAAGTGACTTTCTAATGAGCGTCGAACAGCTCAACGACATCATCATTCAATATTTCGCCACCACAAACCGGTTCGATTACTGCTGTCGCTGGAAGTGCAAAATATTCGTTGGTTGTGCATCTATATCTGTCTGTCTATATATATATTATATGTATATATATATAGAATATATATCAATATTGCTGCGAAATTGTCTCTTTGTCTAACAATTTACAATTTTATTACACTCTTTAACTACTACTCATTGCAACTGCTAACTATCAGCACTCAGCTACGCAGCGCTATAACCTCATCTCCTCAAATCTGTTAGTCAGCATCCAATTTTTTCCTGATTACATCCCAATCCCGCTCTTCCGCTGGCGTTCGCACGCTCTGTCAGCAAACGCCTGCCACTAAAGTCGAGCGTCCTTATTAGTGATTGGAAATTGTGGCATCCACAAGTGCACAGATCTACATTTCGTGTGCTAGTCGGTCGCACTCGCTGCTTCATACGCTCTACCGTTCACTCGTCATTCGTTTATTGGGAGTGAAAAAGCAGTTTTAGAAAATAGTTTGACCCAGTCCGCAGTTTGTCATCTGCTAACAACACGCCAAAAAAGTTGGTTGCGCCTGAGTGATTCCTTCATTTTTTCCCACTTTTGTGGAGTTTCTGTTTCCAGCGAATTTGTATGTCGCTGGTTGAAAAAGAGAATCGTAAAATAATAGCTGAAGTAGGGTATGCAAAACTAGGTTGACAATAATTTTTACGCAGCTCGATTGACAAAAGAGGTGGTCGTCCTTTAAACTTTTTTGCAACTCTGCATTAACACTGAACTGATTTGCGTTTTACATTTCCGGTATTTGCGTGAGTTGCATTTATTCTCATTCACTTTCTTTGCCTTATTTTTAATTGATATCTCCTTTCCTCGTTTATATGCATTTGCCTAGTGACCCTAATTTTGTTGGCTTCCTGGTGTGAGATTATAGATTTTTAATGAATTTGTTATACGGGAAAGGCTACCAAAGTAATATGGGTCAATAAAGTTGTCAGTTGACAATCGCTTCGCCAAAAACTTAGGTAAAAATGAAAATTATGAAACAGCTGGTGGATCTTAATACCACCAGTTCGACTAGAGGAGATCATCACTGATGCCCAGACCATACTAAAATTATGGAGGGAAAACTTCTGTTCAGTGAAAGCATAACACCAGGAAATGACGAACCCGATTCCCCAATCGATGACGATGAAGCAGACGTTCCATTGCCGGACTTTGAAGAAGCTCGAATGGCAATTATCTTATCAGTGTGGGTTTTGAGCTGGAAAGTTAAAAACTGACCAGATATTCACCATGCATCGAATCTTGAAAGACACTTGTGAAAAGAAGATCGATACACACCACTTTTCGTCGATTTCAAAGCTGCTAAAGAACAAGTAACGGGTGATTTTTTTGAGGTTAGGATTTTCATGCAGTAGTATTTGACAGATCACGTGGTATGTCAGACATGGTGTCAAAGAGAAAGATGCTCAGTATGCTTTGACATTTCATCATGAATAGACTTACTAACGAGCAACGCTTGCAAATCATTGAATTTTATTACCAAAATCAGTGTTCGGTTCGAAATGTGTTTCGCGTCCGTGTCCGATGAGCGATGAGGCTCATTTCTGGTTGAATGGCTACGTAAATAAGCAAAATTGCCGCATTTGGGGTGAAGAGCAACCAGAAGCCGTTCAAGAACTGCCCATGCATCCCGAAAAATGCACTGTTTGGTGTGGTTTGTACGCTGGTGGAATCATTGGACCGTATTTTTTCAAAGATGCTGTTGGACGCAACGTTACGGTGAATGGCGATCGCTATCGTTCGATGCTAACAAACTTTTTGTTGCCAAAAATGGAAGAACTGAACTTGGTTGACATGTGGTTTCAACAAGATGGCGCTACATGCCACACAGCTCGCGATTCTATGGCCATTTTGAGGGAAAACTTCGGACAACAATTCATCTCAAGAAATGGACCCGTAAGTTGGCCACCAAGATCATGCGATTTAACGCCTTTAGACTATTTTTTGTGGGGCTACGTCAAGTCTAAAGTCTACAGAAATAAGCCAGCAACTATTCCAGCTTTGGAAGACAACATTTCCGAAGAAATTCGGGCTATTCCGGCCGAAATGCTCGAAAAAGTTGCCCAAAATTGGACTTTCCGAATGGACCACCTAAGACGCAGCCGCGGTCAACATTTAAATGAAATTATCTTCAAAAAGTAAATGTCATGAACCAATCTAACGTTTCAAATAAAGAACCGATGAGATTTTGCAAATTTTATGCGTTTTTTTTTTAAAAAAAGTTATCAAGCTCTTAAAAAATCACCCGTTACTACTATATAAATTAAAGTTTTTATATCTAAATCTCGGTGGCCTTTATCGGCAGGAAAAACTGCTTTTTCGCCTTTTATTGCTATGCGCTTTGATCCAAGATATGAAGAGCAAGAATTCTTGGAACACAGCACGAGGAAGGTCGATTTACTGACATTATACATATTACAATTTGTGTTTAGATTTAAGGCCACTCAAATTTTTTGAGGCTATTATTTACCAAATCACTTAAATTTAAATTTCAAACAGATCCAAATAATATTCCTCATAAATGTTTTATGAAATCTATATTTTATCAAGTTAAAAGTTCCAGCGGAAACTATAAAATATAAATCATAGCCCCCAACATAGTGGGTTAATCATCAATGACATCCAAGAATTTAAATTGCTGTTGCATCTCCTCAAGTGAAACTACTAAATCCTCTAGTGGACACAGCTCAGTCTCAACCTGCGCCTCAAATGCCGGCTCAGGTACAACTTCTGCAACCGGCTGCTCCCTAAAATAACAGTGATCATGGTAATATGACTGTGGAGTGTTTGTAACATAGGTGTAGATTTCGGATTTGTTGTTTTCAAATTCCATGATAATTTTACGGGTTCGAGAGCTGACGGGTGTAAATTTTTTAAAGAAGCAGGTTAAAAGTCGTGCTAGAGGTTTGTTTTCAAAATGCAAACTGATCTTTCGAAAGAACTTTTGGTGCATTTTATACAGTTCTTGAAGCTTCTCAAGTGTTTTAGAAGAACAGGTGTTAAGCGTTGTTTTATGTAGGTAAATTCTTTGAAATGTTGAATACGGATGGGCGGAGCAGCATTAGCGAAAGTGCTTTTGCTTTTTAGGGGCAGTTAACGATTAATAGCTATTTCTTTGTTTAACGCACATAACTGATGAAAAGGTCGCTACTCTTTTGTACTGTCTTTGTAAATTATTGTGAAATTTCAATTATCACTAAATCTTTCTATGAAATCTGCGAGAAAAAGAGTTATGTATCATAAAAAAATCATATTCTGCCGGAAAATATCTAAGAATTATATACATATATACTATGCCTTACCGTTGCCTCGAATTCATTAATACATATGTATAAAATAAATTGTATTCAAGGTTTGTATCCAAATCTTTCTATTTTAATTTACCACTAAGCAGGTACTTAAGGTCTACATTAAAGTTGGTCCTGCCTCTAATTACATAATTAGGTTACGTAAGGTTTTTATCAGATTATTTTGTATTTTTACCAAGAAAGCAATTAACGATCACAAAAGATTAAAGGTCAAACTATTTTATTAAGCTCCCTAAAAAATAAAAAAAACAACAACAACAACGATATCTACCTGCTCGGTTAATCCCCATATTTAGATCACGCAATGCTTAACTATCTGGCAGACCGCACTAATTTTTGCTATAAATTGCTGCAAAATATTGCAGTGAGGATCAGTTAGCGCTTAGCTAAGAAGAAAGCAGTATCGTTGTGAGAAAGAAAAAAAATAACCAAAATCATGTTGAACCAAAGTATCCGTGTTTTTCTTGCAAAAAATCAAAATCAGCGTTATGTCGCACTTCCTGATTGTATTGTAGCCCAAGCGAACGATTATATGGCATTCAAACGTGAAACTGTGCAGATTGGGAATTCGGTGTTTCAAGGTTTCGAGCTCAAGGCAAGATCTTTGCGGGATGCAAATGGCGCACTGTTTTACTACTGTCCCTGCCGTTGTGGTTTCGTATATGATGCGAATCTGGTACCTTACCGCCCAGTTGCTGTGGAATACGTCCCTCGCCCGGGGCTAGTGGAGCCACAAGATATTGAATTGAAACAATATTTCTTAGATATACAACGGCAACAACGTGGACATCAACCTCATCTGTTACAACAACTGATCGAGAACCCACTCCAATATATGTTGCAACATCAAAATTATATGAACCAACATTACAATAGATTTCTGCGTCTGACGGCACCGCAGGATCCCGGACAACCGAGTCATCATGTTATTATCGATCAAGTAGAGAACCCACAAGTGGTAGAACCTCTTCAAAATTTAGAGGCACACAATGAACAACAAATTGCTGCTGCTGGAGCAGAAGTAAATGTGGAAAGAGCAGGAGATGAGGAGGAGGAACAAGCGCATATAGTAGTTGACGATGAACAAAAGGTGGAGGTAGAGGTAGAAGAACAAGAGCATATTATGGTTGATAATGATGAAGGAGAGGAGAAGGAGGAGGAACAGCGGGAAGGTGTTGCTGATGCAGAAGAAGATGAAGAGGAGGAGGAGGAATTTGAATATGAAGAGAATGAGGAAGACGATGAGGAGGAAGAAGAAAGAGAGATAGAAGAAGAACAGGAAAAGCAGCGCGCTGTTGCGAATGAAGAGGATGAAGAGGTAGAAGAATTTGAATATGAAGAAAATGAGGAAGACGATGATGTGAATGAAGAAGATGAAGAGCTGGAAGAAGATCAAGAGCTAGAAGAAGATCAAGAGCTGGAAGCAGAACCAGAAGGGGAAGAAGCACAACAGCATAATGCGGGTGCTAACGAAGAAGAAGTACAAGAAGGTATGGAGATTTCTGATGCTGAAGAAGAGGAAGAGTTAGAAGATCATGAGCAAATGGAGATTTCCGATGATGACGAAGAAGAATATGGACATTTGCTGCCACAACCTTTAGAAGAACACCAACCATTTTTTGCTGAAGAAAGGGAATATGATGATGAAGAAGAGGAAGATGATCATGATAATGAAGAGATAGAGGAAGAAGAGCTGCCAATGGTACAAGAGCATATGTTACAAGCGAAACCAATACAATGTTACGCTATTTCTTCGACAAGTTCGGATGACTCAGAAGAGGATGCGATCTATATGGATGACGGTTTTCCACCTGCCGTGGTTCAAAGCCAGAAAATAAGTAGTACAGTTAACAGAGGTGACACGGATGATGATGAAAATGACTGGAGCACAGACAGCGCCGATGAAGATTACCACTGATCACTATTATATACGGATGATCATCATACAAGGGAACGGTGGGCGTTAATCCGCATAAGTTGGTTGCAGGGTTACGAATTACAGTGACACAGGCTTTATTCCTAGCCAATGGAGTAACTTTTAGAAGTTTTTGGCAGGGTAAGCCCTCGAAAAAGGTTTAAAGTCTTCGAAAGTTGTTCGGTGGCAGAGTGCAACGCACGCCATTTCAGCCGAGCTCGGGTGGCGGCAGAAGGCTTGGGAAAAAGCTGTAGAAGTGTAATATTACGTATTATTTAGTTACAATTTATGTTTGTATGTGAAATATTTATACTTTTTGTAGATTTGTATAATAAAAGTATTAAATTTGAATTTTTACAATAATTACTTGGAAATAATTCCGAAAAATTCTGTCGGAAAGTTGGTAATCGCGCCATCAATTCATTATGTATTGGACTTGGCATAAGGTTTTCGAAGAGTTGTCTTTTCCATTTCGGAGGTGCAGGTACCACAAGCACAACAGTCCCTCCATTAGATGACGGGGAGTTGGGGTACGCCTTTGGCCTGTTTAGGTCTGAACGGTCTCCAGGTTTTGATGGTTTGAACGGAGGGATGTGCAAAAGTTTGTGGAAGCTCATTCCGCAATACCTGGAGGCCATTTACAATAAGTGCTTCTGGGAGAGAGTGCTTTTCACGCGAGTGGATAAATGCTAGGGTTGTTCCTCTCGGGGCATTCTTTCAGCAGTTGGGATCGAGTGGCCGGAGGAGATTGGTTGTACGGAAATTACTCTTTGGTGCAGCTACTTGTCGGACAGAAAGGCCTGTCTAGTTGACATGAATGGGAGTGTGGAGATTGGAGTAGTTCGTGGCTGCCCGCAGGGTTCATATATCCATAAGGTAAACTAAGTTTGAAAAGAGAAACCCATGAGAAATTTTCACTCTCTATCAAAAGGTCAAACTAGGAAGAAAAAGGATATTATTCTACTAAAACACTTGCTAGATATCTAGACTAAGGAAAAAGGTAAAAAAAGTAAGGTTCGGGCACAAACTGACTCGCCACCAACGCATCCTCTATATAAAATAAAAAACTGCAAAGCACAGTCACACTATATCGTAAAAATAATGGAACTCCATTATGCACAAAGGCAAACAAAGTTTCAGCTCTTAATTTGATTCAGCTCCACTTCAAACTTTCTTCTAATGAAATGCATGTATAGAAGTAGGTTTGTAGTGATCACAAATCAGTTGCTCCGTTTGACAAGCTGTTAATAAAATACTCGTAGTCCTACCTGCCACACACACACACAGCAGCCACTCGCCCGTTGAGTCTGTCAATGTGTCAGCTGTTGTAGTCACTAAAAATCAAATGAATTTGCACTTAATTTGTTAAAGCAGTTAGTGCAAGGTGTTACTGGCATTCACCTCTGCGCAGCCCCTTAACACAGCTCACTTGAACCGACCGACCAACCGACCGAATTTGCTTGACCACCTCTTCTTGTTCGCACAAACCACAAGAAACACCTACAATACAAACAAAGTAGAGCAGAAAGCAAATTTTAACGATTTACCACCCATTCGATTCGTAGTACGTCGGCCTGTCCGCACAGCATGCCCGCACTCGCACTCAGACCCGGAAGTGTCCACTCATCTGTGGCAACTTGACGTGCAACTCACTTTAATCCTCATTTCCTTGCTCGCCTTGTTCGGCTCAAGTATTTGCACAAGGTGTGTATTTGCATTTGTCTGTTTGCCTGTGTACGTGTGTATGTATGTATGTGTATTAATGTCGGTTTGTGTTTACGAGCAAATGCCTGTGCGCTTGTGTGTGTGTGTGTGCTGAAAACTTTCACCTGAACTACTTGGGGGAAAAAGTGAAGTGTAAATTGTGTGAGTGTGGGAAAAATCAGCTTTCGTTTAGCGTTAAGTGCCATTCAGTTGTTTAACGCTTCCGTATTTTCATTTGCAGCTGTTGCTATTTTGTTGTTGTACTTTTTTCTCATACTTTAATTTTGCATTTTGCGATTTTGCAGGTGGATTTTTATGCTTCTGCTGGAAATTGGTAGGATTATTTGACTACTCAGTTCGCTGTTTTGAAATGGAATAAAAAATCACTTCTAAAATATGCAACGAAATAGACTTCGAGCTTCGGGATACGTGAGGTTCCAGACTTTCTGAGAGTATAATGACCAAAATCTCAGGGAAACTGTCGAAAAGTTTAAAATTTCTGCTATTTTGGTGTCGGTGCTTGTATGTAAAATAAAGTCCAAAGTCGCTTACTACCCAAATTGCTTTGACTAGATGGAGCCCTGACGCCTCAGAGTATGCATTTGATACTTTCATTTGTTGTTCACCTAGATTTTATGTGGTCTTCTGGTCTCTAGCCTTAGATTATTTTCATTTATTTCGAATAAATCGAGGCGAGCGAAAAATCTCTACTGGGAACCATTAAGGGATCTGAGCTGACAATTTCAGTAATCGAAATAGCAGCCAAGTTTCAACTACAGCCCTTAAAGGTAGGTTCAGTGGGATAGCAGGTGGTGAAATCTTCAAGGCTGTCATCAAGGGTTTCACTGGAAATTGCACAGTCGGATCAACCGAACTGCTGGCTCATAGTAAAGTCAATCTTTCCGCAATCATAAGCGAAACGATTTTGGATCAATGCCACGACTGAACCTGACCTAACCTTTAAGGGTAGATTCAGTGGAAAAGCAGGTGGTGCAGTCTTTTGTCCAGAGTCCTCCATCACCTCTAGTTTCAGCCTACCGGACCACTTTAGCGACTTTCAAGGAGAGGTGGCTACCAACGAGGGATTCGCTGGAGCTGCAAAGCCGATGAAATGGCTAGAGAGAGCAGACTTTTCTCAGTTTTATCCGATTGGATGGCTAGCGTTCTGGCGTTGAACCTTTAGACCTCCAGAGAGCTCAGCAAACGCTGGTAAAAAATCTAAACTTGTGCGACTGCGAGATCCTAATGGCTTAGAGTGAATTATAAGAGATAATCCGGTGAATCAAATGAGAGCCAGCATGGCTCTTAACAGAATCAAACTTTCTACAATTATAAGTGAATCGAGTTTGGATCAACGCCACGAGCTAACCTTACCTATTCTTTATATTAAACCTTAAGCAGGCTAGAGAGATTGAATTTTTCCAAATCTTCTGGAATTCTGCCAAATTTTGAACATTTTCATGTATAAAAGCTTATATGATGACCACTAACCAGTACATTCCGGATATATGTATTGCTATTGAAAGCAATTTTGAACTGTATTACGCTTCACTTTTACACTAGCACTAAAATTTGACGTCAAAAATTGTACTTCTATAGTTATTTGTATAAATATTTACTTATTTATGCATCCATTTACTGTTCCTCGCTGATTTTCAGGCGAAAGATTTCAGTCCAGTACTCAACAAACACGCGCTTGCCTCGCCACACCTCCATTCAAAAAAAATTAGCTTGAAAACTTGACGTGTAAAACATTTTTGTTTTCTTTCCTTACTGACTTTATGAAAATCAAATTGAAGTTGACGGCGCAAAACAGAAACAAAGAAACGAAATAAACAAGAACTCGTATGGTATACATTTAAGAAGCTCTCCCGGACTGTCGACTTACAGTACATAATGATTGTGTTGTTTTGCTTTTGTACCGTTGGTAATTTATCAAAATTCAATTCGTTAACAAAAAAATTGCTCGTTGCTTGTTGTTGTTATCCTTATTATCCTGCTTTTCTTATGCATGGCACCTTTGACAGAAACCAGCACGCCGAAACTCCTCTTCGTTTATTAGTCACAGGCGTTTCTGCCATCAACACTCTTTGCACGTTCGCTTCCACTTCCTGGTTTCACCTTTTTGTTGTACTCAGCCAATTCTCTACCGTCTTTCCTTGCGCCCAAGCCTTGTCTGTACTCAGCCAATTCTCTTCCGTCTTGCCTTGTGCCCAAGCCTTGTCTGCGCGGCGTTCAAATATGCTAATAAGCAGAAATTTCGCATTCGTCAAAATGTGTAAAATAAATATTTGGGAAAAAATCGTGTGCTGCATTGAAGGCGTTGGAAATAGGGGCAAGTAGCAAGAAACGACAGAAGAAAAGCTACTTAAGTACGGTGTTTCGACGAAGCATAAAGATTGTACTATATTACTGATGGAGAACGAATATTTCAAGTTGAGAGAGTTGTTTTTATTTTCGAGGAAATTTTTTATGTAGAGTATTTCAATTCCGATATAGTATAGTGGGCAACTACTTTTCCGACCTTAAATATCCTTAATTCCAGGTATTAACTATTTTTATACCATATAATATCCCTATAATATAACCGATAAATGTTTAATGAAAAAAATCGAATCGAATTGAAATTTTTCGATTAAATCGTATCGACTCAGAAAAAACCAAGGGTTGCATTTTCTGTGTAAATATTGTGATTGAGATTTGATACCGGTCTAGAACCAAATAGATCTCATAACATTTATTTGTTCAGGAAGGAAAGTCGACCTTTTCGATTCTATCTGATAAACATGTTTTCAGCGCAGAGGCTTCGTTTACAACCTCTATAACCAATCTATAGGTTACTTAGAGCTAGTAAAAAATCGAGTGATCTAGGGGTACCCAAAATAACCAAAAAGTGTTGTAAAATACTGCCAAGTTGCCAGGCTTTGACACGGTAAGAATTCGGTTACCTAGACTGCCACGAAATCACAATTGTTCTGAAGATTGACTTTGACACGCCGCAAGAGAACGTGGTTGAATGGTCAAAGTATTTGATACTGCTCAACATTGGTGTTCTTTTTCCTAGGTTCATTTTAGCATCTCTCAAGGATTTAGATGTTTATTTTGCATATTTTTCGAATACTTTCCTTATCAACAGTAGGAGATCATTTGTTTTGAACCAGATAAGATGGAATAAAGATAGTTTTGTGTTCTTTTTATCAATACTACACCACTATGCAACAGAATATACAAAATCGTCCATTCAGCGACAAGAAGACAATCGTGGCAACTACTACCCAAAGCGCAAAATAAAAAATTTGCAGGAGAAACACATACAGCAACGGCACAGTCGTACCGACGTTAAAATTGAGAGTGAGTCGACTCACAATGTCTGACAGTCCGAGCAGTGCTTGTCAACGCCAACAGGTCATACGCCCCCGGCATAGCCAGAGTGTCTACTTCGACACTTTACCCGCGCGACAACAGACAGTGAGGCAACGAATCAATGCGATATTACAAAAGATCGATGAAAGATTCACAGGAGTTCGGGCTACGCATAACATAGCGGCGCACAACATAGCATGGCACTACTCAAGTGCGCATTGCTCGCTGTTCGTGCGTTCGTATGTCCTATCTGGGTAGTGTTTTAAATTCGGTGTCAAAAACGTTTTATTTGCCCATATTTTATTGTTGCTGGATATTGGCGCGTAGCAGACACTTCCGCGTGCACAAAAACAAAATCTTTGTTGCTTGCACTGTCGCGCTTGTTTGCTTCGTATGCCTTCGCCTGCTTATATTCGTTGGCATTTTATTAATGGTGTTGGTTTTTGGATTATTTAACGGTGTATTATTTTATTATTTATTTTTTCATTAATTTTTGATGAAGATTTCACGAAAATTGATGAAACTTTTGCGCTACAACATGCTTCGCATTGCGTTTGTGACCTGCCGTTTGGGCTTTGCTCTCAATTGTTTGTGGCTGCCGGGTTTGAGGGCGGAATTGTGCAGCTGTCATTTGTGCTTTTGAAATTAATTTTGTATTACTTATGGAGAGTAGGTTAAGCGGGTTGAATTACGGTAAAGTGTAAAGCGGAGTAGGTCGAAGTGGAAGTTTTTTTTAGCAGTAAGTTTTTGGGATTTTTTTATAGAAAAGAGTTTCAATGCATTATTGTGCAGGTAAGGTGCTGTGAAAGTGAAAATTAGTGGAAAATTTAAGTAATTGTTTTGTTGGAAAGGCCTGAATAGTAAGGAATTACAGTATCTACTTTGGGTTTTGAGGTAGTCGTTGGGGTATGACACCCTAACATAAATGTTTTGAAGAACCTAAATTGACTTGAGATAATCTAAGGACATTAAATATGAGAGATTTATGGTATTACATTTTTTGTGTAGGAGATTTCATGAGTATTAAATACATAAGGGCATAGACGACTTGAGAAGATCGTTAACGGTTTTTAAGGTTTAGAAACATATTTTCTATATTTGGAGCTTTCAACAAGAGCTTTCGTAGAGGCTTTCATGTGTATTAAAAATATAACGAACATAAGGCAACTTGAGGTGATCGCTAAAATCTTTGAAGATATACTTTCTTTATTTGGAGCTTTCATAAGAGCTTTCGTAGTAGCTTTCATAGCTATTTAAATTATATTGCAATGGTTATGAAAGTCTACAAAATCGATACAGAAATGTTGATACATATGTATATTGTAGTTTTAGTTGCTTGAAATACGAGAATTTCATATTCAATTTTTGGTAACTCAAGAATAACCGGTTATTGGCACTTTAAAAAATGATGACCGAGCAAATGAAATTTCCTGCAGCAAAGCTATCTTTTCCCACCTTCAGGCAAATAGTTCAGAGCTCATAAAAAAGGAACGGCAAACATTAAATGTAAAAAATCCTTCCCTCATTTCATTCAATACACAAGCTATCAACTGGTTGATTTGAAAAATTTCACAAAAAGTTACTGCCACAAAAGCAACTTTCAACCTTGTGCGCAGCTGATAAAATATAAACACATGTAAAGGGCAATCTTGATAAGACAATCGGCACGCGGTCGCAAACAGCACAATATATGCTTGAGAAAAAGGGTCATGTAAGCGGTTGAGCGTTTGTAAATAAATATACCGTACATAGATATGCATTTACCAACATGTAAGCATCGATATGAATGCGTATGGTGAGTGACATAAGCCGCCTTTAGACGTCAATAACAGACATTGAAGCAGATAAACGCACACCGACAACGCTGCAAAGCTAAATGTTAACAAGCGAGATGCCAGCAGATAGGTTAAGTGAGTGTGAGAGTGAGACATTCCTTACAACACTCACTTACAAAGCTGACTTTATATATAGAACTTAACAGCGCAACATCTATCATTTAGCTGCTAGAGGTAGCCCAGCATTTATACGCGAATTTGCATATACATAATATGTGTGCGGATCCCTTTACATATTTGCTTGTAGTATTTGTCTGGCTTTTTTATGCGATGCCACGACAAGATATTAACAAATGAGTTGCAATTTTTCGCTGTCGTCTTATCAAATCATCAAATGTTTTGTGCGCGTATACAAATGAATTTGCAATGTGCGCGAACAGCGAAGGGGCGGGTGGAAGAGATATGTTGGCGAGTGCTAAAAAATACAAGGGATTGATAAACAGTATGCAGCATATATTGCGCTATAAAAAATATGTATATGAGAAGCATGCTTTTAGGGGCATATATGAATACGTTGGCGTATGTGTTTGCATGAAGGCCACTGCGCTCGTTTTTGGGGTTAAAAAGGCATCATAGCGCTTATTTGCAATCTTATTGAAGTGTGTACATATGCAAGATTGATATCAACTGTGCAATTCAACCGTAAGTGGACCGGACTAACCATCTTATCAATGCGACCGGAACAAATTTAATAGCTGGAAAATAAATTATTTCTGCTAGAAATATAAGTTAAAGCCTTTAGCTTGATTTTGAGTTGGAAATATTTTTTATAGCTAATTCGATTATATACATTTTAGTTGCCCATATATGCTATTTTTAAGTCCTACCTTAGTCTGAAGACTGGTTCTAAAGTTTGATGGATGGCACGACCTAATTACATTAAAAATTTGAACAAACTAACCAAATATATGAAAATATAACAGATTTCTGGGCGAAAATTTTAGTGGGGTACAAGCCAATGACGTCATTTAGACAACGGTTGCTGCAGAAAAGTTGTCGGCAAATAGTTTGAACTCTCTTCTAAGCTAGTTAATATTAGTCAATAAAAGAGTACTGTAGAATTAAAGAGAGACCTTGATTGGATTCACAGACCGTTGATTTTACTCAGAAAAATAGCACTTCAAAACAGTAGAATATTCAAAATTCCTGGTATTTTGAAAAATGGTTCTCTTCTATCAGGAATCCTGGACATTTAATTCAACCCAGAAAAACAGCACTCCAAAATATGAATATTTCTTAACTCAAAAGAAAAGCTTTTCAAAATTCTGGAATTCCCAGAAATGTATGGAATCTTGATAGATGGTTCTCTAACTTCTTTCATTGATGGTTTGTGGTTAGAATGCAGTGGTACTAAAAAGTGAGCTTGATTGGATTCAACAACTTATCATTAACCATTAATTTAACTAAGAAGAAAAGCATTTCAAAATATTGGAAACCTCAGAAAAGTGTAGAATATTGAATCATGGTGATCTGACTGCGTTCATGAATGATTTGTAGTTGAAGTTTAGAGATGGTGGAGTTCACTCCTCCCATAAATATATTAGATTAGGTTAGGTTACGTTCGGTTAGGTTAGGTTAAGAGACCGATCTTAACAGGGATTCCACTAGGACTACCTACAATGCCGATCCGCTCTGGTATCTAAAATATGATCAATTCTATAGGATCACCAGACCCTTAAAAACTTATAAAAGCTGTGAGACTATCACAATTTTGTTGAAATTTCGGACACATCCTTTAATTCGCTGAAGGCAAGAAGATGTTTCAGGCACACTCTTACAAAAACTGGACATTGGAGGGGAAAGTGCGTGAATCTTTCCACTTCAACTTTCTGCGCACAACTTTGACAAATTGCGTCCGACAATATTTTCATGAAAGTATTCCACGCATGAGTCTAACCATACCCTTTGCATGTCCAGCAAGCTTCACTAATCTAACACCCCTCTTTTTATATCCAACCACATCGAAACAGCATGTTTCCTGGGCCTACCGTTGGATGACCTCGATGACAACTTATCCGAATCTAGCCACCATAACGACGACTAGATAAACTAATACCAACAACAACATGAACACTTTCTTTTGCCTAATGCTATAGACTAAAAAAATAAAAAGTAAACACTTTCATTTGCCATTTTGTGGCACTGAATTAACTCGTACAACCGTTTAGCCAAACCACTTTTTGCTGGCAGTGCGTTCGATTTTTATTAGCTCCCACTGATTTATACCCATGTCGAACCGCACATAGCCACTTTTACCCTTCATTTGACTTTAATTGGAATTACACAAAACTCAATCGCATTAGAAGCAGACTTGCACGACTCACACACATATACAAATGCATGCGCGTAGAAAGAAAATGGCATACATAAACCACTTAAGCGCGGCTCAACAATGTTTGCGACACAAAGGCCCACTGTGTGTGTGTGTTTGTCCTTAACGGCAAGTTGCTAACAGGATTTGCTGGCGTAATATATAAATTCATACATGTATGTGTGTGTGTGTTCGAAGGCTGCTGCGTTCACGTATGCGTAGTTAAATCAAAGTTGAGATTGTCCATAATGATTGTTGCAGCGGAAAAAATTGGAAAATCGTAAATAAATGTCGTAAAAATGCTTTACGTTGCTACGCGACCGCCTCGTTACGTTATCAGCGCGCGTGTGTGTTTTGTTTCATTTTGTGTGTGTATGTGTGTAGCGCTCCAAGATGCATGTGTATCCATTGGTATACAAACTTACTCTCGCAGGTTTGCGTTTTAGTTAAAGCGACTATATACCACCATTTTATGGCATTCAATTTAAACAACGGCCATACGTGCATCCACTCAACGGATTGCTCGCCATTTTGTGGCGGCCATAACAAGCAGAGGTATAAAATTCTACCAATTTAAATTTTTCGTTTCATTTTATGCCTTTCTGCTTACTTTTTTAGTACTACAGTGTTGCATTTGACGTGCTATCGATTAGATCGAAATGTAAAGTTCCAGTTATGGAGTGGCTGTGGTTAATGGTAAAATTTAACTTGGTTAAGTAAAGCTATTTTCCGACCGAGTTGGTGAGGGAACGTACTCTCCGGAGTCAAGCATAGGTCAACCTTTTAAGCACTCAAATCACTGCGGTATATATATTTTAGGTAGAAGCCTCTATTACCTTAACAGGCAACTGCAAAGTGAATATCTAACGTGGACAGTCTTGGAATGCAGAGCAGCAGTGGAAAGTGTCATCAGGAGTGAGACATTGGTAAACCCATGCTGCAGTTCGGTTAGGTAAGGTAAATAAGCTGATTACTCGGGAGGTCACGAACAACTCCACTTGGACTTTACATAGTACACTTATCCGTTGTGATGACTGGAGCTCCTAGGTATGGATCAAAAAGGCCGTCGCATATCGAGAGAAGGTCTAGAGTTTGCAACAAAGTTATTGAGGCGGCTACTATCTATTCCAGCAATTCGCCAGGTTTTTAAAAAGTATGACAACTGAAAGGCTTCAGCCTTGGTCCGGCAAGAGCTGGGTTGTGAGGCAGGGCGATTTTAGATGTTTCCAACTTATCTTTCTCGTTGCAACTTTACAAGTTACGTAATCCAAAATATTTTGCTTTGTCTGGACAGTGTCCAGTTAGCACGCTTATCATTGCGGTGATGTGAGCCTTGTTAAGAGATAGTCATAGGTGACAAAATGGGTTCGAGAAAACTACAGGAAATGTAAAGAGCAAGGCAGCAGATTAAGAAACATAACGGCTCAGGAAAAAAGCACACTTCTCTCCAAGCAGTTTCTGGTAGGATGTTTATGCAAAACTCATCTCAGCAGTCGTCCGCTTAAAGCGGAGCCGCTTGGGTCTTTTCTTGACTACGTCGACGACATCGGGCAGTACCCGACCAGATTTCGGGCGTAACTCACTGCAGGCACGCACTGACCGTCATTCACTGTCGATCCATTAACGCCTTCACTGATTAGCTCATAGTGAAAGGCGGCCTTGCAGTCAAACCACCATCCATTGAAGATAATGACTTCGAGTTGCAGCAAGAGTCTAGAGTGAACCTTGTGCAACTTCTTTCAGGATACTGTAGCAGTTTAAGCTCCCACTTATCGAGAATTGAATCCTACATATGAAGTATATGTGAATCATGCAACGAGTCCCTACATGACTCTAACCGTTTCTTTACATGCCAACACCCGACACGTTTGAAACAGTACGTTTCCTGGGTCTGCCGTTAGGCGACTTTTAAGACAACCAACGTGAACCTTACCAAGCGGGGGTTAGACCTAATCCGAAGTACTTTTCTTATTTGTAATTTAGGCTTTATGAAGACCTTTAGCAACAATGACCTTATGACCTTGCATAGCTTACTAAAAAAGAAAGAGTTCTGGAACCAAGTGAGAAAAGTTCTTTATCTTTTGTATTACCGTCTTCAAATGACACGCATTGCCAGCGCTGTTTCGCACCAAAAAACACACGTCTGCCTTAAAGCCAATAAGTGCAGCTTCAGGCTCTAAGCCCAAAATGCCGCCAAAGCAAAAGAAAACTTTTCAGCAATCGCTAAGAAAGGCAAAAAAATGTTCAAACTTTTACAACCGAAAGGTGTTGCAACATTTGCGAGCGATGGCAACGAAAATTGGGTTTGCCACCAAAAACTTGCAGTAACCACAGCAGCGACAGCAGCAGCAGCGACAAAGTAACTGCCAAACCACGCGCGCCAACAGCAGCCAATTGCGATTGCAGCAGCATGCGGCACATGCCGCAATCTCACAGCTGCTGCCGCTATTGCAGAAGTGTCACTGTGAAATACATGCCACCCATACATACATACATGCATGTGTGTTTGTAAGTTTTACACGAGTTTCAGTTTCAATTTATTTTTCATTAAATTTTCGATTGTTCTTTGTTGTTGCATTAACCACTTATGCGCGTAGCCGTGTTGCAGCCAGCTAGCGGTACCGATTGCGCTGTTAAAGAAAAGTTCGCAACCCATGAAACTTGTACGCGCGTATGTAAAGCAAAGCTTTGTGGTTTGCTCAGACTCCTTGGCGGTAAAAACCTCTGGCATAAGAAGGCATTGTGTGACTTAACGCAAAGAATTATCTTCAATTTTCTTACGGTTTGTTAGGAACACATATTTACGGTGTGAGGATGTACGCAAGCAGTGTTCACTGAACTCGACAATACGTACAACGGAGCCTGTGACTCAAAGAAAATTTTTTTGTGGTAAAAGCTAACTTTGTGACTCAAAGAATTTTTTTTTTGTTTTTTTGAAAAAGGCAAATTTTTTTTAATATTCAAGAAGTCTGGTTAGATTTAGAGCTAATTTTAGGATATAATGCAACTGCATAACAGAGATGAGTAGTTTTGTGCAGCCGTTTCACAAGTTCAGTGCTGTTCGTTGCTTTTATAATAGTCGAAACGCTGTGTCATTTTCAAAAATGTATATATTTAGCAATAAGTAATCTTCAATGTTGCAGGAAAGAAGACATTTGATGATATAAAAGGAGATTATCTCTTATATATTTTACATTGTAGTTGAAATCCAGCCCAAAAACTATACGGATCAGTATTTTGAGTGAGTTGAAAAGTATATTCACGACACTGAGAAAGTGGGTAAATATTTTTTTCAGTGATATAAAATTTGAATGCTTTGATGAACCCTTTTGTTGAAAGTAAAAGCAAAGAAATAAAGAGTTAAAAACCAAAAAAAAAGTATTTCCACCCAACCACCACAAAAGCATAATACAAATTTCAGGTAGGCGCCTAAAACATGCAATACGCATTCTTGGAACTCAAGCGCCGAACAATTAAGACAAGGTCTCTTCTAACAATTTAACTAATCACCTCAGTTTCGAAACACTTCTTCAATGCTTATAAAGTGGCTGCCAGCAACAACGAAATTTAGTGGACATCCTGCGTTTGAAGAATACCAAAGAAAATTTATGATAGATATTAGCTGAGTTCGAGAACAGCAAAGTCTAAAAAAAATAAAATGCATTTAGAAAATTTCGGCTTGACAGTTTGCAGCGCGATATGTCCAAAATGTTTGTACTATAAAAAGGAGTGTGTGCTTCCTGGACCAGACGAGGACGAGGATGAAGATCTGCCTGAGCTGGTGGATTCAACACACACTGAGGAAGATGAAGAGGAGGAGGAAGAATAAAGCAGCCCTCAGCACTGTATATTTGTTGTATTGTACTACGATATTTTAATTTATTTATGAAAATAAAACTAAAAGTTGGGAAAAATAAATGTTTTGAAATAATTGACAAGTCTTGCAAGTATGGTTCGAGGCAGACTTGAGAAAAATATTATACTAATTTTTCCTTAGTGTGTTAAAAAACTACTTATTAAAAACTAATTACTGTTCCTTCATTTAACAACCCACAACAATTTGATAGTTTTTAAGCATTTTAGAGATTAAATACCCTCTTTTAAGGCAGGATCCCAAAGTAATGAAAACTAATAAAAAAAGAACGAAGATATAGGTGAATACCTTTCTCTAAGCTAGCTCTAGAGTTGAACTGTCTCCTACTCCTTCTTTTGGGTTTCTTTCTTCTCTTCGCCCGTAGCGCCAGCACCAGCAGCTGGAGCAGAGGCACCAGCAACAAACTTGCTGGTGTCTTCGATGGCAGTAGCTTCCTTGAAGTCCACTTCGGTGGCAGCAGCATTAGCCAATAGATCCTTGAAATCATTGGAGGAAGGATTCACTTATATTTCCATGTATTGAAAGCTTAATAACAAAGAACGGAGAACGTTGTATGTAAGAAATAGCTAAAGAGTAGTTCTAAATCCATGAAAATGATGACAAAGTTGCAGGAATTTGCTTAAAATTGCCTGTGCAATCTCTATCTTCTACCGATTTCTTTTGTTCTGGACCGGGACCTATTTTGGTGACAATTAATTTATCGAAAAGTTGGAAAGCCTCCCATTACCAAAAATCAAATAGTCCTACCAAAAGATCTGCTGGCACCTCAATACGAGCAGCATGGAGACTTGGACTTGAACATAGAAGTGGAATAGCTCGACACACAGAGATAGAAAGCACTGGATTTTATAACTGTAGTGAGGTGTCCACAAACTCTCTTGTATTGAATACAGTTAGTTAACTTTTCCACTGCTTTTTATGTAGATTTTTCACAACAAAACATCATCCTCATCATCAGAGAACTGGTAATCGAAGTTGTGAAATTTATATTACGTTAAGAATTATTGTTATTAACATTTTTTTTATTTTACTGACGTGCCTCACAAAATTTATCAGCCACACATCTCTTTTCAATCATAACTTCAAAACCTTGTATGATTTGCTCAAAACTGAGTTAGTAATTCGCTTAAGTTGAGTAAAATTCCAACATACTTCCAGGTGTGCACTGGAATTTAAGAAATTTCTAGGGAGAAAAAATGCGTAAAGCAACAAGGTGTGCAGACAATCATCAACAATAATAATACTAAAAGAAATTAAAAAGAATAAAATACAATAAAAACTTTTGCAGCAAACTAAGAATGAAGCAGTAGAAAATTTGCGAAAAAAACTCAGCATAACTTCACAGACTGTCGTGCGTAAGCGCGGAACAAAGCCAGCAGCGGAAGTTGATGCTTGAAATGAGTGGCAAATTATGGAGCAAACAACTTTACTGCCGCATTTCGTACAAGTTGAGAGAAATATAGCAATTCATAACATATTTGGTAGAACATATTTGAAAGTATGCTTAAAATCGCATGTATGACTCACTAACAAACAGCAAGTATGTGAAACTTCTTGTAGGTTGCACGAAAATCTGTTTAAAAATTTTGTCATTGTGGAAAAACTTGCTTCAGCTTCTTAGTGCAATTACTTGGCTTTGTCATATTAACAGCGTAATTTCATGTCAAACAAAAATGATGAGCGCACGAAAAGCTCATTGAGAAAAGTAGGAAATAAAAGGAAAGCACGGAAAAATGACGAAGTAGTGGAGAAAAGAAAAGCTTGAATGGTTGGTGCTACTAAGACGATAGACTTATGAACATACTACACACCTACATATATGTATATACTCAACTTATATACTTATGAATATACTCGTACTTACTATAGTCTTTTGAGGAAATATTTTGAAAATAAGAAATGAATTTGCAAATCCTATGTAAGTTGACGAGGCAAAGAAAGTGAAAAATGCATGGTAAATTGAATAGTAAGGGATTTGTGTATGTATAGTCCACAGTTATAATCACACTGAACCAATACACATTGCATTGCTAATGAAATTTTCAAGCTTGAGAGCATAAATAGGTTTTTGAAAAGGGGGAAATACGTCTTTGTTATTTATGGCTGACTTCGAGTAGCTGCTCTAGCTCTTCCCCTACACGCTAACAAAAAGTGAGCAGTTTTTACCACAAGCTGCACCCTACAATCGGTATCAGTTGAGTTGTTTCTATAAAAAAAAAATACAACAACAGCAAATGAGTTATTTGTCCAATCAAATTTGATTGCTCCAGCGCATTGCTGTCAAAAAGTTGTTTATTTCTTTAACTTTTTGTCAGCAGAAGTGTGTAAATCAGCTGCTGGCTTAGTGAATACAATGAAATTTGATATATTTAAGCATACAAATGGCCATTACTCTACCGCGCAGCTGATAGCGGCAGACAATTGCAAATGTTTCTTTGTAAAGTTAAATACTATCTTGTTAGCTGAACATTTTTATGGTTTTGCGAAAAGCGTGATATCGCTGGCGTATTATGGAAGTCGAAAGTTCCACATGCTCTTAACTGTTCACTGCTTGTTAAATATTATTTTGCTTCATTTATTGTGCTTGTTTGCTGTCGTTGTGCTTTGTTGCTTAAAACTTTGCTATCAGACAGTTTGTTTTCTAAGCATAAAAGCGAGCTTTGATGAAAGTACCGTTAACAAGTAGCTTTTAGTCAAAGCGTTATGGTGTGGGAGAGTGATGAGGAGCGGTTATGTTTTGATATAAAAGGAAATATTAAGTGAATTTGCAGGAAGAATCAAGAGTTATTGAGCATTTTAAACATTTAATTTGAGTGATAAGGGTTCGTAAATGCTTAAAATATGATTAAACTAAATTTTACTATAGTGATTTGCTTGTACTTTTACTAACGATAGGACTCATGATTAGAATTTTTGTTTTTGTTCGCCGTTTTATGGGGTTTTAAGAGCCATGGTTGAAGAAGAACGCCATTTTGAATAATTTGACATAGCGTTAGTTTGAAGACGGGAAATTCCCTCTAATTTCCATTTCTAAAGATATATGTACATTAATTTTTTCCATAGTTTTGTAGACTCATTGTTTAAAAACCTAAATGTAACACTAAAAAAGGCGTTACTCCCATTTTAAAAAATGCACAAAACGAAAAAGGTTTAAGTCATTTATTTCCGAGAATGTGGCTAAAAACATTGCAGTTTGTATTCTCAGAATTCAAGCGCTAAACCGAAAACTCATGATCTTCCTTACCTGCTCTACTAAATATCACTGCCCCTACAACCTCGATTGTGTTTATAAAAGTCCTGACACCAAAGAATATCGTCAGTGTATACTAAGCCTTCAATGACACAAGAATATCAAAGTAAATTCAAGATTTATATTATTAAAACCTAAAAAATTAACAAAAACAAAATGAAGTCTGGAAATTTCGAACTGACACTTGATAGCGCAAAGTGTCCAAGATGTCTATTCTATGGCATAGAATGCGGCAATCCCATACCAGACGAAGAGGATGCAGATACTGGTATAGAGGTGGATGTTTCATCCCAAGCTGAGGAAGAAGAAAAGTGAAAAAAGACAATGAACTGGATATACTATTTACACGATGACAATTCTAATGCTGCAACGAAGAATTAAATTGAAAGCGCTTGGGAAAAATATTTATTTTTCATTTTTTAATTTATTTATTTATTTTATTTATTTAATTATTTTTTTTTTTATATTAATTATTTATTTTAATTTTTAAATAAACTAACTAACATAAGTGCGTTACGAACTCAAAAAAATATTATTCTTCATAAATTTTTCATTCTGCAAGTGAAGAATGAACGACAGTTACAGACGTCCTTGCTTTATCAAGCGTCTTCTTCGTAACAGCTGTTGTTTTAAGTTACGCAGAGAACAATTTCAGCAGTGGGATTTGGTTTTAACTCAGTTTGTCTTGCTTGCCTTTCGTCATACAAAAGAAATCCTAGATTCCTCGACCAAAAGTGGTTTGAATCCGAAAATTAATTATATGTATGTTCGCAAAAAAATACTTAAGTCAGGAGTTTTAAACGACCGCCAAACAATACAATTTAAATAGATTTTGGAACTGAATTTATCAAAATTGGCTGAAGTATTTATATTTGTAGAAGAAAGAGTATTTAATTCTCTTATAATATAAACAAATTACACATAAATATGATCTAGAGCTCTAATGGTGAAATCATAATGGCAAAGTATTCAAAATAAACCCGAAAAAAGGTGTCGGCACGGCAATGAAATAGCCAATATATGGTCGGAAAGAAGTTAAGCATTCGGCAATGAAATAGTACATAAATACAGCAGATTTCTGCGCTGTGTTTCGATTTTCTCCATCAACTTAATATTGAAAAAACTTCGCTGGTTGAACATTAGATATAGAAAATTGCTATCGTTTAGCATATCATGCACACGAATAATGGTCAAAAGCTCAAGTGTTAAATTTTTCTAAATTGCACTCAGTAAGCATCAAGTGAATTGAATTTGCGAGTTGAAAGGCAAACACTTTAAGCGCGTGGCTGCCATTTTCGAATTAATTAATGCGTGAACTATTGCCAAGTTGCACTTCAGCTGGCTCTCCACTTCACTGACACTCTACCATATACATATGAAGGTTAACTACTCATGCAAAAACGCTACGAATGGCACTTTCGAAGGCCGTTTGTGCTGATATTAGCAACGAGTTTTTGTTGTTTATGTGTGCAGCTGCTGCTAATGGCAGAAATATAGACAAAATATGGGACTTTTTTCCTGCCGACCAATGGACAACAATTTAGCGTCATTGAGGGTATGTGTTTGACATTTATTCAAAAATTCAATAATATACTGAAAACAATATTACTGATCAAAAAGACGGTTTTCTCTTATATATATTCTCAAATACGCTCTAATTACTCGTATAACTCTATGTAGTGTAGAGCTACAATCTGTCAAAGTGATAGGTGCTGGGGTCTCTTGTTCGCTCTACTATTTTTGTGAGCATTTCTTAACTTCATTTAACTTTTGCACGCTACTGTACTTTGCATAGATTCTGCTTTTCGATGGACAAACACCCTGTTTCCCCTATAAAGAGAAGTTCTTTAATACAATAATAAATTTTTGTTGCGTAATTGGAAAACTTCCGTTACATTAGATATTTACTCAATCAATCTTTTATTTTCTATTGTACTGAGCCTTCTATTGTACTCCCACCTATACCTATGGATAAAATTCCATAATTTGGATCTGTTATGCACTCATCATAAAAAAGAGAGCAGTTGCAACAGTCATTTAATTCTCTCTGACTCTCTGTATTACACTCTCTTTAAATAGTGCAGATTCATTTCCGTTTCCAGTGAAACTGTGTGTGTACCTATTTGCTTCATAGCGTTCAGCGCAGCTGAGCAGTAAGATTAAAGTTGCTGAGAGGGGAAACGGAAATGAGTGTTGAACTCATTTGTGAGCATACATAATGCAACAGAAGAAGTATACCAGCAAATATACTTAAATTGATGTTCTACAATACATGTGTGAAAGTGTGGGTATGTGTATTTCATGATTCCAAAAGAGAGTAAATATAACTCTTGTCAATGTATGATTACCTGACAGAGGAAAGAATTTGTAGAGAAGTGTAGTATGAAATCTTCAATTACTTTTTGGATGCCACTGTACTTCGTTTTCACACTTAGGTAGCATATGATATGGAAAGCACGCTGTTTCCCCTTTCAAGCAAATACATGGTAGCCTTGTTTTACATTAAATAGGCTCTCTTTTGCTCACATCACTCAGATTTTTGCCATGTATAAACTCTAAATTCCTCAAATTTTGCATAATCTCAGCCAGGGGCGGATCCACGGGGAGAGGAGGGTTAACTCACCCCCTAAAGCTAAAAGTTATACATTATTTCCAGTGAGTCTACGTTACACATTTCTCAAATCAAAAACAACTACCTCTACTCTAGATCCGCCCCTACTCAGCTAGAAAAACTAAATATTATTTAATCTGTACAAATAATATGTAATACATTGTTTTGTGATTCCACAAACTTTGTATTTCCACTGCAAAATTTGGCAAGAATAGCGTAGGTAATTTCATACAAAAGGTAACTTGACTCAACAATAAAACAATACTACCTGAAAAGGATGCAAACTATACTACAAACAAGTTTTAGTATTATTTTGTTAATTCGAAGGATTAACCCAGGTAGCCGATGTAGAAGATATAACATGTAATCCCAGAAACTGTCTCTAAACACTTTGGCTTCTCAGTACAGATTCTGCGTTCGGCGACACAAGACCATCAAAGTAAATTCACGATACACATTAAGGAATAATCAAAGGCGCAATGGAACCCGAAAAAAACTTGCCAGTTGAGGAAGCGGTTTGGCCACGTTCTAGACTTAACCGTATAGAACGTATTCCTGTAGAAGCCTACAATTGCTATCTAAATTTTAATTTTAATGAAGATATATCGCACATTGGAGCAGAAATACGAAGGAGAAGACGTGTAGTAGAAGAAAGTGTTGAAAAAGATGAAGAAGACGGGTGTAGATAGATAATCATAATTCACGAACGGGTTATGTGGTTTACACATACTTTATACTATTTGCCAAAATAAAGCAAAATATTGTGAAACAGAAATGTCTTTTTAATTTAATGGTGATATTTTAATTCTCCTGAACATCGCTATTTTTGAACATAGTTGCCAGATTTAAATTTGATTTATATACTTGGTGAAAAAATATGTGGATTATTTAATTATTACAAGAAATTAAATAAAAAAATTAATTTTTCATTAAGTGCTGGTGAATAAACATATAAAAACGAAATGTCAAAGAGTTTGGAAGGCCTTACTAAAAAAAGACTTGTCAGATTTAATTTTAATGGATATATTTGGTGAAATATATAAATATATTAAATATAGATATATGATAGATATGAAAAATTACTCACCGTTAAAAGATTCTTTGAAGTTGAAGCTTTCTCCAGCAGCTCCATGATTTTTCACGATATTGTAATTTTTTATTAAACGAACGAACGATATATCGATTATTATCGCACTTTTCTCTGCCGCTTTTATTTTTGAAAACACACACATTTACTACTTTAACTTGCATTTTCTTGCCTTTACCACTTTATTTTTATTTTTAAAAGGCGGCACATTTTTATATGCACTTGACCTTTTTTTATAAAATAATTGATACTTTCACTTTTTTATTTATTTTTTTTTGCATTTATCACTTATATTTTTAAAAGACGACACCTTTTTGTATTGACTTGGACTTTTTATAAAATAATTGATTTCACACTTTTTTTACTTTTTATATAAACACTACACTTTTATAAAACTAAAACACTTGAGAGCACTTGCCTGTAGTATATACAGCTTACACACGCGAACCGAGCCGATTAATCTTAATCGCGAACCGAACCGATATTCGCGACCGCACTGCATTTAAGTAGTCCTAAGCACTTTAAAAGTTTTTTTTACGTTTTACTGAAAGTTTAGGAGTTTGTTAGGATTTTTATTATACCATTTTACGTTTTATGTTTATTTTTGACTTTTTTCTTAACATTGCGTTTATAAAATCTTTTATAGAGCATAAGAAACTATAATTGATAGGGTGCACAGTATTTTCTTGCTCAGTTTTGAAAATATATACATGTATGCATACGTTTATACAGTATGCTGGCATATACATAGTTAACTTTGACTTCTCAATTACTTCGAGTTTTTATTTCTTTAACCCACTCACATTACCGTTTTGAACTTTTCAGTTATGCTCTGCTCTCTCAACTATGTCTACGATTGCTGCGCGAAAAATTACGCCACGTTTTAAGCCGAACGAAACCGACACGAACCGACGGTCAATTATTGTCCAGTTATTTATATAATTTTAAGTTTTTCTACAATTGTCACTTCTATTTTTTTACAAAAAGCGGTTTACTCAATGAAATTTAATCACTTTTGCCAAAATTTTTATAAAAGTTTATGTCTGCGCAATATTTTTAGCAATTAACGCAGTTAGACACAAGTACTGCTGAGTTATTCTCATCGACTAGTTATTTTATTTGGAAATGCTTACAAATATAAACCAATTGCGGTTATTGCTCTCAATTTGTAACCATCAATTATCCCTTTTTTTAATTGTGAATCTTTTATAAAATTCATTTCCGCTCCCCATTTTGAAGTTCGCTTTTGCAGTTCATTTCCGTTTCCCATATACTCTCGCTTCCGATTTACGTTGCTTATTTACATAAACTCTCTTTTGTGCGATTACAAACATAACGCAAGCGACACAATTACAAACGCATACACTTATCCAGTTGCGCAGCAGCTTCAGCAAAGCAGCATAGAGCGAAGAGCGGCTAGCGCATATTGCAAACTAAAGAGTACTACTTACTCTGTACACAACAAAGAGCAAAGATGTAGTTTAATATACTTGTATTCTCCCAACTATTTTTAGTCGCTTGAGCATGTATTTGTGTGGATATTTACATATGTAGATTTTCGAGATTGTCTCTTTAAGTGTGTGCCTCTTTTCTTCTTATGTTGAGAGCGGTAGTTATGTTAGCGTTTCTGTAAAATATAAAAAACAGATACATATGGATATTGTGAGAATTGCTAAGTAATTAACAATTAAAATATTTATGTTTTCAGTGATAAGATTTTTATGGTTATAAGCTTTAGATATGACATATAGTATCGCAAATTGTGTGTATAAAATTTAATGATTAATTAAAGGGTGGGTAGGTAGGCAGGCAGCCTATCGATTTATAAAAAACAGATATTTTGACCTGACAATTTTCGATTGGGTCCACTTGGGGTCCACTTTTATGAGTTAACACCTCAGTGTGGTAGCTTGGTGGCCGGATAGAGGCGGCTTAGCTGTCAATCCAAATAAAACTGAATTGGATTTAAATATCAGAAGGTATACCTTTCCACATTGGGGGCTGTTTTCTTGCCCCTATCGGAAAAGTCAAGTACTTGGAACTGGAATCCACTTACGGGTGTAGCCCTTCTTTCATAGAAGAGCTCTCGGCTTCACACTGACGAAAAGGAGAAGTACTTGGTCCTCATCCTTGATCAAAAGCTACTATTGAAGCTTAATGCTGAAAAGTGGTGAGGAACATATTGATTGTTAAAGAACAAGGTAGGTTTGGTTAAATGGTCGTGCCCAACAGAACTTTCTTTCACAGCTTATAGCCGATCTTTTACAGTACTTAGAACTCCTATAAAACTGATACAGTTTACAGCGATCCCGCTATGACCAGGCACCCCAAATGTTTCCTCATTACTTTAAAAGAAATTCTTTGTGTCTACGCTCAATTGCTGCCCAACGGTCAGCCAGCATGCCTGCTAATTAATTTTTTTGTTTCAAACAACTGATTATCGCTAGTTGATGACAAACCATAAGGGTCAGTACATGCATGCGCAAATTCTAGCAGAAGAAAGCAGCAATTTGAATGTGAATTTTAGGCAATTTACTGCTCATTACCTGAGCGACCATTCGCCCATTGCGATTTGCGCAATAAAAAAGCTAGCCATTTTTACCAACAATGTATGCAAATTATAGTACAAATATGTGCATATCATACACACGGTATACCGGTTACTTATCTACGATCTGCGGCAAATCTGTCGCCCAACAACTGCGACGCTGCAATGTATGCTTTGTCCTTTGTGCGACACACAGGCACTTTATCTTAATGCTGACCTGCAATGCGTTCGTAGAGGGGTCGATACGAGAGTAGGTAAAGGCTGAGGGGTATAAAGTGGAGTGTGTGGGTGACTGCTGTTGCTCGTGATGTATGGTATGAGCGCGCATGCCATTTGATTAGCTTAAAACATTTGCATGCCAACTTTGCTGCCATCGGCGTAGGGGTACAAGAAACACGCTCGCAGCCAGACACAGCCACAAAGGGATTTCCGTAACGCCAACAATGCACACACACCCCCATATCTCAACGCCGATTTTGCGCCACATTTTTCGCTCTGCCATTTGTAATTGTACGCCAGTAAATATTGTATGCTTTATGTAGATTTGTCTCTCTGTTACTCCTCGGTGAGTCTGTCTGTTTATGCGGCACTTTTTCGCCATTTCATCAGAAAGCATCAGGGCACACTCGAGTTGATATCTGTAGCCTTGCATCGCTGTATTAATATTTGACATACACCCACATGAGAGCACACATATATATTTATACATGTGTGTGTGTGGCTTATCAGCTGCAGTTGGCGGAGGTGTGCGTGTGGGGGTGTGCATCTCGGCGGATGTAACGTCATAAATGTCAGCTGCGGGCGCCCTTATGTGTCGCAATATTTTGATTACCTTTTTGTGCTTATGACACAAACACACCAACACACACATATGTACATACATGTAGTGTGCCTCTGATACACTGGTGTACTATCAGTCATCCACTCAGTCGGCCGCCGCCGCTCTGTCTTTTGTGCCCACTCATTAATTCACTGTACCTGTCTCGGTAAGTTGTATTTTAAATATGCATGTGTGTGCCTATTTATTTGTATATGTGTATGTGTGTGCGTTTCTTTGTTGTCCTTGATTTGTTTGGTCGCTTTGCTATGGTAGTACGTCTGTCGCCGGCAAATTTGCATTTATTTTGCGTATTAATAACATTGTTTGCATATTAATTAAATTTCAACCCTCTTCCTGCTCACCTCTTTCTCAAAGGGATTATCCTTCATACAAGTTGAAAGTTGAAAGGCAGAAAAAGTATTTTGTTTTGAAGACTGAAATTTAAGCACGAAATTTATATTTAAATTTAGAGTGATATGTCAGACAGTACGCAGTCAAGTGTTATATTTTTAGAGCGATACGTCAAAGTATTTTTCTCAAGGGTACCAAGGCAATCACTCATACTTTTGGCTTTCGGCTTTCGCATAAATTACGCCATAAATAAGCAATTCCTTTGTTTCTTGTGCGATTCAAAACTGCCTTTTTCCAGCTGTTGCTACGAAATAACTGGTGGATGAAACAAATAAACAGCTTTAATGCGTTTGGTGGGCGTTTTTTCTCACTTTATTTTTTGTGACAAAATTTGCCATAGTATTCTTGCCTTTTATCAGAATTTTATCACCATCAAAAAGCACAGATTTCTTAGAAATAAAAGACTACCGATTTAAAAAAAAAAACAAAAAACAAACAGTTATTTTAAAGTGAAAATTTTCGATTTGGTTCCACTTAGTGTCCTCTTATTCGAGTTAATATCTCAATGTGGTAGCTTGGTGAGTGGACAGAAGCGTCTTAGCAGTATTATTAGTATTATTGGTTATTATTAGCATATTTCATGCTTGATTCCATAATAAAGCCGAGAATAACTGTTGTGTCTCCTTGAGTTACCTTATATATCGAATATATAACTCGTATAGAATTTTTTTATGACTCTAGGACTTATCACTATTTCAGATTTAAGAGCCAAGTCAAAATATTCTACTTCACTTTGATTGGCAATTCCTCTAACATATTTCCCTAACGTTGCATGTATTTTTCGTTTTTGCTAGCCCACCAACCAAGTTGGTCGTTCAACTTTTCTACACTATTGCCATCCATTAAGAGATTAAGAAATTTTACTACTTTGCTGCTTTTTAGTATGTGGCATTATAACCACATGCACCTAAGTAAACAGTGCCAGGCGCACAAATGCTTGGGTATGTGTATAAGTGTGTTCCGAACTGACGAAAGCTTGAGAAATCACAGTTGTAGACCAAGAAAATCGAATAAAAAACTCAACAGCATACATTTTCGCTCATGCATGTGAATAACTTTTAGAGGATTAATGCTTTTTAGGAAGGACATACAACGCGCACGACCAGCAACGAACTATGTGGCAAACTTTCAGAATGCTCATGTACCGAAGCAGAGGAGACAAAAGCAGTTATTCGCATAGAGACTTACATACATACATACAGACAATTCAATTGAACATCCATCATGTCGGCTGCTGACAGAGTCGACAGGAAAGTGCTTAGAAATCAATAAAGTAGAGATTAAAAAATTAGCTATAAAGGCGGAAGAGAGACAGAGAGCGAAAATAAAATAAAGCAGAAGTTAGGTAATAAAAATATATACGATGCAAATGAAAATGGCCATAAATAAATGGTAAATGGATTAGTCAATTAAAAGTTAGTTTATTAAATAATAATAAAAAACCATTTATTACTCTAACAAGAGCATCGCAAGACAAACAAAATCAACGATAATTATTATAAGCTGTGAAATTCTGAGCAAAATAAATATGAAATATGTATGAGATCATAATCCACGTGGCGGTGAAAGCAGCTGTTGTGCTATGCAGTTTTTTCTCTCACGGAAGTTCTAAAATAAGTTAACTACTCCAATCCACCGAGAATACTGACCATTCCAAATTAAGGAAAAGGTCAAAACTTGAGAGAAGAGTGGCTTTTTGAGATGGCGCTAGGTTTTTCTATTATGTGTGAGTCGGTTGTTTTTCATAGTATGTTTATTGAAGCTTTGGGATTTTTCAATGATTAGACAAAACCGAGATTAAGTTGTATCATGACGAACTGGTTTTTGGATTTAGAACTCTTGTGGCATATGTATGTGATTTATTTTCAACTGTGAACCTAGGAACTTGATAACTTTTTTCAGCCAGAAGTGTCTGATATCAAGATGGTGGTAGATGTATTGCTACAAAGTGAAGCCTCTTTCAGAGAGATGAGCATTCAGTTCGACATCAGAGCGGTAATATTAGCGCTGAGCTCACTAACTGTACATCTAAAGCTAGTTAAGAAGTATCTGTCTTCACTAGAAATACTTAAAATCAAGTTACTTTTTTGTCAGACTGCTTTGGGTGCTTAGTTACTGCGGAATGACAACTGCAGAATAGATGAACTGTTTAGAGAGAGCATCCTTGTCGCCCTCATTTCGGACTGGGACCGAGTAGGCTCCTTTTTGGCATCCTGCCTTCTAGTACTAGACCAATGGACCTCGACTGCTTTTATTAGGCGCTGATCGACGACCAGCTCTACTGGATCTAGAGACATACCGAACTACTTGCTCAGAGCAAAGTTCATCTTCTTATTAAATATTGCCTTATGTGTTCATTCGATGAGACTTAAAATCTCGTCGGAGGCTAGTTGGGAGAAGGGAGTAGGGTGAAGTGAAATCTTTGAAAAGACGGAGGCTGAAACTTTCCGGTAACCTTGGGCGAACCAGTAAGCATAGCCGAAGCTGATAAGGGTCTTATGGTACAGTTTTTAGGCGTTTTAGGTGTCACAATGGACCGATGTTCTAAGCTTTCCATGTAAGATCGATGAGAAAAGTGTTTTTGAGATTAGATAGAGATAATTTTCTACAGATACGATGTTTCAACGGTGGATAGCGACTCGGAGATAGCCGCTCCCAAGACAGTCAGGTGTACGTAATCGGAATGGATCAGAATTTTTATCTGGCCAAGTACTGTCCGGCCTATATTTTCTGCCGCTACAACAACAACAACCTCGAAGACACACCACTGGTTTATAGGCTTCTTATTCGCGATAGGAAACATTTTCTCGAGCGAGGGGGCTTCTTTAAATATATCATATATACTTGTGAAGAAACTGAATTGTAACCCTTTTATAGATTTAAAGATTAAAGTTTAAGTATCGAACCTAAAGCAAAAAAATTCAGTAAGCACTGGCTGTAGTGCCAATAGAAAATCTTTAAACATTTGTTAGCTTTACAAATTTCCCACGTCACGCAGACAAATTGAATCAAAGGAGGAAGGCATCAGGAAAAATCCTTCATTAAACGGAAAAATTTATACTTGGTTGTCTTGCTTCTACATACTTGCCTTCCTAAAGACTTTCTACAGCATCAAGTAACTATTTGCTAGCCGCTAATGGGAATGTGTGAAATTTAACGCAATGCTGTAATTTTTTTCTGTTGGTATTAATACAAAAGAAAAAAAAAACAAGGAATAAAATAAAAACGAAAGAGGAATGCAAGTGCAGAATGGAATTTGTGGCATCAGCTGCCAGCCAACACTCGATAATTCAGTCTGGTGCGTAGATAATACGCTAGCAACGCCGCAGCGGTCCATTACATAAGCGTGTTCATTTACTAAGACCACTTCGCCCGCTGTAACTGGATGCCCCGCAAATACGCGTCTACTTGCAGATACTTTTAATTTGCCGACTGCCTGTCTCTGTGTCTGTCTGTTCTACGGTGCTTAATGTCCACTTAACTGTCGGGGGTTGGGCGTGTGCTTCGCAGACTAACACAAGCATGTGTGTGTACTTGGAGAGTGTAGAAGAAGGGCTTGGTGTCTATGCCTCACTCACTTGTGATGCGTTTAAAACTCACTAAGCACCAAACGCAAGCGCTCTTCGTATTGTTGTTGCTGCTCTTACAATTGTTGTTATTGCTGTCCAGATCTCCTAGTCTGTGTGTTTGATTTACGTTAAGCGGTTTTAAGGATTTCCGTTTTTTACATTTTGCTGTAACTATTTTCTCTTTTAATTTCTAGTTCACCGCTTTTGTGCGGCTTTGCTTTCTTTCTCGTTTAATTGACATTATCAGCATTGTGGGATTTACTTGCATTTCTAATAATAAGAAGAATGTGATTTAAGCTGGAGCAATTGCCGAGTTTGTGGGAAATTATATAAAAAGCTTAAAATAGCCGGAGCTTTCAGTGACCTTGGGTTGTTCTAAAGTAATTAGCATTCTTGAGGCAAGTTGGTGGTTGAGGTTTACAGAGTTTGGTATAGCATGATTTGTATATACATGACTATACTGAACTGGATTTCTGCGTCACTTGGATTTTTAAACTATAAAGCTTAGAAAAACTGGAACTTTAGGAAAGTTTTCAAGTTTCTTTAGTAGTTAAAAAGTTGTTGAAACTTGAAATGAACATTTTCTTATGAGTCAGATTACTAGAGTCAAAAAAGTAGCTGTCGGTTTGACGGACCTCCCAAGTTTTGATATTTGAACCTTAATCTATCCAACAGTTTATGTGCTTTAAATTTACATTCAGTTTCACATCTGAGGGTTGTTTAAAGTCTAGTCAAAAGGATCATGACCTCAATAGCTGTGGAAACTGTAAAGTACCTCTGTCTTCGTGCACTCTGGCGTTGGATGGGAATCGAACTTGTGGTGTAATTGATGCTGCAAATAGATCGAATTTGACCTCACTCTAGAGTACTCATTCCAAAGAACTACAAAGAACGAACCAACTTCAGTTCCAAAAAAGTTGATTCTAGGTGATCCGAACCGATCCAGTTTTTATGTGTTGACACGACAACGTTCTAAAAAAATGTTCACGGATTTTATGTTTCTCCGCAAACAACTGATTCCACAGCTCGGAATACTTTTAAGCTAAACTGTCTGCTTCCAGTATATTTTAAGCTAATTTGCAGTAACGGTCTCCAATAGAGATACTAAAAGTACAGCTATTTTATATCTGAGTTCTGATTTAGACCAGCTAGTCTGAGAAAGATTTATGCCCACGTTAATAGAATATTGTAATCGCCAATATGAGAATCCTTCTCCCATAAACTCCATGATCTTAGAAACTGTGGTAAGGTTCATTGAATTCCCGTTAACGTTGAATCTTCTCATACTAAACTTTATACCTATGTGGTATTTGTGGAGATTTAATTGGCTTGTATAACCTATCTATTGGTTACCACCAGAAGAATCAAAGCATAAGACATCTGAGTGACCGAAAATTGTATTCAATTCGTGGTGAGAGTAAGTAGAGTTTGGAATTTTACCATACATTGTTCTAATATAGAATTAAAAGGCATGAGATGGTTTGAAATCTGAGTCTATAAAATTTCTCTTTCAGGGTTGGACTTTCTGAAACTTTGTAAGATGGTATTTGATAGGTATTTAGACAACGAAGACTTATAACTTAGGTATCTTGAAGTAATACCTTTCACAGAACCCACGAAGACTCAATTTCTGTGCCTAAGTGGCCACCAATCTTAAATATACACAATTATATAAGAAACGGATGTTATTTATACTCGAGAATACTGTGGAAATTGCGAAAAGTAAACGAACAGAAACAAATTAGGGAAACAGAAAAAAGTTAGATGCCAACGTGGAACCTTTACTGAACACATAACTTCAACACACACCAATAGACGAACACTAATGTAAAGAAGTTCCTAGTCTACGCACAAATTGCGCGGCAGAAATGAGAGGAAATTGAAAAATGTGCTTAATTTTATGATTGGATTTTGTAGTTTCCAAGTGAAAAAATAAAATAAAATAGATAAAAATGCGAAAAGGCGGCAAAGGACCTTCAAATCGCACGTATTTATATATACAAACCAACACATGTGCACATACGGAACCCACTTCAACATTTTATGTCTGCTGGCTGGCTGACTGACACACTCAATAACAAATGGGCGGGGTGTGACATGGGATTTAGATGATCAGCACATATCGATGGCGATTGAAAAGCGCAGACGAAAAAGTGCGCAAATAAAGTAAAACTAAAAACGAAATAGTGCAGAGCGCAAGAAAGTTGGGGCAAAACGCCACTAAAACACACACAAGCAAAGTTAGAAGGGGTTGCCAGATGATTTGATGTCGGCTGTGTATTAGCTGTGTGAGTTTGCGAGCGACATGTGCGGCTGTGAATGGCAGACGGTTTAACGGTTTGCGGGTATGCTGACAAGCGCGTTTAGATTTTAATTTTTTGGAAAAAAATATATATGCGACACCCACTCGTTAACGTTTCGGGCTGTGCTAAATGGCTAGATATGCGTCGATAGCATGCAGTTGGGTCTACGCTCTCACGCGCTTCTTTTCAGCTTCCAATTCACTGCCACCCGCAAACATATTTATAGATTGATGGGTGGATGAAAAGTTGAGTGGCAAATCCAGCACTCAACTAAATAACCAACCGTACAATGTTTGCGTGTGTGAGCATATGCCATCAACACATACATACACACATTTAATGCTGGTGTGTGCTGGAAATTTGGCAAATTTGTTGCCATATCGAATTGTTGCATTAGTTGAATTGGCGCTTCACATCGCTTATCGCAAATTAGTGTGGAAAAGTTTGTTTTCAAATTAAATTTAAAATTTTTTTCACCAGTAATGAAACGAAATTTGTGGTACGAGTTCGAAATTTAATATACATATGAAAAGTTGTGTGTTTGTTGCAGTGAGTGTGTGAGTGTGAAAAAGTGTTGTTTGCACAGACAGCAGTGGTGCCTGAGTACTTTGTAGCGATCAAGCATTGTTGGTTCAGACATTCGCAACTATAAATTAATTAGTGCTCTAACTCAGCTGGCGTAGCTTTTGTTGGTGCTTTTAGTAATTGTGTGATTAAAAAGCACTTAGTGAAGCTATTCATGCGTGACGGCTTTTTGCAGAAATGGAGGTTATTGAACTATGAGCGAGAAGTTTTGGTATAGAACAGCATAAAAATCAAAATTGAAAACACGAAATCAATCATTTTGTCAAATAATTCAAAGCCTCCGAGCTGACACATATATAGCGCTTTGAAGAAAAAATAAAATTGAAGCAAAACCTTGGCTTGATTACGAGTTTCCTGATATTGCCACAGAAAATCAACCTTCGGTTGATATGTGTTTAGACGTCGTGTCCGGGTGAACGCAGTGAATGCCCAAAAGAGGTTGTTAATGACGATAATATCAAGAAAAGTCCACAATGACTTTGGATGACCGTAAAGTGCAGTTATCGAGATAGCAGGCACTCTAGAGATATCAATGAACGTGTTCAATATATCATTCGCGAATATTTGATATGAGAAAGCTCTGCGCAGTGGGTACGCATGAGTTCATTGGACCGTATTTTTCAGAAGATTTTGGAATCAATCGTTACGATGATATGCATCGATATGTCGATGTAAAACAAGCTCCATCATTTCATTCCGAAGTTCCAACGGCAGTCATCTGAGAGGACTGCACAGGTTCAGCCGCGTCAAAGGTGGAAAACCACAAAAGTTGGTTGGCAAGGTTATGGCGTCTGTTTAGGGATGCCATGACAATAATTTCAATAAACTACCTTGAAAAAGGAAGGACCATCAATAGAGATTATTACATAGCGTTTTGGACCGTTTGAAGGACGAAATGCGATATAACGGGCCAAAATAAGAGGGCTACGTCCCAAAACTAAAGTTCAAAAATTAACGCCAGCATTCAGTATCTCAGCTTGGGACAACTTTCCTGTAAGATTCAAAATAATGCTCGCGGGAAAATTTTCGTGGAATGAAAAGGTGATCCCTGAACCTGGGACATATTTGAAGCAAAGACAATACAAAATTCCCCAAGTAAACTTAAGCAGCCTTGCCGATGTCGCAATATTTTCTATGATAAATTAAGTGTCTTCAAATCGTCTATGAGGTTTCAAAGCCCATGGTTGACTTCTAAGTTTCATAATAAAGAACTAGACCTTGTACATATTTTTTGCAGGAAAGCAAAATCAAGAACTTCGTTGATACGTTTATATAAGGTCGGATGTGAAAAAATATATTACTATAGCTACTTAACTCTTCCTATAGCTAATGTGAAGATAATGGAAGATAAAAAGTCGTTACAGAAAGATTTGGGAAAAGGAAAAAGAAAATAATCTTATATTTTACTCTTTCCAAACTGTCTAGAAGAAAATGGAAGACAAGAAGTCAGTAGAGAGATTTTAAGAGAGAGAGATAGAGAAGGAGAGGGACAGAGCGTGGTTATGGGTAAGTCGTTCTGTAAAGTAAGTATGATCCTTTATCATAGAACTGTATCGTTTATTGTAAGAAAAGAACCATTTAGGGCTATTCGTAACTTATCTGAGTGTTTAGGGGTTGCTACATAGACTGATTTAAGCCCATGAACCAAAATTGCTTACATACAAAAAAATAAAGCTATATTTTGCTGAGACTTGAGTGGACACCTGCTTGCGTACCATTTTTTCGATTTTGGCCGAATTTTAAATATAGTTTACATAGAACTCAGTATCTATGGTGCTTCCTAAAGGTTTACTGGAGCCTATTTTCAAAATCTGATTGAAGTCTTTTTCAAAGATTACAGGAATTAGATGCTTGGTACTCAGGCGAAAATATGCAGCCCTGAGAAGTCAAATGCGAAAAAATGGAAAGGTTGGAAACGATTCCTGGATTCGTTTCTCAGTGTTTGGGCTTTTTAAGCACTTAAGTTTTAGATAACCTAATTTATGACAGAAATGTGAATTTATAACGAATATTTGATCATTATTTTGTATAAACAAAACTTATTAATTTTGAAATTTTAAGTGCATGTAAGCTATCTTTTAAGTATCTCGAAAATCACCGAAAACTATTTAAGTTTTAATTGCGCTTTCAAATCACAAACAACAACTTATGTTAGAAATAGATTTAATAGTTAGTGGTTTTCATTAATGCCAACCAAATATTTCGTCAAAATTTTGCAATTTCAGATTTGATCAGTGAAACACGAACAAAACCACAAATACGTTGAACAGAATAGAGCAAAATATATATGCATCTATTAAAACAAAGCAAGTAATTTAATGCAAGATGCAGAAACCAAGCATAACAAAAACAAACAAAAACAACAACTATGCAATGCTTATCAGTTTTGGAGCAGAATTCGTTTGCCGCTGCAGCAGTAATCAGTTCCCACAGGGCGCTTAGTATTCAAACAAACACACATAAAATGCAAAACTTTGCGCTTTTCTTGTGCTGCCGCACCCTTGGCGTCCCTTATTCTTGCGCTATGCCGATTTTCCTTGATTTTTTGCTACGCTTTCGCTGTTGATCTCGGCAAATGTCCTGGAGGAGTCTTCACTGCAGTTGCTGCGTTCCAAAACTTTGACTGGAATTTGAAATTTTTTTTTTGTGCTACTTGTTGTTGTTAACTGCTTATTTGCTTGTGTAGCGTCGTAGCGCAAAAAAAAAAAAGAAAAACAAAAAGCAAAAGCAACAAGCTTATAAAAAGTATTAAATAATTCCGTGGTGTTCTACGCATTTTTGTAATATTAGTTTGTTGCCTTGCTTTTGTTGTAGTATTTCTGCAATGTTGCTTGTTTTCTATTCCTCAGCTATGCGCTGCGCTGCTTTTAATATGTCCCTAGATTAAATGCGTTGCGCAGAAATTTGTTTGCCTTTGTTTTAAATTCCATGAGTGCGATTAATTCAGTTTATGAATGATTGTGCTTAGGGGAAAATCCTAAATATTAGCTGAGCAGGGAGCAGTTGTTGTTGAAAAGCAGAAAGTAACATGAAAAACAACACATAGTTAAGAAAAAATGGTTTATGAAAAATATAGGGCTTGAGGTTATGGTTAGGGTGCTTTGCAAATCATTGTTGGCTGCCTTGAAGCTAACGGAAAATTCTTGGGTTTGATTATTTTACACATAGTTATGATACCAAAAACAGCTTGACTATAGAAACCAATTCTTCCTTGTTCGAAGAATTCTACAAAGGACACTTAATTAAGGAAAGAAGTGAAGAGCAACCTAAATGAAGAAGATAGTAGAAAATTTCTGGAGCAAATTATAGGTAAGCGGTGTGAGATCATTACCGAAAAATATCGTCACAAGTTTTACTTATTTTAAGGTTTCCGAAAACCCTAATATGAATATGTAATCTGAGTAGGCTGAGCTAATATGAACGTTCTGACTTTGGCCAAGGCCAGGTAGCAAGTGACTTTAATTTGGGTTTTATCTCAAAGGACAATTTCTTAGGAAGGTAGGTGGTAGAAGAAGGTCTATTGTAATACATATCACCGGGACTAAAGTCCTTTTGGCTTCTCTCTGAACCAATCCGTGATTCTGTTGTTCATGAGTTCATCAATACAAAAGTTTTATCTGTGCGACCTTCGAGACGTCGTCAAGAATTCGTCCACCGATAGGTGCAATTATTTTCCTATATAGAGGTTTGCAATAGCAGATCAATATCAGATGTTTGATTGTCTCCTCTTCTTCTACCTTCTAACAGCTTCCACAAAAGTTGTTATATGATGTTCCTAGTGTACTTTCATATCTGTCAATTCGACAGTGACCGGTTTGCCCTCCTATTGGAGTTCTTATGTGTTTCCTTTAAAGTTTTAGTAGTCGCCATGTTCATATTCCATTCATGACATGTTTGTTTTCTTCTTGTTGTGTAAGTTAAAAATTGATTCCACCGGAACTCAGCTAAATTTATAACATATTTATAGGTTAGATGTCTGCAAGTAGCCGGATGCATATAAGTTCCCTATTTTACGGAGTCTAATTTTGAGGTGGTCCTGTTCTGGCTACTTGATCGGCTTCATAATATTGCAAAACCTCTACTTCCAGGAACTCATTGCAGGTTTATTATAAAGTAGGGTATTGGATCCACTAAGAGACCAATACATTCCTTTACTAAGTTAGTGAGACCATAAGAGACTTTAGTGATCTCAAATCCGCCTGGCTATCTGTATACAAGTAAATATAGCATATTCGTTGTTATGAGCACAGTCCTTGGCAGAAAAAGAAGGCTTTCATTAATTGCTGTGATCTTCACTTAGGAGACATTACAATGAACTGAAAGCCGGAAGGTGAGTCGGCATCTAGAGGGCTGCTTAGTTCTTCGTTTGGTAGTGAAATGTTTTCAAGCTACACTGAGTGAAAATATTTCCTATATCATCGCTGGCGTTTTTTTCTGATCAAACCCCTGCGAATCACACCATGTTATAATTGAAGTTAGGAACTTATTTGCCCATAAATCGGTAATATGAATTTCACTCATTTTTTAACGTCTGACTCATAAGGATAAGACACATTTAACTTCGCATTTCTACTTTTATATACTCTACCGCTATCTTGTTTTCAAAAAGTTTTTGGCGCTAAATATTTTCATTTGCTTTGGTACTCTTTTTTAACATTACAAATCTTGTAGCAGTATTTTTTCTGTGTGTTGGTAGCAAACTTTCGGTGTTGCAAGTATTTTGTTGCTGTGAAATTACGCCCTCAAACCGCACATGCGGGCATTTTTGGTTACTGAAGGAAAAAACAAATTTATTGTTGCATGTTGCAAGTTTTGTATTGTTGCCACAGCGGTTGATTGCTACAAGTTGCCTGCGGTATGTAAAAACAACAAGCGAGGGAAAAATTAACTGCGCAAATGCTGGTGCTGTTTGGCAGAATGAAGGGGCTATAATTTTTCTACGAATTAATTCTACATTTTTTTGTAACTCGAGTTGGTTGCAGCACCAGGAGTTTATGAAATTGTTGGAAATAGTGAAATTCTCAGAATACTCTTAATCGCCCTTTCTTACTGGAGTTAATTGATCAATTAACCGGCCATTGCTCAATTAAAGCTCTAATTTTGATCGATTTATTGTTATTTTAAGCATTAATTTTTAATCGGTTATAATGAAAGTAATAGAGGAAGGGTCTTTTAAACTAGTAACTTCCTTCGGATGAATCAGCTATCTTTGGAAGTTATATTCATTGAGCCCTTTAGTTAATATTCGGCACAAATACCAGTCGCATTGGTAACATAATTCAAAATAGTGCGACGTATTTAGATAGCAGAGATAACCTTTCATACATGAAACCAATAAAATCAACGTAAAATCGCCTAGTTTTTCACTTGGTTGTAGGTTATGAATATTTTTGGCCTCAAAGAGTCAACTCTCTGATACGAAAGTTTCATAAGAGAGTTGCTCATGCTTATTTCTTTTTGTTTGCCTCGAAGAAAAGACAGTTTCTTGGAAATTCTAATAATCTTTGTAATTATTTGCCTCAAAGAAAATATAATCTCACTCAACGTTTCTCGGAAAGTCTCAAAATATAGGAGTTAAACCTTATCATCTCAGAAATATATTTATGGTATATTCATTAACGTTTTGGATGTAAATGTTTTATGAATGCGTGCAGTGAAAGTCGGCCTGTTTCTTGATACACTACCATTTCATATTCACTTTTGTATGTGTTATCATTCAATATATATTTTGAAGACATAAAAAAATAAAGCTTTGCCTGTATTTAGATGCTCGTTTCAACAGTTAAGGTTTTAGTAGACCCATGTCATAGAGTGTTTTTAAATAAAGGCAAAACAACATTACACAAAAAATTTCAACGATCAATAACTCTTTTGCGCGTTTCGGAGCTGAAGCATAGGGTTTTTAGCCTAAATGTAGGCAACACTAAAAGTCTAACATTTAAATTTTAAGACGTATTTGAGTTCGTTGGATTATATACAACTTGTAGTACACAAAATTCGTATTGGCATTCTATAGAAGAGACTGTTGGAACATGATGGGAATACTATGGACACTGGGGCCTGACAAATCGAAAAGACTGCAGGAAATGTGTAGAGCAGGCATCAGGGAAACAATGGAGCTTTTATTGTGCAATTATTCTGCATTGGCAAGGCTACGCTGTAAGTATCTGGGGTCCCCACGATATGAACACTGAAGGATATATCGATATTGAAGCTGCAGAGTGTTAAAATTTGCTTCAAGCGCAGGCATCCTAAAGGATGACAACACCTCTTGGACCTAGCAAAGAACCAAAACTGCTCTTTGCGTGGCTTATTGGCCTTTCAGATTTAGCTAACCTAACCTTTTGTACAAAACCCCAAAGGTATGACAATTTTTGGTCAACATTTATTTCAAAAATTTATTTTTGTGTCCATACAATATACTTTCAAAAATAAGCAACTGAATTATATTTATTATATTTTTTACTCGCATTTCTAGGTATTTATCACCGCCTATAAATTAAGTGAATAAAGGTTATTTGCGAATCGATTTTCAACACTGTGTCAAATGAATATGCGCTCACCTGCGAAGGTTACACAAAAGCCAAATCGGTGTGCGTGCGAAGAAAGCACATGGCTTACATAGTATGTGTTGGTAAGCGTGCATGTGTTGGCAATAAATATCCTTGCGCAAGTTATTTTGGCGCTCTGCTGGGTTAATTAATATTACACTAGGTATTACGGTAGATAAATTCAAAGTTGAAAATTGTTAAAAAAAAAAAACAACAACCACCGCAAGCCATGTTTGCCAATGAAAAGTCAAAAGCAAGCCAGCAAAGGAAGCAATCGCCGCAGAAAATATACGCAAACTTTTGCACCGGCAAAAACTTTTGCGGCAATAAATTTCCACCGAAACGGTACAAAATAAAAGGACGTCAGCAAAAATGGATGCCGTAAAAGTGGCGGAAGAAGCAAAAAAGCACCAGTGGAATGAATAGCAAATAGCAAGTCAATAGAGTCATTTGGCGTTAACACATAAGCGTTGCAATGAATGTGGGTTACGTATACGCCACGCTGGTCGCACTACTACTTGTGTGGGTACAAGTCAGAGAGAGAGGTGTGAGTGGCGGATTTGCTGCTTAAACAAATGCAGTTTGTGTAAAGGTGTGCGTTGCAGCGGCGTCCAGCTGTGGCCTTGACATTTTCACTTTTCAATTGCGCTCAAGTCTGCACATAAATTTTATTGTGTGCGCGTATGTCTGTGTGTGTTAATTGTCTTTTTGGCACAATGGTTTCTGCATTGAACTAATGAAGGTTCAATTTAAAATAAATTCGCTTGGTTATGCATATCGAAAATGCGTTTAAAAGCATTTAATATTACAATTAACATTTTTGCCTTGAATTTTTCCCTTGCACATTTTTATATACTTATTAGTAACTGCAATATATCTTTATATCATGGTGATATGTTTTTCGTTTGAAATAATTTTGGCAAAGTTATAATAGATGAACTATTCTGTGGCAGCTGACCTAGTTATTGCTGCCAAATTTGTCATAAAAAAAAATTATTTGAAGTGCATCAAAAATGTTATTTCCGCCGTCAATTATGAAATAGCTAAATCTGGGAATAAGCCAAGCAACACGAAATTGTGAGCCACACTTCAATGCTCAATACCTAAAAGTAATGAGTAAGAGTAGAATGTGTAAAAACTTTGACTAAATATTTAAAAGAAGGATTAACAAGGTTGAAGTCAAATCAATAAATAACTTCCAGGTGATTGGAGTAGATGTTTAGTATGAGAGGGGAATACTAGCTTAATTTATATCGAGGAGTCCAAAATAGACAGCGGAGTAGAGCCGTGGGTATGCTCCAAGAAACTTGATATTTCTTTCCCTTTCCGTCTATCAAACTCTGCTAGCATCTAGAGAAGAATACAGAGAGCTACCATATACACAGACAGCCAGGCGGCATTCCTAACCTTGAAGACGCCAAAGATAAACAGCAGCGTCACCAATAAATATAGGAAGGCGTTAAGTTCGACTAGATGACTGATTTAGAGAGATCGCATATGGACTGCTACATGTAGTCTTTTGTGAAACCATAGAAAAGAAAAGCTCCTGTATTCGATCCTGTAAGTCAGCAAAGTTATTTAGTGACCAATGCAAAAATTGCAGAGCCAAAAGCATTTAATTTTAATCCCCCCCTTCAAGTCGGTGGGATGATGGGCTCCCAAGTGTTGAAGCCTACACCTCCCAAACACGGAATAGTCAAATATGCCCTCATTGGGCAATTGCTTGTTAAAATCTCTCTGCTGCAACCTCGGTTTGGAAAACACTGCAATAGTCAGGATACGTGAAACTGGAGTTGATAGAGAGCGCTGATACTAAACCTTCCACCAACCTTATCCTAAGCGTTAACCCATCCGAAAAGAAGCTCACTGTGCCTCTTCTCTACGACTTTTTCCCACCTATCAAGTCTCTCGCCAGTATGTGCGTAGAGAAAGAGCCACCAGAGTTCGGTTTGGCGACTCCATGAGCCAAGGGATCCACCATAAAGTCAAATTGTGTGAGGGTTTCCGATTTGTCAAACATAGGTTGACTTAGGACCCATATTCCATACACCTTTCGGCGATGTCTATGGGCAATATTTACAAAATGGCATTAAGGCCATGGTTGGAGTGCACCCTAGTACACCACATATGCTGATGAGCGTTGCCAGTTGAAATTAAATTTTTATAGAAAAGTTAGTTCTATGGTTTAAAAAAACCTTAATTACCATTGCCGAAAAGTTAATATCGATTTTTTGTTTTGTAGTTCCAGTGCACAGAATCGAAGTTTTAATTTTTGGCATTTCAACGGGAACAAAAATATTGAAGATATGTGAAAAAAATATAAAAAAAAAAATTGAAAAGACATAAAATAATATTGGAATTAAAGCTTCTTATCCAAATAAGTGGAAAAAGTTATAAATAAATATTATAAAAGCAGAAAATATGGAAACAAAAATTATTTAGAAATCAACACGAAATGAATTAATACACATTGAAGCAACACAAAATTAAAAAAAAAGAAATATGAAAATATTTTCTGTAGAAATCTGCACAAAATTATAGAAGAAGTTGCTTAAAAAAGTCAGACAATTTTTTCCTTGTGCTGAGAAATATCTGAAAATAATTGCTGAAATCCTCAAAAAAAAATTAACTTTTTTTTTTAAATGTGTGCGTATGATATTAATTTTGTTGCAACAGCCATATATATGTATGTATAGTAGATACGTATATAACCGAAATTTATATACACTTACTCGCATAGTATATTTGTATAATATCAAAGTGCGAAAAGCACACAGCTAATCTAGTTTAATGACACCGTGAGTTCATGTTATTCTTTTTTGTAGTTCAATATTTTATTTTTTTTTATATTTTTATTCGCACATATTTTATTTATTGCCAGCTGAGCAATTTACTAATTTACTAGGCAATCTATGCAGAAGTCCGACTATAAACTACATAATCATTTCATGCACTGCAATTTCTTTTAAATTATAAATAAATAAACATTATGTTTAAAGGCAATCACTTATGTGTTTACGGTTATGAGCGCGCATATAACGGTATCAGCTGCAGCCAGAAATGCCAACGCAATCAATAATCGCTAGTAAGGAAACTATTTCAAGCATTTCACACGCACGCATTGCTGAGACATTTTTTATGCAACAAATGTGGCCCTAACAGTGATGTTTGATTGAATGTGTGTGGTATAAGTATATATACAGACATATATGTATGTCTGTGTAGCTAGGCAGCTATTGGCATTTATGCTCACGCCTTTGCTGTGCAAATAAATAAATGTATTGTCGGCATGTGCGTTAGGTAGCAGAGTGTGCTCTTTGGCTGACTCGTAGTTTCAGTAGTTGTTGGTAGTGTACTTCTGCGTTTGTGAAGTCCTCAAAGAAGCAGTGGATAAAGTGTAGTGCAGCCAACACCTGCAAGTGTCTAAGTCAAGTGTATGAATTGAATTCTATCGATGCAGCAATGCGCCTAGCTGAGCTTTTGAGGGATGCATACATATGTATGTATATATGTATGACTATTTAAAGGATTTGTGGAATCATATGCGAATTGTCACACTCGTTTTTTACCTCACTTTCGAATTCAAAAATAAAAAAAAATCTTCTTCACTCACACGAACCACTAAAAACTCGCTTTTTGCATAAAATATTTGCTATCTTTACACATCACTTGATATATGTACATATGTATTAGGGTGGGTAAAAAAAAATAAAATTAATATTTTTTTCGCTTAGTGTTCTGAAAAATAGGTCCATAGACACCGCTACGAAAAACTCTACAAATATGAGCTCTTTATTGTGACAGGAAGGTTCTCAGCCTTATCATTTTTTGTATTTTTTGTTTTATAATCAGATAGAAAAATTCATATCTCGCTGCTATCTGTTTGAAAAATATCATGTTTCACATATTTTGTAGGAAATTTGGCGCTCTACTCTAATGGTTTTTAATAACTTTGGATTAAATTAAGAAAAATAAAAAAATTTAAAGAAGAAAATAAAAACAAATTTAAAAAAATTAAAAAAACAATAAAAAAAAAATTATACTTAAAAAAAATTAAAATATAAATTTAAATTAAAAAAGGAATTATAAAATTAAAAAATAAAATTTAAAATATTTAAAAGAAATTAAAAAAAAATAATTAAAAGAAATTAAAAAATTATAATTCACAATTTTTGTAGTTCAAGGAAAAGTAAAATGAATTTAGGCACGATTTAAATTGAAGATATTAAATGATATTATATTAAATATATATTTATTTATTTAGGTCAACAACTGAAACTTCGAAGGACACCTGCTTAAAAAAATTAACATGAGAAAAACCGAGCACCTTAATGTGTATGCTGCCACTCATATGCAGTAGTTGAAATATGTATGCAAAAATATTGAAGTATTTGTTGTTGCAAATATATCATCACCTGCTCTGGAATTTTTTTTCACAACATTATCAATAACAACAACAAAAACAATATGTCAGAGTATCTAAATTGTAGTCGCGTTGTAGCGTAACGGTAACTGTATTGTGGGAAGTGCTAAACAAGTGATAAACATGATAGAAGGCACACCTGCTGGCGGTCTGTCAACAGAGTTGTTTGTTTTTGTTGTTATTGAGTTCTTGTTTAGAAACTGTATCTGGTTTTTGTTGCTAGCTTCGGTGTTAAGTTATCATACAACAGTTTTCAGGTGTGTGTTGCACGAAGCAAATGGTAATGACAAATTTTGCTTAGAGCTGGTTAGAGGGGAATACAGCAATAAGTAAAGAAGTAGCGAAGTGCAAGTAGTAACGACTTCAGAAGTCAATTTTGCTTAACGAAGACAGTTTACATTTCAGAAATTACTTAAAGAGAGGATTGGATGGCAGTGAGTGCAAGTTGTTGAACACTAAAGTAGCTTCTCTGGCTATTATTTGGCTCTCATTATCGCTTTGTGATAGTTTTGTTAGTTTTATTTTATCTTATATGATATCAGTAGGAGTTTAACAATATTTGTTAGCTGATAATATTGAAATACTGCTGGCGGCTTTTTCTCTGGAGAGGCGCGGTTGGGTCGAAATTGGTAGGAGGATCTATTATATAAGAGTTTTAGGTAACGCAATGGATCGTTGTTCTAATCTTTCCAAGTGAGATCCCTGTTAGGATCGACCTTCAGCTAACTCAACCATATTCAAATAGATAGATATAGGCATCTTCGAAGCCTTCTTGAATCTCAAAATATTATATAAGATATCAAAAAGGATAAGAATGTGAGTAAAACGAGTTCTTAACTGGATTGCTTACTCTAAGCTGAGATTGAGGCTTTGTAATTATTTTAAAACCAACTTCAGTTGGTAGAAACCAAAATATAACTCGAAAGCAGGTTAAAAAAGTAAAAATACTTGGAATTCCATGAAATCTTAAAAAGTAAAACTATTCGCAGAAAAATTTTGAAATACGATTGGATTAAAAAAAAAAAACAGATAAAGCTTCAACTTAAATTTCTTTAATCGAAAAACACATTCTAAAAAAAGAGTTTATAACAGAGAGGGACTATAATAGAGCACAGACTTTCGACAAGTCTTCAAATCCTGTACTCAATTTTTATACGAAGCTGATTCGATGCCACTATTGATTCTTCTAAACCTAAAACCAACTCAGTTCAATAAAAATATCTCCACAAATGCGCTTTAACAACTCGGAAACGTGCATTTGGTGAAGCAAATGGAAAGCGTAGCAATGACAACAACAACAAAAAGCTATAATCGCATACATCAAATATTGTAAATAACATCAGTCATCTGTGGCGGCAAGAACGTGTCAGTTGACAACGACTGCGGCATGCGAAACACCCGGCAGCGCTTATGGCATGGCAGACAGTTTTATTGCGTAACAAATCGCTCTTGATGCCGTGAATGCAGCGAAGTTGCGCTGCCGGCGGCACTTTAACTGCATTATTAACGCAGCGCGTGTGCATTTGCCATACAAATAAATAACGGCATATTTGTTTGTGTATGCCGGTTGAGGAAGTGCTTGTTTAGCTTCTTGAAATGTTAAGGGATTAGCTGGAAATCCATTGGATTTGCATTAAGTAGCATATAACGGTGCTTTAATATGGTGTTGAAATTTATAAACTGTGAGTATAAGAATGTATATATAGCTAGCTGCTTATATTCGCAGAGCTCGAGGATTATAGGAGCTAAATGTGGTGTGTGCTGCAAGTGTTCCTCCAGAGTGTCTGCGAGTTCTTATTTAAATATATGCGTACCTTTTGAAAAATTTATTCCTTTGTAGACTGCTGAAGTCCGTAGATCTTTAAAAATTTTGAGAAATAAAGAACAACATTTCTTCGATCAATCGACTTCGTTTAGCACTTTAACTAGCGAACTACTGTATCTTAGTATCTAAACTTTTCTTCACTTAGACATGAGAGGTTAAAATACCACTCTAAAAAGCTTAAAAAAGCAAGAAGTCCTTTTGAATAAGAATAAAGTTGTCTACATGCTGGCCCAACATGAAAATAATTTTCTTTGCTCCCAAATGTAGGCAACGTTTTTCCCATTTAACATCAATTATTCATGCCACTTGAAATTTCTAAGGAAAACAAGTTGAAAAGCGCATTTTCTCGACCAACTGATTTCATTTAGCCATATAAAAAGGGAGTTCCTAGTTTGCCTTTGCCTTTGGTAACTAATTTTTTCCCCGATCAATCATTGGATATTAAAATACAAGTCAATACAAAAAAGATGCCGATATCCTGGCTTAACACGAAAAAACTTATTTATCGCTCCCAAATGTAGGCAACGTTTTTTCTATTTACCAGTAAATATCTACATATGTCACTTGAAATTTCTAAGAAAAAACGTTAAAAAAGCGCATTTCCTCCTACAATCTTTTTCTGTTAGCTCTAAACCTATGGAACTACTAACTTTAGTAACTATTTTTTTCTTCCCTTAATCATAAGGGTTAAATTAAAAAAAAAAAAACTTTTTCAAAAAGCAAAAAAAATTTCTTCTGTGCTCCCAAATGTAGGCTATGTTTTTTCGATTTACCAGCAAATATCTATGTCACTTAAAATTTCCAAGAAAAACAAGTTAAAAACACATCGTAAGTATAAAAGGGCACGCTGTATACATTTAAGAATAAGTGAATTTCCTAATCATTTCCTCTTTGGTAAATACAGCTGTGGTCCAGCGTTCCACTTTTGTCTTTTTACACATTTCTTCGTCGTACTGGATTAGGAAGGCATTTGTATGTGTGTGTTTGACATTTTTTTCTTATCAGAAGTTTGTTAAAAACGTTTTTCTTGCAAAATCGCCACTATGCATTATCATAAAGACAGTCCATTTATTGTTATTGCAGAGTACTACTTTACATTGTGTCAGTTTGTATGCTGCGCAGGTGAACAAGTTGGCTGAGAGGTATAAAAAAACTTCTGTTTTTACGCTGCAGAACTTTTTTGCATTAAAAAGTAGCTTAAAGTTCCAACAACAACTAACTGAAGCTACGTTTGTTGTTTGTTTTTCCAAAAAAAAAATATTAATATTTTTTAGTTTCTTCATAAAAACTTATGTTAGCATTATTCATCAAAAGCCACTCGCCTCAATATTCAGTTGTCTACTATTATACCTTCTTTTCTTTTTGCGTACTTTTTCTTTTCATCTAATTTTTTCTTTTATACTCATTTCGTCTTAACAGCTTAACGCTTTAAGATGCAATTACAGTTTATTTTTAACGACTGCCGCGAAAAAAATCGGCCAAAATAATATACAGATATACGCTTTTGAAGACACAGACTAGCATCATAAGCTTTCAGTGCTTCTTGTATCATGTAAAAACACCTTCTCATGCACTCACGCTATTGCCAGCTTTGTCGTATGGTTCGGTAATGGCAAAACTTAGCGAAAAAACTCGAAAAACTCCATTCCTTTATATAAAAAAAAAATAAGAAATATTGCCATGAAAATGAATGCGAAAGTTTTATCAGCTATTAAAGCGGAAAATTATACACATTTATAGTGGCAGCGCACTTTTTATAAATTTTCTGCTTTTAGCACGGGTGTGTAAAAAGAATTCTCGTAAAATAAATATTTTCGCAAAATAAGTAAAAAACCGTTATACTTGCAATTTTTTAATTCAATTTTAAATGGCTTTACCGCTCCACCTCTACGACAATTTATTTGCAGTTGCAGTATGATATAGTCAGCATGGCGATATATAGTGAATTTTTCATGAACCTGTGGAGAATTGGTAGACAGTACGAACGAAATGTCGCTCGTAGAGTTCGTGGTTCCAAGTTATACGATATTCATCCCACACGTAGATGGCTCCAAACTTTTGAGGAGATCAGTTCTCTCAAATGCTCCATCTCGGTTCGTCGTCACCCCTGTTTCTCATATAATGAGACCGGAATGATGAGAGACTTATTAAGCGTAATTCTTGTTCGTGCATAGAAGGATCTGCTTCATAATTGCCTACCAATTCCGAAACAGCACTTGCTGACAAGAGTTATTCTGCACTTGTCGTCCAGGCTTGGATTATTGGTAGAATTTATGTTGATTCTGAGATATACAAAGTTTTAAAGACGGGAGTTCCCAAGACGAGAAAAATCGGTGTGATCTCTAGGTAATTTGTCTTCACCACAACACTAACTCTCTTCGTTTTTTTCTATGCTGGAAAAGATCTGCTATGGAATAGCTTGGCTTGGAGAGGTCCGTCCTGATTTTGCCATAGATGATTTCGATGGATTTGAAAACCGAGAGCGACCAGCAGTGACTGAAAATTGTTAGGTCCATTCTGTTTACTAAATTATCAAGCAATTTTCTTTACGGCACAACACAAACAAAAAAAAAAAACATGAATAATACTAAAATAACTGTACCATAAACTGGTGTGAAGCAACAGTATAATTTTCAAAGTAAAATATTTTAAGCCAATGAGCAAAGCAAAAGGCACAAAAAGTTCGCTAACACTAAAAAAGCGAATTGAGTGAGTGCAATAACAAAAAATTAGAGAATCCTCAAAAATTAACTATCCACACTAAACTCCGGCGAGTGTGGAAATATGAGTGCATTTGAAACACTTTTTCCGACACATCAGCTGTGGCGCTGCGCAAACTTCAGGCACTAAAACAATTGCTTGTTGTTGTAGTTTTTAACACATTTCTGCGTGATACGAGCGTGTATGTATATTTTGTTTCCACTATTTGCAATAAAAAAACTTGTTGTTGTTAATAACTGCAAACACAAACGCTGTGCGCTCCATTGCCGCCTGACATTTAAGTAATTTTCATAAATTGCATTCGCGGCTATTAATGTTGAGTGCAAACAATTTTCACACTGGTGAGAAAACAAAATTTTTTAAATGTTTTTAAACGGCAGAGAAAAAAATTTAATAATAACAGGGGGCGCTTATATGTGATACTAATATTTTTTTGTGTTTCGCCGGGTTTTTTGCAGTCGTATTTTAAAAGACATTGACTTAAAAGCTTTTGAGAATAAATTTGTGCCGCATATATAAATTTAGCTTTACTCAAAGTGGAAATTTAATTATTTAAAATTTTTGTCGAACTTTAAGCTGCTGCTCTTTCAGAACTGCGTCAACTACCGTGCAATTAGTCTCCTTACATCGCATATAAGGCTCTATTTAGCATGCTGTGTGAAAGACTGAAGCCCCAGCATAGGCAGAGAAGAGGAAGACCTCCACTACGTTAGGAAGATCAGGCGAAGAAGAACCTGGCTTGGAATCTCCAATTGGAGCTAAACAGCGAAAAGGAAGAACGACTGATGCCGGTAACTTAGGTTGTACTGAAGGTATAACACCCTTCCTAGATACAAAAGACTCCTTACAAGATCTTGATTTGAGTCGGTCAGCTTGTATGGCAGCTTTATGCTATAGTAGTCTGAACTGTATATTTTTTCGAGGATTTTATAATTGCTTTAGGGAATAAGCAATGGCAAATTTCTGGAAAAAAAACTCGGCAAATGAAGAACCTTTCAATACAAGCCCTTAATTCCGATCGTTCAGTTTATATGACAGCTATATGCTGATAGCTTAGATATACATGTATTCTATGGAGTCTCTGACATTTCCTTTTGCGTTCTAGAAACATATTTGCAAACTTAGTATACCCTGTTTAGGTTATAAAAATGCGTTAATGATAGAGCTAATGGGATTCAGGAGCACCTAAGGTCGCAGAAAACCTAAACTTAGAGCTCGACATAAATTAATTAATAGCATGCCTGATGAGCTATTTGTAAAGCTCTGCTATATGCAGTTACAAAATTTTATTCTATATTACCTTAATCCTTAAGGCAACCGCAAAACGAGAGCAACGAATCAAAGCTAACAATACTACAGTTATACCGGCATTTTTATTAGAAGTAAAAATGGCTTTCAAGGGCGAAATAAAAACCATAACAAAGTAAATTCAATAAATAAGCATATGTAAATGGCACTTTAGGTCAATGTAGCGCAGTTGCCAGGCGTTAGAAGTTAAGCCCAAAACAGCTAATATTAAATAACAATTTCTTCTTCGGTCCCACTTTTTTGTTAACTCAAGCCATTTATTGATTATGTGGCTTTACGTAAATATGACAATAATCGGTAATTTTGCAAGTGAATAGCTCTGCAGCGCGGTTGTTGTTTTCAGCGCCTTACGAAGGCGATATAAAAAATTGGCTTGAAAGAAAAATAAAAATTGAGATTTTAACGAGCTGTTGGAGGGAGTGCTCTCAACCAACTTTATGTACCAACTGAAGTAAAGCGCGAGGTAAGTACCAACGCGAGCATTTTCTTTCGTGAACTGCCAACAGTGGTAGCTGCCACGGCTGGACTGGCGCTAAGCGCTGTGCAGTGAGGTGAAAATGCGCATAGTCGCTAACAGGTCGACCACCAGGTGATCCAGCCCATGAATCGCTTCATTGTTGCGTGTCATTGCTTATTAATGTTGTAATTCAGAGTTAATCCAATGGTAGATGCAGATGAGCAATTTCAAATTATGATTATTATTATTATTATGAAGCGCAACAAAATATGATGCGAGGAGCTTTACGAAGCATGCGGGAGAGCAAAAACTTGAAAAATGCGTAAGGCAGAGAAAAAAATATTAAATTGTGTGTAAGACAACAACAGGTCACTTTGCAGAAAGATTTTAACCTGAATATAAGTCAGTAGAATGCGGGAGAAGACAAGCTCAAAAAGATAAGCATGCAACAACAGTGTTATGTGGGGGAGCTATGTACTTAGAGGAGCGTGTTTACGACTTACCTGCAATAATAGCAGCTGCCGTCAGAAAGGAGAGGGAGCGTGATGGCTAAGTGCTGAATGGTTGTTCCATTTGCGAGTAAGCTGAAAAATATTTGGAAAATTTATTAACAGTGAAACATGAGCATATTTGTGAGGAAGTAGTCAAATTGGATAAATTTGAAGGAGCTTAGATAATTTTGTAAATATACAGTGCTGGGCATAAAAAAGCGGTCATAGGAAAATTTGAATTATGAGCTAACATATACATATACATTAAGACAAAAAAGCACCCGGAGTTAAATCCTGGCTCTCTGAGTCTCCGAGGAATCGTTAATGTGTCCACAATGTATATTGATACGGCATAGTTTGAACGTTTAGTCGGAAATTCGGTTATATTCAAGCAATGCAACCCTGTAACTTTTTCCAAAAACTTTTCGTAAGCTCTCTACCCATTATAACAATAACCTCTCAAATAAAATTCAATACACATAAGCAAAAATTACACTACCAGAAGTAAGAGCCTGAGCTGAGATTAAGACCCGAAAGAGAATTTTTTTATATAATATGAGAAGCCTCTTCCTTCCACTAAGAGAGAAAGAAATGTAGAGCATAGAATTTGAGTTTAACTACTTACTTGGTGGAATTAGTCAAAATAATTTATAAAATAAATGAGAGGCAACAACCGTAAAGGAAATGTACCTAGCGTTGTTTGCAATGAGATTTTTAGTTCCTCCTTATATAGTGGTACTCAATCTCACAACTTTTGTTGCTCTACATATTACACTCAATATGTAAAGTATAATTACGCTCTCCCTTACTACTCTTATTGCTATTGAATGTTAGAGAGTAGCGAATCGAACAAACTCTTGGTCTAACTTCAATGATATTTCAAGAATTGTATTGTGATGAACTTTAATGGATCATGACTTACTTCTGTTACAAAAAAAAAATGTATCCCGAACAATTTAGATGATGACGTTAACAACTCTCCTTAATAGCCGATCTCACGAAGCTCTACTAATCTCCACTAGTGACCAAACTTTCCGACATATCAATAACTTAATCTGCCTTACTTACATACCAATAAAAGAGTAGTAAATTGAGACTTTGCACCGCGACTATTGTGCCCTTAGTGTAAAAAGGTATGCCTTATGAAAGTAGGCGCGAGGAATTACGACTCTAATGAAACTTTATGAGGCAAACGAGCTTACAAACACACGAATGAGAACAAAAAGCGTGGTATCTTTGCTCCTCCACTAGGCAAGAAAGTACAAGGTTTTCCAGCTCTCTGCACACACATTTACAGTTACATATGTACAGTAAAGGTATGTTTGCGGTTCATCTATATGTAAATAGCGTTAAGTTTTTGCCTCGCTTTGCTGCAACTGAAGTAGAAATAATGGTCAATTGTGCGCAAAAAATGCGGCAATGAAGATTAAAAATTCGTAACTCCAGCGGAACAAAGCAACTGCAAGGCATAGAGACTAAAAGCGAAGCAAATAATAAAAGAGACTACAACAAAATGCGGCAATAATAGCCCAGCCAGGTATAAACTTTGGCTGGCAGTTGCAAAAGACCGACAAATCAACACTTGTTGGGCTGCTGGGCGAAAGTATGCTTGCGTACAGGGTGCGTGGTAATGGTGTGTGGTGAAGGAATGGCCTGTCATTTTTTATAATGTGCTCTAGTTTGTTGTTTTAAATGGACTGTTAAGGATAGCTTTTGTGAGACCCCTAAATCTCTTATAGTTGGATCTTAAATCTGAAAAAAGTGTCTGGAATCCAACACAAATCTGTTGAAGCGTTCTATTTCTTTCCACTTTTTTTCTCCTGTCTGTCTGAAGGTGTTAGACTTAAGGTATTTTTCTCTCGAACTCGCAAAGGTCGAACAGTCAAGCATAATAATAAGAAAAAATAAGAGATAACCACCTCAGCTGGCTTATACAACTAGCAATAACGAGGAATTGGGTTCTGCAAGATAATTTTTACGGGTTTGGTTGCATACATTTTCAAGATATTGGATTCCGTGAGATATTAGATATAAATATGTCTTTCAATGACTCCAATTAGGGTCAAGGTATGTCGAAAGAAGAACTTTTGAGGCTAGTTTGGTTCGAGAATGTGTGGTGAATTTTGAAAGTCTTATGAGAAACTGAGCACTAACTGGTATAATTTCGACCAAATTCTTGAAATTTGTATTCTTAGATTAATTTGATGAAACCAAACGGTTGCCCTTTTACAGACCTAACCTTAACTTTTTCCTTTCTCTGACAAAAAAAAAAAAGCCGTTGGCCCAAGTACTAATGAAGCTTTACCGACTGACTGGCAAAGCTGACTTACACGAGCGCACTACGAGTACCATGACTGCTGGCTAAACGTAGGGATTGACTGCGTCTACAGCAATTCGATTGCCCGCTTTACCGACCAACTCGCTGCTTCACTGGCTGATTGGCTGGTCAGTTGGCTGACTAACTAACGGCAGGCAAAAAGCCTTACTGCCGCGCACCGGCTCATTGGCTAGCTGAGTGAGCAGCAGCAAGCCGAGCAGCGATGGTGCAAATAAATGGGTACAAGTGGAAAAATTTACAACATTTTCGAATAAAAAAAAAATATAAACAACATAGAGAAAAAAATAAAAAATTAAAAATACAAAAATAAAAAAATAAATAATTTACAAAAGTTGTTGCTTAAACTTTTATTCATGCAACTTCAATTGAAGCATATAGCCATAGATATACATACACAGTATATATGAAAAATATACGGAAAAAAGTCCTAAAAAATGTAAATCGAAATTTAAGTAAAATGCAAAACAAATATTCGCACATTTTGCAACCACATAAATACTGTCGAAAACGCCGCGCCAACGTTTTCTCGTTGATTATTTTAGTGTGGCTTCGTGCTCATAGCTCGGCGGGCGGCTAATAGAAAAGAAATTTCAAGTAGCGCATATAAATCAAAAAATGTAGGTCATTTATTATAAACTCACTTTTGCAATAAAATTGAGATAAAAAACGACGATGAAAACGAGAAAGAATGAAAGTTGCACGCACTTGCTTTGCGGTTTTCGTTGAGGGTGAGTGAGATTTGCGGCAATTCTTTTTTTTATTTTATTTTAAAATATATTCATGCTTTATTTGCTGTTGAGTAGTTGGAGCTATGGCTTGAGAGCAAACAGTGAGAGTGAATTTGAAAAGTTGTTAATTTTTAGTAGTTTGTCATTTTTTAATTCAGCTGTGAGTAGTTTGCTAAGTAGGACAAATTGAAATACGGGCGATTAGTGCTAGGAAAGGTAAGAAGAAAATAGAGATTTGTGAAATAATACTAGTAGAGTAATAGTATTTAAATCAGTGGAGATTCAGTGGAATTTATGAAGTAACAGCAATATAAAAAATGTATAGGAAGTTAAAAAATTGGCACCATGCCTTATTTGTTTGACCTGGAATAGCTTAGTTGAATTGTGTCTTCAGCTGCCACAGAACGCGCCAGTTCTTCTGCCTTTTTATTTCCTTATATTTCTATATGGCCGGATACCCAGATGATCCTAACCGAGTTACCTACTGAGAGTCTCGATTTTGCCTGCTTGCATAACATAACGCAGTGAGATTTGATATTGGCGCTACGGATCTACTATATCTACTAAAAGTTGATAGGCTCACTGGTAAGACAGAAGAAGTCTGCTCTTGTTCCTTTTTCACGTTTTGACGTTTTCATTCAAAAATAGAGAAGAACCAATGGTTCTGTGCTTCGACGTCCATTGGAACTTCAACAAAGCAGCCAGCTCAGCTTCGGATCACGTATAGCTCATTTTTGATCTCTTTTGTTAGAAGAAAATACTGAAGAGAGTAAGCAGACAGTCTTTTGCTCGTCGTCTTCTGTCTTTTCATATTAGATAAATGATAATGACTTGTGAGACATGAAATCTCGGCGGCCCCACAAAGAACTTTACAGGAAGGACCTTTCTTTGTGACTCTATTCCGCATTATAGAGTAAATACTTCTATGCCTCTTGAATGAACTACAGGTTTTGCGACGGGGAGACGGAAATTCCCAAGCACCTGATTTTACGGAAGTGCCCTTTTATAACTACTCTCTTCGGCATTAGAGAGAAAATACTTCAATACCTCTTGTGCAAACTGCCGGTTTTGAATAATGGAGCCAGAAACTCTTAAGGTCATTATGCTAAAGCATCAAAGCCCTTGGATCTATGTATTCGAATAGATATCACAAGGTCTGAATAGAACCCAACCGTATGATGGGATTTCAGTGTGCTGTTGTTATCTGATCCGTTTTGGCAGTGGAAGCCTTAATTTATTTCTATTCTCTGCCTGAAGACTTTAATTTAGCCTGAAGATATTGGACATGAACAGAAGCCAGGGGGTTTTGTACTTAAAAGGGTCCAGCTTAGAAATCAGTGCACTCCCATCAGAATTTTCAATCCAAATCCGTATTTGGGTTGTTAATCCCACAAACTACTTAAACTGTTTTTTTAGGTAAGTTTAATTGTATATAAGATAAGATACACGAGTGTTATCGGTGGGACAACAGTTTTTAAGGGGGAAGAAGAGAAATTGAGAGCATATAGGAGTAAAACTTGAGCAATTCTAGAATATAGTGGTTTGTTACTCTCTATTTTTTCCATTCTTTACTATTTTTTTTAATACAAAACAAAGTAAGAAGCTCCAGATTAAGCTCAAAGTGCAATATAGTTTTGTAAAATCCAGATTTTGAGATATACAAGTATGTTCTTACATAGATACGTAGATACTTAAAGTAATTTCAGTATCTGAAGAAAAGCATATGATTCTCCAAATGGCAACCCCATAGGAAAACATGTATTCCAAAATAACCCCAAAAGCGGCTAAGCCACCGAATTATTATATTGTCAATCATAAAAATTCGAAAATATTATTTATTTTTATACGCTTAACTGTCAAACATGTTCGGCAAGTGTATTGCCTATGCTCAGGTACTTTTATTGTCATTTTTACTCGTATGTCTATATCGCAGCACATCCGCAGTTAAATTGACATTTCATGTAAATTGCATGGACTAGTCTAGACTCGATTTTTTAAATAATATATTTAAATGGCCACAAATGCACAGCACGTTACCGGAAACACATTTAAAGCCGTTACTGCCATGTGTAAGTGCGCTTGTATGCGGGCACATAAAAGTTTAAACAATGGCATAAGCCCACAGACGCTTTGGAAATATCTAAATTGCAATCAATGCAAGAAAATAAAGAAGTAAAGAGTGAAAAGTGTACAGATAAAATAAATGTAAAATAAATAAACTAAGAGCTAGGGGGAGTACACGCTATGAGAATGTACGCTAAAAAAAAAAGGAATCGAAAGCTGCTGCCACTATCACTTCTCTGATTTATATTTACACATATGCAAACTGAAAGATAAATGGAGAAAATCGCTGAATGTATATACTTGTATATATGTGCATATATATATATATGAATATGTTATTAAAGGGATAAAGCAAAGTGTTAAAAAATATTATTCGGCGCCTAAAATCACACGTTTCGTTTTATAAAATGAAAATACTTGTTAAAAAGGAATCAAAGCATTTATACTTTGTAACATTTTTCTCTTTATAAAGAACTGTTACTCTTTTTTGACACAATGGCAACGCTTTTGGTTGTTTAAAAACAATATTCGGCAGATAAGACTTCAATTGGAACAAAAAAATGTCTGTAAAGTAAAAATCATTGCATATTTATTAGCGCACATAAATAAATGGTACAGCATTTGAGTGACAAATAAAACTATGCAATGCTAACATTTATGCGGTAGCGCATGTGGCTAGCGCTGTAACAGAGAACTGTTGTAAAAAAGCGATAAGTTAAGTTAAAAATTAAGTTAAGTTAAGTTAAGTTAAGCTTAGTTAAGTTAAGTTAAGTTAAGTTAAGTTAAGTTAAGTTAAGTTAAGTTAAGTTAAGTTAAGTCAAGTCAAGTCAAGTCTCAAGTCTCAAGTAAGTTAAGTTAAGTTAAGTTAAGTTAAGTTAAGTTAAGTTAAGTTAAGTTAAGTTAAGTTAAGTTAAGTTAAGTTAAGTTAAGTTAAGTTAAGTTAAGTTAAGTTAAGTTAAGTTAAGTTAAGTTAAGTTAAGTTAAGTTAAGTTAAGTTAATTTAAGTTAAGTTAAGTAAGTTAAGTTAAGTAAAATAAACTAAAATCGAAAAATATTTATAAACGATAATTTCATTTAAAATTTATCATTTATAGGCGCACTGTGATTGAAATGTCAGTAAAAAAATTTTGTGTCAGTATTGACCGAAAACATATACTCTATCAATAATATTGGCATCGCACGCTACAACCACTTCAACGTAAGCCCCCTACAGAATCCTCAAATGCCCACTTTGGCTACCATTTTTTGCAAGCACAGTGATCGACATTCGTTTTTGCAAGTTTTGGCCAACACATGACAGCTGTCACAATTCGGCGCAGTGCCAGCGATTGACTCCACTTACGTATACGCGCCTTTGTGTGCGTGTAAATGTATCTCGCACACATACTAAGTGAGTTATTGCAATGTAAATCTTATTTTATTTTATAGGTTATATTTTTTACTGTTATGCCGCGCTTATGCCGTGTGTTGCAACATTTTTTAATTAATTTTCAACACTGGGGTATAGTTCTTTTTCAGGCATGCATTTTGTGCCCGTGTATTTTTGATAAGAGCGTGTATGCACAGTTTTTGGGTACCACACTTTTTTATTTAATTCATGACTTCATATAATATTTTGTGCGTTTCCTTTCTCTGTGCAATCAAAAATTGTGACGTTATCTTTGCGCTAGCGGGTGAGTAATCAGCTGACCAATCAGAGTACCGTTTTTATTCTCTCTGATTACAAATGTAGTGTGGCGTGTGACGTGTGGTTTTATGATTGGTATTGGTAAACCTAAATTTAGGTCAGTATATGCGTTTATTTATTACGAAATTTATAGTTTGCTGGAATTGAAGTTCGATTATCCATGAAATTGGTTTCAGTCATCAAAATTTCTATAAAATTATTTCGGTAATTTTTTTTCTTAGAAAATTCATTTCCGCGAGCGCGATTGGTAATGAAAACAGTCATAAATAAGTTCATAATACTCACATACGATGATTTAGAAGGTATTATGCAGTTATTAAAACTCGTAAATGTAAGCAATATGTATTACAATTTCTATCAGTTTCACAAGAAAACGTGGTTCCTAAATATAGGCAACATATATTCGAATGTTTGACAGAAAAATTAAACATACATTTAAAATGACTTTAGAATGCAATACATAAGTGTCAAGGCTCCTAAATGTAGGCAACATATATCAGAATTTTTAACCGCACAGATTTTGGAAAAGCGAAAATGCTGAAATTAATGTCGAAAGTGTCCGTTCTAAAGCATATGAAATGTCTATGATTTATTTCGAATCTCAACATATGGGATTCTCATATTCTTACAGAACCAAATTTGCTCCGTTGTATTAACGACTGCGATGTGCTTACAAAACGTCAGAGGTGTGACCCAATTTTCATTTGACAAAAATTGAGTTTTTTAAACGAACATAAATCGCAGATCATCATGGTCTATAAAGGAAGAAACGGCTTCGAAGGCCGTTATTTTTGGTGTGGTCTCAAAGGATTCGTTTATTTTAAGCTTTCGTCCGACAATAACACGATATATGAACTGCACTGGTATCAGCTGGACAAATAGAGGGCCAGAAGTGGTCAATAGTTTAGTGTTTCACAAAGATAATGTGAGACTTCATTAATGTTAGATGACTCGCCGAAAGAAGCTTGAATGGGATGAGTTAACACACCATATTATTCAGAATTTGCGCCTTCGGAATATTACATTTTCCGGTCTCTGCAAAATTTTTTGGCTGGGAGAACCCATACCTCAAATTTGAATCTCAAAAACTACTTGTACCAGTTTTTTGTCTGAGAAGATCAAAAGTTTTATGAGCTGCGAACAAATATTTTGGGCGAAAGATAGCAAAAGGTCAAATTAGATAATACGTATATAATTTTATAAAATATTTTACACAATACGAAAATATAGTTTATTTGACCTTAATCTTTTTTTTCTTATTTAAACAATAATGAAACCCAAAATATGGTAAAAAAAATTGAAAATTTCAAAAATTACTAAAAAATTTTAATTAAAGTCATCAATCAGGCCATTTTTTATATACAAATTGGTGTCATACTATTGATATAGTTATTATTAATATATTTCCAGTAACGAAAATTCAAAAATCAATTATTTCACATTAAAAACAAAAATTAAAAGAATATACTTGACGCTTAAATTAAATTACATTTTCATACTAAAAAAATAAAAAAAAAAATAGGCATTAAAATTTCCGCTCCTTCTGATAAAATTTTCAATTAAATGCATTGATTTCACAGCCAACTTCACTTTTTAAGCATAGAAACGCATTAAAAATCTAAAGTGATATATGTGCATTTCCGCACGACTGATTTTCCATTAAAAATACCTATGAATTTAATAGCACAAGCACACATGCACGCATACATATAGTGACGAGCATTTAAATTCCGTAAAATAATTGCTTGAAACTCACAAGCATTTCCATAAATCCAATTGTGTTGCTGTGCTGTAAACCAAACTATTTATTTAACAAATCCACTAAATGCCTGATTTTGTTTAGATGAGTACATGGCGTATACGTAACATTTAATAAATTATAAATGATGCACGTGAACACGTAACGTGTGATTGCCAGCGGCATAATGATCACAGTTTCCCAAAAAACGAAGAACGGGGAAATGCAAAGCATGAGTGGTGTGAAAACATGGCTTTGCATTAGCAGCAAAATTTTTAGCAAATCTATTTGCCATTTGAATTTTTCGGTTTGAGTGTGTCAGCGCATTAAATTTATACAAATATATTTATATATATTAGCACATTTGCTTCGCATGCGCTTTTGTCAAGCGCCTAATTCGTGTAATAGCAGCTTTATTGTATTGCTTTTTAGCGCCGTTGTGGTTGTAATTGCTGTTGGAGCTACGTCAGCCTCAATGACAATGTGAATATTTAAAAGGGTTCATAAATAAATAAATGTATGCGCTTATTTTATTTATTCATACACATGCATTTGCATAATTTATTTAATGTTACACATTTGGGCAGTTTGTAACGTGTAGTGATGGCATTAGCTATTGGTAAATGAAGCAGTTTGAATTCACATCGAATGTAATGGCGTATACCCAGTGCACACAATTTGTGGAAGTTGAGTTTTTTCTGACGAAACAATAACTAGAACTAGGAAGTGCGCAGTTCACAGTAAAATAGATATTATTTGTTTGATAATCCGGTAAATTGCCTGCCATATTTACGATATAAGCCCGGTATATTTGGTATTTTTCGTTGCACAGAGCTGATATAAGTTTTATACAAAGTATAATCTTGACTTGACATATCAGACCTATAATTGCATATCCAATACATTTAAGAGTCTGCTGAGAGATATCCTGAAGCATGACTGTATCTTATAGATTATATTTCCTTCCTTTGCCTACTATATAACATACGATATTCAAATGAAATCATGAGAGAGTTTCTATTTCGTAGTTGGTTGAAATCTTTCAATATCAACTTTTGTCTAATTTTTTTTTTTCGAAAATGTTGTCGAACCAGTTCTCTTTGGTTACGTAGTTCCGACTACCGAACCATAATGAACGAATAGTTAGGGTGTTTTAATTAAAATATCTTGAACTTATTAACGTAAAAGATCATTAAGCTGTGCTTCTTGCAGATTGTATGGAAATAAGCCGAATGGGTCTGAAAAAGTAGTAAAGAGCCTGCTTGCTGGGGATTGAAGGTTATACTCGACATCCGCGCAAGACAGATACAAGTGAGGTATGAGGCAATGACTGCGGCCAGCTGGATCATGATTTTAGGCTTTTGAGCCCGGCTATCTGTCGGTAGCATGGTGTCTTACTCGACTTTGTTAATGAACTCGAGATAAGCTGGCACTATGATCAAGTAAAGGAGATCCAAAAGGAACTATGCACATCGGTTTCCCAGTAGAGAAGATTGAACCAATGGTTCCGTGATTGACAGTTCCATTGGCTTAATTTATAGATTGACTAACGTATCAAAGGGTGAAACAAGAACAAAAGTTGGCTTCATCTGGGTACGCGGTCGTATGATATAGAAGGATATGAAAAGGCAGGCAAGTTGGCACGTTCGGAGGCAGCCGGAGGCACAATTCTCTCAAGCTGTCATAAACTTATCACCACCTTTAATAGTTCATTGAGGCAATAAACCCCAGAGGAACACTTCACTTCTTAGAACCCAAGCAGCACTGGCAATGCCACAAAGTTACTTTAGGGTAGAGTTGATGGTGCTCAGATCAAAAAAGCTCCCACTGTTAGTCAAAAGGTAGCTTAGTGGCATTGTAAATGACCACAGGGTACCCTACGATCAAATCTTGAGAAAATGAGGGAAGTGCGATCAGCGGAAAGCAGAGTATGTGCGAACGTACAGCCTTTATTATGAGACAGGTCATATTACGTGGCGCCCATTACTCTACTAAAGAGACATTGTGTAGTTGGCGGGGAAAAGAAAACCGACTGTCACCAAATCCACCGAGTTCCTGGATAAGACTTGAATTGAACACCAGGTGGAAGCCTAAGGAATGATTCGCAGCTCTGCGAACCACTTCTGGCAGATCACTACGATTACTCATTGGGTGCAAGCTACTTTTAGCTAAACAAATGTCGAGCACACACTCGTCATGTTTCCACGAGTACCACTGTGGCACGTGCTCGGCAAAATAAAATCCGTTGCTGCCGCCGCTGCCGTTGATGGACTTTAGTTGTTGCATAAATACATGGCGGCCAATGCAAAGCCATGTTGCTGTTGTTGCTTATTTTTATTTTTGCTGCACGGCTGTGGCAAGTGCTGATGTGCAACGTGCGCAAACACACACACAAATATTTCTGTGTGTTGTTTATGTAATGCATGCCACATATGAGTGTGTACGTGCGCTGCCTTTCGACTGCTTTAACCGGCGATGCGTGTATCCATTGCATTGAAACGACCATGAAACGGTTGAATCGGTATAAAAGTTAAATTATGACCATGATTTTAATGAAAGTGCAGCTAATGCAATTGCAAGGCACACACACAGTCACATCGCATACAGGCGCATACGCACTCAACTCAAAGCCGCACAGACGGCGCTATTTATAAGCGCGCGTGTATTGGTATTGGTGCGCGTGAAAAATGGTAATGCAATTACAAATGCATTCAAATTTATAATGTTGGCTAATTTAACATTTATTTGCCGCGCGGCAATTGTAAATTAACACGTGTGGCATGTACGCACTTAAATATTATGTGCAATCGTATAATAACTTGCCACATGCCACATGCAAGCGCACGGCTGCAATTGAGCACAACGCGACGGACATACCTCACTTTAGTGATGTGTGTGTTTGTTAGTGAACGCTGGTGGCAAACATTTTATATGACTAGCTGTGTGCGTTCATGTTGCATAATACCTTGTCGCTGGCGCCGCTTATTTAAAGCCACACAGATTTGCATAATTTAAATGCCACTGCAAAATTATTTTCAAAATTAAAGTAGCCTTTCCAATTTGCAGTTAATTACTATGTGTTGTACGCATTTGGTGCAACAATTTTGATTGAACAATATAAGCGGCTTTTGGGCGCAAAGACAAATAAAGTCACAAAATTCCAAATATTTTTCGCGTTGCTGTTGGCAAAAGGCCTTCAGCTGTGTTGCATAATAGGGGCTCATGGATGGCGGTCAGTCATTTATTCATTGCAACCATAACAAGGTTTGAGAAGTAAGGGTATTCTATATGCTGATGCTGAAAACCCAATGAATAGCGCCATCTGGCGGAAATGAGAAATTTAGGGTTTTAAATAGCGCCATCTGGCGGAGTTAAAAAATTAGCTGTCTAAGTAGCACCAACGGGAGTTAATTTATAAATTTTGGCGCCAGCGCCATAGCGCCTTCTGGCGGAAATTAGAAATTTAGGTATTCGAGAAGGGCTATCTGCCGGAAATAAGAAAATTTGGACTTAGTTTTGGCTTATGAAGCACAAACTAGGCTTTATATCCTTTGCGATAGCCAAATTAATTTAGTACATCCAGATTATAATTGAGAAACCAGTTAGTGCCTTTCACAGGGTCGGTTACTCGACTAACGATAGGTTCGATCAACGCCTAGCTATTATAATTGGCTCTGTTATTCATTTATTATTTTTTCAAATGATTAAAAGTGATCAGCTAATTGCTACTTTATCAATGCACACCACCAAATTTATAACCTGGACAACAACCCTGAGATTTAAGCACATCCAAATTTACAGTGTGGACAACAATCCGCAGAGTTGCATTCCAGTTTCAACCCCGACTTGAATTCGATTAAGAATTGATGTAGTAAAATAAGTTTTTTATTATGTATTTAAATCCTTCTAAATGTGAAGGCCAGTTTATTAAGCAATTAGCTTCTGTGCCAAAGGTCTAGGAGATAGAAGAACATACGATGATGTGGTGATAAACATCGAAGTATTTATTATAAACCCAAAGATACCACTAGACTACAAATTTACGGTGATGAAACGGTGATAACGAATGCGAGCGGATATACAAGTTATCAGGCCCAAAGGAGAAGAGAGACCCAAAAGCTTAACTATATGGTAGCATGGGTGGCAAACCTCACTCAAGGGACGGTGGACCCACAGATTGATACTGGACATCCATTCAGGGATCAACGAATAACATGGGGACTTGGATTTGCAGCTAACCCAAATACTACGTGAGTGCTTTAGAAACTATCTGTATATATCCAAGCACGACATTAGTCGAATTGTCCGACGTGTTCCGATTGTTTAGATTGAGGCATAAGAATTAAGAAACATTTGAAAAATATTGTTTGATGTATGTGGTTTGGGACTCCGCTAACGAAACTATTTTGCCTTGAGAAGATTTGAAGTAATTTTGTATTTGAGGTATTTGAAAGAATATAGATTGCCGGGTGCTTCGTGTGTAATAAAGCAGCTAAACACAGAAGCTTAGGAAGTTTGATCAAGGTAAGGTATCTCGTTCAACCTAAAAAATTTGCTTCTATAATATATTCAGTTTTTTTATAAAAAAAAAATATTCGAAATTTTATATCTAAAGCTGATGTGAGCTGAATCTACTCATACTAGCCACTTTCGTGATGGAACTAAAATGTTTCTCTATATTTCCAAGAGAGCTTGTAATTGGTATATAATTTCCATGAAAAAAAATTTCTTTCATACATAAATTCTTCTTAATTAGACTTTTGAGAATTAAATGCAAATGCAAGCCAGCAAGTGATGCTTGTCGCCTAAAGGTATGCTTTAAAAATGAATATTGAATTTCTATATCAGAAAATAGTGATATTTCTTAGCTTTTATAAGCACAATTTCGCCACAAAATTAATGACGACTTTAATGTTTACGCTTAGAGGCATTTCTGTCAAAACAGGATTTCTTTAAAAAAAGGTACGAAAAGTTGTTGTGAGTATTTAGTGCCGCTTCGTGAGCCAATCGCGCATAAAAGCACATCCTACATTCACTGTAAGTGACAGGCAAAAGTAAAAGAATGTGTTTTTGCACAGAAAAAAGGTCTAAGTTATATACCCAAGGGATTAAAATGGGACCAGTCAGACTAATGTGTTTGGAAAAATGTCTACAAATGCCAATAGACGCCGGAAAATTCCACTGTAGATATAAAAAATAGAAAGAACCGGCATTGAATAGGCAGACAAACCGTAAAATCAATTTTTTTCGACGAACAAACAAACAACAAAGTATGGACAACAAAAAAAAACTACAGAGATTAGAAAATAAAAGACTTTGGCAGCAAAAATGGTAAACAAGCGATGTAAAGAAAACCGCATAGTGATAGAAAACACAACCGCAGTGACGATGCTGCTAGTGACCGAATTTGGTTGCGACGCGACAAGTCAGAGAAATGGGAGCGCAACAAACCACAAAGCGTGAAAGAAGAGCGTCAATAGAGTAGAAGAGAAAGCGGTAACAAAATTAAGTATATAAATGTATAGTACACAAAAATTTTTTTTTTTGTTTAAATGCAAGGTTTTTAAGCGAAATTCATTTTGAATATAGAAAGCTAAGATATATAGTAATATTAAACTAAATTTTTATTATATATTTTATACTAAATTCTTAAAAAAAATTATATACTGTTCAAATTGTTAAAAAATGGAAAATTTTCATTTCTATAGTATACCACTTTCTTGTATGTCAGTAAACGCATGACTTTTCTTGTACTACTGTGTCATGTTGTTTACGTTTTCAAGGCAAAGGCAATAAATAAGAAAATAAATAGCGTGAATGATATTTCCCATGGCGACATTGATTTTCTGCGACCTTATTTTTTGTCCAAACTACTTTATACTGTGCTGGAGCAATGCAAATGGCTCCGCTGGGAGACGTTTCAATTACGAAACCATTTTATAGTGGAGAAAATAGGAGCCGAAAAAACTTTGATAAACATATAAATACTAAAAGTGGGTATAAAGAAAGCTTAAATTTTGAATTTCAGTTAAATTAGAAATATTTTTACAGAATATTTATTAACTGAGTAGAAATCAATAAGCTTAACTTTTCTTTGATGCCTCTTTTCTTTGAAATCATATAATTTTTTGTAACAAACTACTTTTTTCTTCTTTTAAAATAATTTTCAAACACTTTGTATGCCAAGAAATTATATGCTCTTCACAGCAAGCAAAATTCAATTAAATAGAGCAAAGCAATTAAAATGCTGCTAAAGGTTACGTATACGACCCAGCGACCCAGAGCAGCCGCTTACTTAGCGTGTTTTTATATGTATGTATTGGTAATTGATGACTACAACAAAATGTTTTTCAAAGTGTCGCCACAACAACAGTAATAACAGCAACAACAAAAATTAAGAAAAAAGTCTTAAATGACAGCTTTAGTAGCATATTTATGGGCGCAGCAAACGGAAATGACCAAAAAGACGATAGAGACTCAAATGAATGGTGAAAAAGGTTCAATTTATGTGCCGTAGGGCTTAGAAATTTATTGCTAACTGATAACAACAACGGTCAGTACAGCGTACAGCACATAACAACAACTTGCAAAAAAAAACTAGCAAATGATATTTAAAAGTCAAACCGATACGCGAGGAGCCAAATAAAGTCTAGTAACACGCCGCGTTTAATTGAGATCAGAAAAATAGCATAAAGGCATAAAATAATTGCCGCAAGCAAGTGTACATCTTAAAGTTTTTAGATTTAGTTAATGTGATTTGGGTCAGGCGCCTGCCTGGGTAAAGGATGTCAGACAGAAATGATTAATTGAGTTAGGGGAGTAAGCAAAACAGGCGCTAGGCTTATTGATTGCCAGCAGACAGCAATTAATGCAGGCATTCCAGAGCAGTATATTTTTTATTTCTTTAGTGAGAGTTTGATGAGCGCAAAGTGACTGATTGGCTTGGCAGTTTGTTCTGAAGTAAAATACAATGAGTGAGTAGATCACCTTGTAGGTTTGCGACCACTTTGATTGTAAGCTAAGAAAGTTAGAAACCTTTCTGTGAATTTTATTTTCAAAGCCGTGAAAATTTCGTGAAACTGGTCAAAGCAATTTGTAGAGTTATGAGGAGCAAAAATTCCTCTGAAACAATCTCTAGGCTTATTTTTCTAGCAGTTTTATATCACCACTCTTCCTTTCATGTTTGTTGGCTAAAACAAGAGTGACAACTATTTTATTAATGCTGCTCATTCTTTCATCTCTTTCCTCTGCTTGTAAATTCCACCACTCTCTGTTTTTCTCATTTTATGAAACACATGTAAATGTTTGAAAAATGCAAATGCAATTAGCGCATTATTTACATAATAAGCTTATTAACACAAAAATTATGCCACTACTCAGTAGGCAAGCCTAGTGCAACGTACTGTTGGCAATGAAACTTTTTTCTATGTATATTCTAGGTGGTGTAGTAATGAGTTTAATTAACTGGATGGTATTATTAGAGCGCGTGTGGATTTGGCAAGTCTCCTGACGTGACAAAAATATAGAGTGAAAGTTGAAGTGATCGACTTGAATACGAAGCATGAACATTTGAATGTTTCTCATTTCTTAGACAGGTTTTTGGGAAGATTTTTTTGGGTAATTTTGTTGGGTAATTATTTTGGGTAATTTTTTGGGTATTTTTTTAGAAATTTTCTTTTAGCAAAATTTTTTTGGGGAAATTTTTAGAGAGCGTTTGGATTTGGTAAGTCTCGTGATGTGATAAAAATACCGCGTGAAAAATGTAGTAAGCGACTCGAATACGCAGCATGAACACTTGAATGTTTTTCATTTCTTAGATCACTTTTTGGATAACTTTTTGGGGGTAAATTTAATTTTGGGTAATTTTTTTTTTAGGTTTTTGAGTTTTTTTTTTTAGGATTTTTTGGTGAATTTTAGGGATTGTTTTGGGAAATTTTTTGGTAGTTTTTTCGACTACATCTAACATGTTGTCAAGTTCTGTAACTTTAAAAAAATATGGTCACCAGATATCGTACCAAGTGTTAGCCACATATCGTAAATAAGTATATTTAGCATAAACCAGCATTAGCTTTGCCTTTTAGTACAGAAGTATCACAAATTGTCCACTCAACTTAAAATATCTTATATTGTGAATACCCCCAACATTGTTAGTTAGCACTCGCATAGTATTCTGTATATATTCCACTACTATTCCACATCCATTTAATTTCAAAAATTTTAAAATTGAATGTGTTTACCACTAAGCAAGGCGCGCTAAAGCCAGCATAAGCAAAACATACAAATGTGCCGGCAAATAGCAAGCGACAAAGGTAACCGTTACAAAGTACACCGACAATTGCTGACAGCCCAAACATGTGCGCCACCACTTCCGCTGACGACGTGGCTATCCGCAAAGGAAAAAGGAAGCAAACGCTGCATCGGAAGGGCAGCACAGTGGCAGGGAAAGAGAGACAGAGACAAGGCGCGTTAGCAACAAGACCAGTTGAGGAAGTCAAAAGCTGGTTATAAGGCGCAAAAAATCGAGAAAACACTGTAATTACCGGTACATATGTGTGTTAGTGTGTGTGGGTTAAAAATTATGTGTTCACATATGAAAATGAGCTTTTTCTTCTGCTTAGCGCTCATAGCTGATATCACACAGAAGATGGTAGTGTAGAATATTGCAAAAAATTTAGTATTATGAATTTTTGCTTGCTTTTTGCTACTTTGTTGCTCTTTTTATGTGGCATAACTTTTACTTTCGCTTGCATTTGCCGTCATTATAACTGTATGTTATTTCAGTTTTTATTGTTTCATTCAGCATGCATGGGATTTCATTTTCTTTGTTTTTTCTGCATCTCGGAAAAGCGTCGGCAATGGTTGTTGTTGCGCAGAAATATTTTGCAACTTAATTAAACTTAAATGGTTTGGAATGAACTTTTTATAAACAAAAATATATAAAGTGGTGCGCCACGTAAGCATTTGTTTGCTGCTTGGAATCGATCAAGGAAGCCAAATAACCGACTTTAGACGAATATTATTTTAGAAACAAGTAAAAAGGGTTATTTAGCCTAATTTAAAAGAAAAAAATCACAGACAAAAGCTAAAAGGTGTCACCTTTTGATTAAGAAGAGAAAGACACAAACCCCATCTGGGCCCACTATGCTTTTACAAAACATTCTGTCGAAATTTTGTTTTAAGAAGCTCGCCTTATAACTTTTAAAATTGTCTGCATAAGGTTTTCGAGGGTATTCTCTCTCTTCTTCTCAACACTTTGCGCATAGGTTACAACATACTATATACTCCCTTATTTCAGATCTACCGACATTTTTTTAATTGTTACAACCCAGAGAAATTGGGTAATTTTTTTTTTATAATTTTTTTGGATAATTTTGTTGGGTAATTTTTTGGATATTATTTTTTGATAATTTTTTTGGGTAATTTTTGGAGTAATTTTTTTTGGTAATTTTTTGTTGGTAATTTTTATTGGTAATTTTTTTGGGTAATTTTATTAGCGCAATTTTTTGGGTAGCTTTTTAGGTAGTTTTTTTTCGACTACTACTTTTGCCATGTTCTGCAGCTCTAAAAAAATATCGAAATATTCTTTATTTATCAGCCGGGAACTAAATCAACAAATTCTAAATCTGGGAGAATCTGTAAAGCTTTGCTTTTTCATAAACCTAAGGCCACTTATAGATAGATAGATAAATAAATGTGGTTTCGCCGCGACCTAAGGTCTATTTTGCCCTCTTCTAAGTCAAAACGAATCACTCAGTCCGAGCACATTGATGAATTGCCAAATATTTCTAGCTGATATTGAGGACCCTATTTGGAAACACGGATCCAAGGGTCTTTATCCTGCATCAGCAGATTGCTCAGCTGTGTATTAGCAGGTGTTGTTCTGGAGTTTCAGGCTCGTTAGGCCACTTAATTCATTATCCAGTTAGGGCAAGTCTAAAGACCCAGAATAGTGGATATGAAATTTCATCACATACCAATCTGAAAGTTAGTCCCACGCCGAAGAGGCAGACTTCACAGGTGTGTTGGGACACATAAACGATAATAATAAAAAAATGCTTGTACTTTAATACATAACTATTTACATAAACAATAAAAGCTGCCATAGAAAATAAAAGCACAGCAGTTAGCCGCGAAACCTCTACCTGTCATTTCACTGTTATTTCATTTCACTTTTACGAGTATATGCCTCATATTTCCGCTTCTCATCTTTTGATGAGCACATCATAAAATGGCGGTTGGCGGCGTTCATTTTTCGCGCTCTCAACCGTACAAAATACAGTTATGGATACTCATGTGTAAGCCAACAATTGCTTACATGGTTTTCTCCCTGCGTGTGGGTGTGTGCATTTATTTGTTTATGTTCACACATACATACATGCATAAGTAGGTCAAATGGAATCGCTTGCTGCCGACTGTAGACGCTTTTGCTTACACTTTTTGTTGTTGTACTACGCTGATTAACTTTTTTTGTTGTGCTGCAAGTTTCAATTTGTAGGTGAGTAGGTGAAGTGCTTTGTTGTCTGTGAGGGCGCTGTGTGTGGCCTTTATGTAATTGCCCGTGTGTGTGTGTGAGTTAAGTAGGCATATAAATTTTTACAATCTTACGTTGTTGGCGCATATTCATGCATATGAACTGAGTGTACTATTTTGTTTTTGTGGAAACATTTTCTGCGCTCGCTTTTAATATTGCAGATTATTATATACGAAGGCATTTTTTAGTATTATTAAAAATTTATCGTGCATAATATGCAGTCATAGGTTGCTTGAATTACTTCTGATATGTAAACAAAGTCAAGTAAACTGAGCGAAGCATAGCTTAAGGTATGTGTATTTTGTGCTCCTATCAGCATTTAAAATATTTTGGTCTTACAAACAGACAATGCCGGGTATCAGCTTTAAGGTTAGGAATTGGCGTACTTCTTCACTCAAATTATGGACTCAGCAATCAGGGAAGCGTTTTTATGCCCTCCATAGAGTATATAAAATTCGCCAGAAAGTCCATAACACCAGAAGGAATCATCGGAGCATTATTACAAATATAAATATAAATAATCAGCATGACGAGCTGTCTCGATTTGAACATATCCTTTAGTCTATCGGTCTGTTTATGATCGACTAATACTCTAAGTTTTCCAGATATCGATCTGAAATTTTGCCCATGTCCTTTTCTCTTCAAGAAGATGTTCTTTTCTCAGAATTACTGCTTTCGGATCACTATTGCATATAGCTACCTTACGAACTAAACGATTCGAATCAATTGTTTTTTATTTTTCTGAAATTCTCAACCAGTTTATACGCTTGGTTAGCTTACACTGGCTGCTTGTCACTCCATACATCGACATACAGGAAGATGCAGGATGCCAACGCATTTTGCAAAGTTTATTAGACACTTGATATCTAATTCTGAGTCTTTATTCAGTCTCTTGACCGAATAAACTGCTAGATATCTAAGCCTAGTTTCAGTTAAAAATGGACATAAGCAAAGAAGGTGTACCAGAGTTTCTCTCATACCCATTTATCTATATATGTATGTCAACGCTAATGATGCCTATTTGAATATAAGTTATTCCGTCTCGCCTTGATCCGTCTGCCAGCCCTTTCTTAAATTTAGAATTTTTGGCTAGAATTTTTGGCAACCTCATCCGTTATTTCATTCCGCGGAACTCTTTTGCGGCATGAAACCAAGAATATTATATATAGTATAGTATGCAGCCACTTTCTAACAGCCACTATTAGGACGTTCCCGGTTGCAATGCAACGTGAGATTATAGCTTTCACTTCCGCTTGGTTCTCGACCTATACACTTGTTGGTATACTGCAGCCATTTCCAGCGTGGTTGGCTCACTCAGCAGCTTTCCTGACCTCAAAGACGTCTGCCTGGAAGGTGCTTCAGTATTCTGGCAGCTTGAAGGGTTGCGGTATACTTACTCCACTAACCACCTGCCTATCGAGCTATATCCGAAAGTTCTTGTGGCAAATTCACCCAATGCCGCCAATCCTGCATTCTAGTGCCAAAACGTTAAGAATGTTGGAAAGAGCCTTCGGTGACAATTGTTTGTCGCGAGCAAGTGTGAAATAGTGTCAAGAACGCATTGACGATGAGCAACGTCCAGGACGCCCATCAATATCAACTGATGATCAATCAATCAAATAGAGGAGTTGGTGCTTTAGAATCGCTAGAAGTCAGAGTTCTTTCTGGCATCGTTAGAATATCAAAAGGATCAGTGAAGACAATTTTGAAAGATCATTGGGCCTAAGAAAATGAAAGCACAAGCGGTTCCAAAATCACTAATTTTTTTTGAAAATCAGCCTCGCGTTGGATCCATGAAACAAGGTTTTCCGCCCATTAAGATGTCTTGAAACCTTTTATGATCATGAGTCTTGGTTCCATGCTTACGACCTGGAGATAGACAATCAAGCCACCGAATATTGCAGAAAAAACCACTTCAATGCGGGTCAAGAATAAGGTTATGTTGACAGTTTTGTTCGATTTCGAATAGTTTTTTTTTCGATTACCGAAGTGTGGGTGCTTCCGACCCGTCAAACTGTCGACAAGGAATACTATTTGAGTATTAAGTGTCATTTACGCGAAGCTATTCCAAAAAAGAGGACGGAGTTATGGGCCGACAACTTTTGAGTTTTGCACCGCGATAAAGCACCGTCGCATACTGCGTTGACTCTTCAAATATTTGGAAAAAAGCATCTAATGCTGGCTTTGCTCCCTAATGAACTTAGAAAATGCACAAGTAATCCAATTTTGCCTTTCTTAAATCTTACGTATGCCAATTTATGCTTTAAGTGCACTTTAAGTGTTCAAATTAGCATGCTTAAATTTTTTAATTAATTTAATAAAAAGTCTGCTGTTCCAGCAAAACGTGTAGCCAGCGTCAGTTAAAAGCCGCCGCTCACTCGAGTTGTCTGCATGCGCAGTTGAAGAAACAAGAAACTCAAGCCGCGCAAAGTGAAAATAAGCAATTCTCGTCTACAACGAAGCTGCATACAGCGCAAAGAGCAATTAAGATAAACGTTAATGGAAATGTTGCATATTAATTTGTATAAAACATTTGCAACTACTTGCGCTTAGTGCAATAATAATGAAGCAAATGCTGATATGGCAAATTTTCATAACGGTTAAACAAATTTTCGGTGCACGCCGCTGAAGTTGAAGGAGTTTTGAAGTTGCTTCTGTTGTTGTTGTTACTGCCAAAAAATACACATAAAAGTTGTAGAGTTGTGTATCGACACATATGTGTGTCTATATGTCAGTGCGTTGGTGTGTTAATGTGTTATATGATAGACTGAAGCAACTCGGCATTCGACGTCGCATGAAAGCTCACTTGAAATTTAACTCTGCGCTTGCATATATGTATATGAGTTCACATGCAAAAAAGCAAGCGAGCGCGCGTCTTTGGCGTGTTTGGCGCACATTAAGCGCTCAAATTAAAAGCGTATGAAAGAAGAAAGCGTAAAAAACCTAATTAAAATGTTAAAATTTGCCGTCAGTGTGTCTGTCTGTGTGTGTCTCGTTAATATTATGTTTTATGCTCGCTCAATTCTTTCAAATGCTTATTTTAATATCATTTCATGCTTTGCTGTTTCATCTGCTGCCGCCTGCGCTTGCCTGCGACGCTTTCTTATGTTAAACTCATTTGGAAAATTTTGTTGCATTAAATTAACGACTTACATAATGACAATTATCGCGCACATGTGTGTGTTGCTTCCACGAAACTAGGCAACATTAAATGGGTTGGCGTCTACTTTCAGCTACTTGTTATGAAAAGTAGCATTAAAATTGCGAAATGATAAAAATTTTTAAGCATCTGCAACGAAGCGCATACATAGATACAAGAAGTTGTTTGAAATTTTGTCGGCTTAAATTCTTACACACTTAAAACAATCAAGCAGCTAGCCAAGTGTGTTTAGAGCTTGGCAGCTTGACAGTGTCACGCAACCCGTCCAGCAGTCAGCATAGCATTTCCAGTTAATCCTCTAAATTATGCTCCAATTATCAGTAGAAATACATGCTTCATTCTTTTATTGCTTTTGATTCTTAGGTATTTCGGCAAATTGTGTTTGAAATATTTCGCAATTATAACCTGAACGTGCGCGAGTTCAATTACTTCAAAACAGGAAGGCAATTGCAGGTTATTAACCAAATTTGTTGGGTTGGCATATGGGAACGTGAGTTGCGGTACTTTGTGTAAGAAGCAAAAATTATGTTTTCTTCAGCAAAAGTTCTTTTTAAACATTAGAAAGCTGCTGTTTTGTTGAGTTCTAATGAAAATCAAACATAGCGCCATCTAGTGGCTCAAGTAAAATTTGGTTGCACTGAAGCTATAATATATTTACTAATACAAAATGTTCCCAAAATAACCTGAATTTGACCGCGCACTTAGTATGGCTATGTTAGAATTTTTCTAGCAGATAGTGAACTAATTGATTACTGCAGATAAGTCACCTGTCCTTACCGAACTGCTGAGAAAGTAAACATCATATAATTAGATCTGCGATTTATTAGCTAGAAGTTTGTTTTTTTAGAAAGATGATGACTCTTCAAAACATTTTGCCATTGAACTTGGAATGCGAACCAGTTCTATGGATTATAAATATATTATATGCGGTCTGATAGGACAAATATTTCATCATGGAAAGTGATCTCAAAGGTTAGCATGAAGTGACCATCCACTCAAATAGCAGAGCGGTGATACTAGTCTTGAACTCAATAACAGTGCATTCAGGGCTGGTAAAAAAGTGTCTAAACTCAATAATATCGAGTGTTTTTCTGATAAGACTGGTGTGAGTGCCAGGCTACAGCGGAATCGCAGGAAACTGTAAATCTGATCAGAGCAAGCAAGAAAAGGCACCCTAGAAACCGCTATCGGTAGAATATGATCGGGTCAATGCTCCGTATTCTCTTCTGTTCTATTATAAGATAAGTGGGCTTCGCGGTAGATTGGCAAGCGCTGGGCTACCATCGGAACATGCCGTTCGGAAAAACTTTTTGGCCCAAAATCGATCGCAAGATATCTAGTGTTATCTTTGCCCATTGGCTCATTGGCATCCACATAGCAGAATTGGGATTCCTTCCAGACGCCATCTGCAAAAGCTGTAGGAACCAAGATGATTTGGAAACAACTCAACCCTTTCTTCTTGACCGTACCGCGTTTGGGAGGTTAAGAGCTGGTTAAAATGGAAATTAAATTTCTGTGCTATCTTTGGTCAGCCATGTTTCAGCTATGTTTTGTAACTGATTGGATTTATCAGAATTTGTATAGTGTATAGGTTTCACGGTATCCTTTGGGCCTTCGTTGCTGCTTTCTTCAGTTACTTTATTCTATAAAGCTTGATTACATAGACTTTAGTTTAAGTGTTTAACACCTGTTAAGGATGCAGTTCAATGTTTAAGATAAAAATTATTTTATTCAGCATATGTGTCAAGAGTCATTATTTTGGAAGTTAGTTATGACAAATACCAACAAAGAACTGACCTAAGCTCGATTCTTTAAATTCTTTAACAATAAGACAAATTATCAGACAAAATCTCCCAGGAAATTACGACACATTTACAAAATTTTAGCAAGAACCACTTATAAAATCATCCTAACTTAATATTAACGGGTTTTCTATGAGCTACGCCTAAATTACCATCTAAAAGCTAAAGTCAACTTCCTTTCAATTAAAAGTCCGTCTTCACCGATTGTAGGGCAAAAATATAATTGTCACGATTCTGCAACTGGCAGTCGAAGAAAAGCGGCGAATCGGCGAAAATCGTTTGATTGTAAAACTCTAATCGGTGGAAAAATCGTGCAGCAATTAACAGTTATTTATTATGTCTGGCACTTAGGTCTGGCAGTGTCTTGAATTCCGCGCGGATTGTCGACGACGCCAATGGAAATGTTGCACTTGAGCGTAGCGACTGCACACAGCCAAAACAACTAACACAAGTGCCACGTAAGGCGCCGCCTGAGTCAATGCCACCGGCAGCTATAAACGCATTGGAATTTTTTCGAGCACAAAGCAATGACTTTTTATACATTTGATATGCGCTGGAAAATTAGAAGCACAGAACAAAGTAAGCAAGTATGAGCATAATGAAAAAAGTGTCATTTTCACCTTTCACATTTAAGTCTGAATCCGATAAGCACAGCAACAGCGACGTGACACAGCTAAAGCAACATAACGGTTATATAATAATCAAGAGGTGTGCGTGTAAGAATGTTAGGGCAGTGCTACGCCGAATGTCAGAGCAAAACGCCAAAGAAGCAAAAGAAGCGAAAGAGTGGAAAGGAAAGGCGGCAGAAATAAGCGGAGTTAGACGAAAGAGTTTAGCGAAAAATGCGACAGCGCGCCGCCGGTGACTGTCAGGATAAGGCAACACCAAAAAAATGTGTAAATGACTTTGAGTTGACGTTTGACTTGCCATTATTACGACCTCTTATCTGCACATGCTATTTGGCTAAATATGTAAATATGTGCGCATGTGTGTGTGTGTGCGTTTTTAGCCTCGCTCTAATAATAACTCGTGGCATAATCATAATACAACGGAAATGTGTTGCTTGATGCCACACACTTTTGCCACACAATTATTTTTTATGCGCAATTTTTTATGTGATTTTCTGCTGAAAATTATCCTCATTAAAATTCTATGCGAAAAGCTTGCGGAAATTTTCAACTTCTCTGCTCGCACGATAGAAAAAATACTGAAAATGAGCGTGCAACAATTTTAAAGGAAATGCAACAGAAAAACTATAATAAAACAGAATTGCATTGGCGATACCGTTATAAAGGCGCAAAAGCTGCTACAACAAATTTTCACTTGGAATGAAAGCATGCAATGTAACGGGATATGTGCGTCTTCGCCGTTGAATGGGTTTGCTTCGGTGCGGTTCGGTTCGGTTTGTGGCGGATTATTCTCCAGCAAATGTCGTATTTTCTAGTTAAACTTTTGCATTTTTAAGCGATACGACGTTGACAGACACAATAATACTTACATATCTGTGGTAAATCGTTAAGAGCTCAAAGGTGATGCAACGTTTCCCAGTAAGCCTTTAGACTCTAATATGAACTAGATGGTCTCCCTCCGGCGACTTCCGGTTACGTAGACAAGACTGTCCAGAATACGGGTTCATTTTTCATAATTTTCCTCCGATTCATCTAATATCTAAGCTCCTTTCTCCAACTCATTCAATATTTAAGTTCCTTCCTTCTTAAGTTATGTAGGCCCGACTGTGGTGGCAACGGGTTTATTTTTGATAGATTTCCTCCGATTGTTTTAATATTTATAAACGGATTCATCTTTTATAGTTTTTCTCTGATTCTTTCAATAATTAAGGTCTTTTCGATTACTTAGACCCGAATGTCGTGATAACTGGTTGATCTTTGATAATTATCCTCTAGTTTTTCCAATATTTAAGCATCTTCTGGTTACGTAGACTCGACTGTTGTGAATATGGGTCCGTATTTTATAATTTTCCTTTGATTCTCACAATATTAAAACTCTTTCCGGTCATGTAGATCCGACTGTCGGGAAAACGGGTCCGTTTGTGATAATTTTCTTACGATTTTGCCAATATTTGAGCTCGTACCGGTCACGCAGGACTGACTATGGTAAAAATGGGTTCTCTTTGATAATTTTTTTCTATTCTTCTAACATTTGAGCTTCTTTTCCGGTAACTTAGACCTGTCTGTCATGGAAACCGGCCCATCTTTGGTAAATTTCCTCCGATTCTTTCAATATTTAAGCTCCTTCCGTTTACTTAGACCTGACTATTGTAGAAACCGGTTCGCGTTAGGTAAATTTCCTCCGATTTTCTAAATATTTAACTCATTCTGGTTACGTAAGACAGACTCTGACAAAAGCGGGTTTGTCTTTGATAAATTTCCTCAGATTCTTAAAAGATTTTACCTTATTTTGGTTCTGTATGCCCGACTGTTGTGAAATGGGATGAGTTCTTGCCGATTTTCTTTGAATTCGTTGTTCTATAATCATCTAAATCTCATCCAGTATTCCAAAATATAACTCGTTCCCTCCCTCTCTAATACTTAGTTTTTGAGTCTGCTTTATTTTATACCCGCGGTCTAAGTTCATCTGTAAAGTCTTCAAGTCTAGCCCCGCTCGAACTTTTGTTTGTTATCAAATAGTCGACAGTCTGGTTCATTAGTGACTTGTGCTCTGGAAGGTTTTCAAATATTATCTTCAGAACTGGTTTGACGGTATTTTTATACCACTTTTCATAGTTTGGCCTAGTTTTGGACCAAAACTTTTTGCGGTTAAATTTCCGACTAAATCACAAAAACTGCAGTCAATTCGGTTTTCCAGTTCGTTCGCTGCAATTTCTAACCCAACTCCGTCTTCAGTTGCGCCTTCGTTAAAACCCTTTGTGGTTTACTGGGCCGCAACTTCGTCCAACAAAAACTCATTTCAAAGAATGTGAAAATGTCCTGCTGTTCGTTATTATCGCTATTGCATAAATTTTATCGTTATAACGGTAAATTTTCCGCTATTCCAGCGCAGCAATGTCAATGCACCGGTTACCGAGGAAGTGCAGTTTATAAAAGAAAATAATTTGTATCACACACAGCACGGATAATACGGGCGGTTGGAGGGGGCAAGTTGCGCGCATAATGGGCATAACGGATAGTTGTAGAAATTAAATGGGATTCTCCAAGCGATTTTTGCTTTTATTCTTCGCCTTTTTTTATAACAATTTCTTTTCTTCACAAACGCCGCGACTGGCAATAGTTTCTCATTTTTATTTTGCCGCGCAGCAGCGCGCTGATTCCACTCTGCCAAGTGTCCGTCTGGCAGCTGCTGCCCGCGCCGCGAGTGGCTGGTCGCATTTGTTAGTTGTTTGCCACTTTGCCACGCCACGGCGGTTTTCAAGTGCACCACAAGTGAGCTGTGCATTGAGCGCCGCGCAATTTGTTGGCGCGCAGCCGACTGGCAGCCGGTGTTGTGGCTGGCGTTAGCCTTTTCTTGGTGGCACACAGGCTGTGGCTGCTGCTGCTGCTGGTGCGCTTTGCTCAGACAATTGTGCTTGTGTGTGTGTATGTGTTTATTTTATGCATTTGAAATCAACTACGGTTTGGTGTACGCTTGCTATGTTGCACTTCATGTGCTTGCAGTTAGATAAGGTGAAGATTGCTGCTGCAGCTTTGAATTTTTATTTTATTTACTTCTATTTTGTAGCAATTTCTTATTGATATGGTGTTTCTTTCTTAATTAAAATGCATGTTCATATATATTTTTTTCCAGGCACTATTGTTCGTGATATGTCTGCTGGCGAATTGCCGGCGAGTTTGAAAGAAATATAGTGATTAGGCCCTAAGGCTAATGGCCTAGCAGTGTAGAGATATAGAAATATAATTTCAGCTAACGTTTAGTACAATTTAATACAACGAATAAAGTGTGCATGCTTTGGCTGCCTTAAGTTCAATTGATTCTCTGTTAACAGTAGTTTTACGTATGATTTAAAATACTGTTGCCTACATTTAGAATGAAACTAAAAATTGCATCCTTTGGCAGTTTTTTGTACAAATTTATAAAACGTTGCCTACATTTAGGATGAGTGTAGCAAATACGTTCAAATTGTAGGCTTACACTTAGTTGCAAATATTATGCACTGGTGCAAACAATTTATACTAAACTTTAAGTATGGTAATATGTCACAGATTCACAACTGCAATTAGTTTTCTATATAAATTTATAAAACGTTGCCTACATTTAAGATGAGGTTAGAAAATGTGTTAAGACTGTTGGTGTGTACCTTGATCTCATCACATAATCTCATAAAATCTCTTAACAAATATTATGGACCTACAAATTTTAGTTTTACTAACCGGATTTTTAATGAAAAAATTTTCACTTCTGCCTTCGATTCTAGTAAACAAACAGAACTTCTGGAGTCATAAAAATTCTGAACCGCATTCTGTGCTTCAAAATTCATACCGAGCTCTCACTTTTAAGAAATTTGGTGACCTTTAATGTTCATATTAGTTATTTTCTAACAGCAAGTGCTGCCGTTGTCTTACTTCCTTAAGGTATTGCCGTATGAAGGAGAGATGAAAAGAAGCATGAGTTAGACCTTAACGCGATCTTATTTCATAATGCAAAAATTATGATTTATAAACCATATGAGAAGTATTCAAGTCATATTTTTTGTTCGAATAAAATTTTTGGAATTTTTTTCGTACTATCTACTATTGTGTTTAGCTTTGTGATTGCGAAAGCGAACAAATACTGGTTCTGGGGAGCTATCTGAGTCTAGCAAACAAGAGAAGTCGATATAAGAAGCATTTGAGAAATGCTCATTTCAAATTTTGAGCTAGAATAAATTTTTGAATTTTTTACGCCTAAAATTATGCCACCTGCAGGTTGTGTTTAGGTTTAAGACTGCAAAAGAGAACAAACACTAGTTCTGACTTTAATAAATAAAAGTAGTCGATATTAAAAGCTTATTTGTATGAAAAAAAGATTATTTGAAGAGCTTCCGCCTAATGGTATGCTACTCAAACTTTATTTGAATAGTTTCCGCCTACAGGTATACTGTTAGTAAGATTGCGAAAGAGAAAAAGTGAGGAGCCGGGTTTTTTAAGTAAGTAGAGTCGATAACTCAAAGCATAATTGCATGAAGAAAATGTTATTCGAACAGTTTTTACGACTTCGAAAACCCCTCCAGACATATTTTATTTAAAATCCTTCATTTATAGTCAATAATTTCCACAAATTACCAAAACGAACCCATAACAAATCAAAAAATTTTACCCCAAAGTGCATTTTTTTACCAATAAAACCGTTAATCACTTCCGCAAAGACTAGCAGCCCAATAAAATATAAAATAAAATTATCTCCCGCCCTCTATGCAACACAAACTTTACTGTACAATATAAGGCGTACTCCACAAATCTTTTTCCTTAAAAAGCCAACTAACTAATCCAAACAAATTAGTTTTCATTAACCCAAATCACGGTTATTTGGTAACACCCGGTCACAAAATTGCGCAGGCTCTAGTAAATAGCTTAAGTAGGCTGATAGATCACGTTTCAACAAAAATTGTATACAAGGTTTTGAAGAAAAATCGCCTGCCACAGTCATTACAGCATTAATAGCAGGGTTTACAAGCGGCATCAAGGAAGAATGGTCAAAGAAACTCACGTCTAATCGCACCGGAAATAATTTCATAACACAAATTCGCTACGTGTCACACTTTTCCGAACCACACACACGCACATACATATACATATACAACTGTTGAGCCAAGGAAGTGCTAAAACTTCAATGAACTGCTGCTTGGGTTGAATGAACTGCACAGCTCAAAAATTTGCTATGTTAAGTTCAACAAAAAAAAAAATTACAATTTATTGCCAACAAACAAACAGCAGTTACTTAAAGTTGGGTAAAAAGTAAATTAGTTCGAAAAAGCTCTAAGTTACTCTGGCTGCAACTGAACTTGTCTTTGAGGTCACCCCCAACATTGCGCGCAGCTTCATTTTCAACACCAACCACACCCCAAATACGAGTAGCATCAGTTCACTCACCCTCACTTTACTGACTTCCTTCTGTGGCTACCGGTTTGCTGTTACTGTCCACACTGTTGCTTCTACCTCCGGGATCAACCACCGAAATTGTTGTAATTTTCTTGCACTGCAGTCGTTGTATCCTTGCTGCAGTCGAAATTTATGTTACAAATTAAGCATATTTCAAATATACTGCTATGAGGGGAGCTTACGATGAGAGCAAAATCAATAGTTATATATTGCGAAGAAAAAGGAAATTGGAAAAAAACCCACAAGAGCACAAATAGTTCTTTGTGAACAAATAATTTTTCTGCAAATAACAGTAGTCAATATTTAAGTTTATAGATATTTTTAATACTACCCTTGCTTACTGATACATATAATGGTGTCAACACTTTGTAAGAAGAAGGATACGATTCGGACTCGAACTGACGTATGGAACAACTTGGCACATTTTACGTCGAGATTTTCAATGGAAAGCGTAAAAAATACAGCTTATGCAAGAACTGAAGCCTCTGGGCCCCCATCTATGGACTCTTGAAAAGTTCTAAGAAGACTCGACGCTTTCTAGCCAAATTATGTTCAGCGATGAGGCCAATTTCTGGCTCAAAGGGTAAGTAAACAAGCAAAATTTCAGCATGTGGGAAGATGAGTAATCTGAAGAGATTCCAGAGCTGTCCAGAAAAACAACGGATTGTGCGGTTTGTAGGACAGTGGACTCGTCGGTTCATATTTTTTCTAAAATGATGCCAGTGAGAACGTAAACGACGACCCTGATAACCATCTATTTGCTGTCTGAAATCGAAGCTCGTGATCTCGGCAACATTTGGTTTCAACAAAACGACGCCACTTTCCACACATCACACCCATCAATGGCTTTTTTTAAAGAGCACTCCGGTGGGCTGATTTTTTACCTTTTGGGCCGGTCTAAAGTCTATGCGGACAGTCCCATTTCGATTCGGAATAATAATAAATATAACCCATTAAGTTTGAAGTTTCTGTGCTTTTTCTTTAAAAATGTTGGGTCCCTGAAAATGGATCACCTTTTACAAACGACTTTGGTCCTCCTAATCTACGCGATTGGGATTTGTATCTGCTAAAAATTTTCATGAAACTTCATTCTTTCATATCTTCTTAGAAATACTGAACAGCGAGTAAATATTTAGTATCGTTATATTGGACTTATGTTTGGAGAAGATTATTACATACATATTTGGTTAAGAGCTAAATTTCAACATACTATTTTCGAAGTTTACTTTATTTATCATGGATTGGCTTAAGGTTCGAGAGTTATATTCTTAAGTTTGTTTTTGTATTAAATGAAGCTGACTGGTGTTCATACAATTTTCACCTATCCTACCTAGCCAAACCTAACCAGTCTTACTGATAAGGGCAGTGTTGTGGTCATATGGGAAGAGAAAGGTGCTACCAATGAGCTGGGCATTTGTACGATCTCTGTTTTTGATGGCGAAGGAAGATCTTTGTGTTTTTTTTTTTAACGTTAAAAGGCGCCTTGGAAAAGTAAGATCTTTGTATTTTGTTCTTTGGACAGCCTAGAACGCTGGTTCAATCATGCATGGTATACAAAACTTCTATGTAATAGATCATAAGCTGTAAGCGCTGTTGATTAATATCAAATGATAAAATGTAAAAAATTTATAAGAAGCCTTTAGTCCTAACAACCGACTAGGCAACTACTCAACATCATTAACTCCCATAAGAACTACAGACTTATTTTAATTGCAACACATCGAAATTACCAACAAAATAAGTTTATTTGTTGTACATGTTGTAAGAGGGCGATGTTGCGTCAGCGCGTTGCTGTCTTTCCACAGTTTCCTCAAAAGAAATAAAACCGTTTATACATACTTAGTTAGCTCATTGCCTTGCCCCAAACATAACTCAGAGTGGCTGCTGACTGAGGCATGTAATATTGCGTCGGCCGTCGCCCGCCTGTGTTTGCGCTAATTTTACGGGATTTTAATTAAGCACAAGAAAAGTAGTTTTAATTTACTAAATAAGCTGACTCGGCCGCAAAAGCATATAATAAAAAGCTCAAGTTGCAAGCAACGCAACAAACGCCCACAAGCACATAAATACAGGACAAACACTACACATAAATATGTACATAAAAGTGTATGTGTGTGGGTGTGAGAGTGTGCAGTGCTAAAGCCACCCTCATTTGTGCAACAGTCAGCCTCGAGAACAAGTGTCTGACTTTATGTGCCAGCTTGTCAGATTACCGCCAAGTCACTTCCATTTCAACCCCCTCAACTACACTTTACACACACACGCTGTTATGCTAAGTATATTTATGTGTGAGTGTGTGTGGTACCGTACCGCTTGAGGGGTTGAAATGCTACTTTATCTTATGCACACTTGCTACTGCAAATTGCTTAGTCCATTTCTCTTGCCGCCTAATACCATAAATATAGCTCGGCCGCAAGTGTTGCTGGGTCACGTGTCCTGCACCGGCCGGCAAAAGCTTGCAGGCCGCACTGGCTTGTTTGGCTGGTGGGTCAGCCGACCCGACTGGTTAGTCTTTATGTGCCACATTTTATTGATGAACCAATTTGTTTGACTGATTTAAAGGTTGCAGACGCCGCGCCAGTGCGCAAGTTGGTTGTTTGGATGTCTTCGGGGTCGTCCATCCCCGTACTGCGTTCAAGCGGCAACTTCACGTTTATGACACAACTTTGCCACTACTCATTAAACGAAAGTGAGTAAAAAGTCGTAGTTTGTAGTTTGATGAGATTTCTAAAGTTTTATGTGCAGATATGTATGTAATAAACTTGCGAATTCTCAAGCACACTTGAATAATGTCGCCAGCAAGCGGCGTTGCAGAAGTCAGCAAAATTGCTATAGTCGCCATATTGGTTATGGGTGTGAACGTAGTGGTGGTGATAATGGCAAAGAACTGCAAGAGTTAGGGAAACTTTCTTAGTAATGTGTTGAAAGTAATTTTCTTTTAAGGAATAGCTATAGGCGTGGTCTCAAGCATTAATAATATCTCAAATAATGTGCTTGGACTAAAGAGTTTATATTCCTCGTAAAAAATATACATAAAATAGGGAAAAGAGTGTCAGTAGTGCCATACAGCTTTTAGAAACTGGGAGCTGGCCAAACTAAAATTTTTGATATAAGTATGAGAAGATCATGAGTATTGAAAAAAATAAGCATATAGGCTATTAGGAAACAAGGAGGAACGTCTTTCGAAAGCAAAACTTGCAATATACGAGTTTTTACTAATTTTTTTTTACCAAATATTTTTGGAAACAGTCTCAAGTGTCGTTTTTATAAAGTATTGTATTCTTTTTGTGCTCTAAACGGACTATGTACAATATATATTGGACAGAGCTTCTATATGCTTGCTTCGACTTATCATATTTCATTTCAATGGTCCACCGAAAACTGAAGATTTTTTCATATGTATTTCATTCCAAATTATCTTTTTGGAGTGAAAAGATCAACAATATGTTTTAGAAGATTTGTTGAAGCATGGATTTTGAGATAGTTTTAGTGATATAGCGGCTTTTCAAATAAAGGTAAGAGAGCGATATACAAGCGCCAGTCACTTGAAGAGTGCCCCGAAAGCTCAGCGACTTCTGGTCTTAGACCTATTATCCTATGTGTAACCAAAAAGATCATTTGTAGGCAAGTTAAGTGAGAAGGCGAATCATCCCTCTCTATGGTTGTGCCTAATGAAAAGATGCCCGGAGCAAATTACAAGTACTACTTATGAAATTATGGAGGGAACACTTCTCCAAACTGCTGAACGGCAATGAAAGCATAACACCAAGCGAACCCGATTCTCCAATCAATGATATGGAGCAAACGTTCCATTGTCCGACCATGAAGAAGTTCGAATAGCTATTACTCGTCTGAAGAACGACAAAGCGGCGGGGTCGGATGAGGCAGATATTCACTATGCACCAAATCTTGAAAAGACCAGTGAAAAGAGGATCGACACACACCACCTCTTCGTCGATTTTAAAGCTGCTTTCGAAAGCACGAAAAGATCTGTCTTTAAGCTGCGATATCTTAATTTGGTATCCCCGCTAAACTACTGCGGCTGTGGAAATTGTCGTCAGGATCGGGAAGATCGTCTCCAAGCCGTTCGATAACAAACGAGGTTTTAGACAAGGAGAAAATAATATTAAAGACCATTGGCCATAATAATCGCGCCGCTATTTCCGCTTCCTCCAGTATGGATAAGGAAGCGAAGCGCATGGGTCTGATAGTGAACGAGGACAAGGTGAAATATCTCCTGTCAGACAATTTGCCTGATGACTCTAGTGTTATGAAAATTTTAATATTTGAGATCTTATGAAATTTTGCCTTAAGAAGTATTAAAGCAAAAGTTCCGAAATTTTTCCCAAAAACTTACTTTTTTGCTGAAAATATTTTAGTTAATTTTATTAACTTGATGAAATTATCAGCCAGCTTTAATGTTTTGAAAATTGGGTATTTTCAGTACGGAAACTTGGAACACAGCAAAGTTATCGGGTAGTTTTATTGCTTGAGATTCCAGTAATCAAAACGCAAATACTTGAAGCATAAGTTGTATATTTTACTTCACTTATGAGATTTTGAATATGACGATATTCTTCTCATTTATAAGTATATCAGTCAAAAAAAAAAAAAAACATTTCTCAGAATTCTCATCCACATGTTGAGGAAAATTAAAAAAAAAATTATAAGCTGTATCAAGCAGTGAAAATTGAAGTGAAATTTATCTAAAAATCTCCATAAATTTTGTGAAAAATATTTCGAAGCTCTCATTATATAATCCCCATACGTTTCGCATGCGTAAGCTTTCACCAGCTTAAAGCTCAAGTGATTTGCTTGCAATTTACTTACGAAATATGAAACTTTAATTCGAGTGGAGTAGAGATTTTGCATTTTGCATAAAATATTTCATACATATGCACACAGAACTGTTATATTTCAGCATTCTAAGAAAATTTTATATTGCACACGACACTTCAACGCACTCCAACGCAAATATAAATAGATTGTCAAATGCTGCATGACATTGCATTGCTTGTTTGAATTGCAATAACTTAGTCTTGTGGAAAAAGAAAATCTTATTTGTTGTTGCTGTTGTTATTGCAGTTTTGTGGAAAGAAGAAAATCTGATTTGTTGTCGCTGCTTGCGTGTGTGTGTGCGCATATATTTTGATATCTTTATGATATTCGTAAATAAGAAGTTTGCTGCAATGCTCTCAACAAGATTTCCTTTCAAATGATTGCAGCAATTGTCGTTGCCTTACATAAGCAAATACGATTTGATGTTGGCTAAATTTAAGAAAAAAGGAAAGACGCCACAAAGCTGATTGATGAGTAAACGTGTATGTAATCATATTCTTTTTGGTTTTGTATAAATTTCCTTATGTTTTAATTGTTCGTAGAATTTATAGAGACATATGCAGATATAATAGTAAGACTTTTCTGTGGCGAAAAAAAAATATATGTTCCGGAATAGAGCTCAGAAAAGGACAAGGATCTCGTCCTAAAGAAACGAAGCCCACATCCTAGATGAACCCTTCATAAGAAGAATAGTTAAATTAATAGAAAATCCGCGACAGTCTGCGTGAAGCAGATGTATCCATCCGCCTCGCTAAATCCACTTCAGATGTCGTTCAAATCTACTCCGGTACTGTCAAAAGCCAAAAAGACGAAAAGTCCACTTGTTTACATTGCAAGGATCCCCATCGCGCCATCTACTACGGCTGTTCTAAGGCCCTCAAAAACCAAGTTCGGTCTTTTAAAAAGATCGGTCCCTCAAGACCCCAAAGGCTCTTACGCAAAGAGACTTTCGTCCACCAGCACAGCCGATTCAAGAAGCATAACCCCAGCTACGCTTTTCCCAAAACCCCCCTCGCACGCCGAGGTTGCCGGAAATCCGAAACCGTCGACCAATTCGGTAAACCCGAACATCGCTCTACTGATTCATGAACTTTTTCGGATCGCATCCAACTTCTTCAAAAGTGTTAAAAGAATCTCAATTATTTGAAAGCGGTTTCTTCATTCCTAAAAGAAGCGAGCTCAGGAGGCCCAACAGTCTAACAAACCCTTCCATTCAATCGCAATAAAAATTTTGGTTTCATTCATAAAAATACAAAATAAATCTGCGAAAAAATGAAAAGCCCATAACCAAAAATAAGTTCACATTTAAATGAATTCGGTGAATTTCCTTAAATTCCCTATTTACTACAACTCGGTGAAAAATTATTGTCCACTTGGCCCTCACTTTCTTGCTACCTTCCTCAACGTTAAGTCTCCACTCAGTTTTATTACATTTTTCATTTCAAAAAGTCATTGATGATTCATAAGGGAATACTAAGCAAGTGCTCATACATAAATATATTATCATAAGTATGTAAGCAATAGCGGATGTTTATACAACTGCTTGCTAAAAAAATTGCAATTATGCGTTAAGTAGGACTACGTGAATATGAACTAGTTCGAGAAGTAGTTATTTTAGGTTAAAAAAATATTTGAAAACTTAAGGTTTTGTGATTTGACAGCGAAATTGAATCTAAAAAGGTAAGCTTCCAGTTAATTCAGTATAGAAGTCTATTGAAATATTATTTTACTATCTGGTCTAAAGCTAAAGTATCGGAATATTATATTACTTGAGTCAAGTTTGGAATGCAAAGTATCAAATTGTAGGTCTAGTAGCTTTAAATATTGACCAGAGCACATTTAGAGACTATACGAGTAAACGAGGTCCTTAAGTTGTCGTTATGAGACTAGCTTCTACCTCAAGATACCAAAATATTATATTTCGTGAGTGAAGTTGGGACTATAAAATATCGGAATTTATGTTTCGACTTTTCAGCTAATGACCAGAACACTGTATGAAGGAATATAATACCAAACGTGTTGCCTAACTGGTCGGTAACTGATCGCTTTGGCACCACTTCCTTCACAAAAACCCAACATCTGTATACTATATGTTGCTGCAAATACGAGGCAACTGATATATTTCTGTTAGCAAGCGTGACTTAGTAAAGCACACGTGCATTCGGCAACAGCGCATCACTTACTCATGCACGTTACTTTCTGGCACTTTTACTTTTTTGCTTTCGCCATTACGAGCGTTCTAGTGTTATTATTATTGTTGCTCATTTGACTGCAACTTTTGTATGTTTGAATGTTTATGGGTGTTGTTGGTGCTGCTAAATAATTGATGAACTTCAAATGAGTTGATTTCACGTGTGGCAAATCATTAGTATGCAGCTGGCAATGTGTGCCCAGCCAGCGCACGAAGCGGCCAAGCCGGGCGCGTTGTTGCCAAAGGGAGCGGTGGTGTTTGCTAGCAATTTTTTCCAGTCAGGGATGCTGAACACGGTGCATTTGTGAGAGGTGAAAATAAATTTTATTCTATAATGTCCAACATAGCAAAAGTAACAAAAAATTCACAACAACAAATGAGTATATTCATATATGTCCATATATATAGTATGTTTGTATATAAGTAAGTTGAAGCATTGCAAAGAGTGTAACGGAAATAGTGCTGGAAATTGAACAAAGTTGCGAAAGAACTCCGCACCAAGTAACATTGTGGAAATGCAATGTCAGCTTAGAGTTCGGTCTAATTTTCGCCTGCTGCTCACCTTTGCCGTTTTGTGCATGTAACGGTTGGTATGAGCTTGTTTTGGATGCTGCATGGAAAATGTAACAACATTTCATCAAAAGTGTCTGCGCTGTCCGTGAATTTAACACCATTTCCATCACCATATCCTCCAAGGAATTTAAAGCGAAAATGGGTAGAAACATACATAAGGATATAATTGAAGCTTTTTGTATGGAGAGCGAGAGAAGGGAGAGCGTTTGGTACGCGGAATTAGATAGTCACATGCATAAGAGTGTATTGAAAAAGGTAAAAAATGGAAAAAAAATATACATATATAAAGTTAAAAAAAAATATATCATTAATTCGAACAAATTAAATAAATCACAAAGAAATAAATAAATACCAAAAATGAATTAAAATAAAATACGGAAAAAATTAAATTAATTTAAATAAATAAAATAAAATTAAATTAACGTAAATAAAATTTAAAATTAAAATGAATTAAATTAAATAAATTAAAATAAAATAAAATAAAATAAAATAAAATAAAATAAAATAAAATAAAATAAAATAAATAAAATAAAATAAAATAAAATAAAATAAAATAAAATAAAATAAAATAAAATAAAATTAAATTAAATTAAATTAAATAAAATAAAATAAAATAAAATAAAATAAAATAAAATAAAATAAAATAAAATAAAATAAAATAAAATAAAATAAAATAAAATAAAATAAAATAAAATAAAATAAAATAAAATAAAATAAAATAAAATAAAATAAAATAAAATAAAATAAAATAAAATAAAATAAAATAAAATAAAATAAAATAAAATAAAATAAAATGGAAAATACGAACATAAAATAAAAAACCAATTAATTTTTGGATTTGAAAAGAAATAAAGTGAAACAAAAAATATAAATGAACAAATTAAAATTGAATAAAAGATACATGTATATTATGACGTTATTTTTATTATATTTACGAAATCGTTGGGTATTTTTAAGAGCATAAAATCCTTACCCATTTATATTGTCATCTAGATAAAATAAAATAAAAGAAAGTAGAAATGAAACAAACAACCTGGGTTATTAGACCAAGTGCTCAAAAATCTGAAACAAACCTTTTTCAAATACGAATATCTCTCATCAATTTTCACTAACAGACAATAATCAATAGTTGATAATGGCGGCATCTTCTAATAAAACTCAAAACCTTTGCGTGCCTTCTATATTCCTCCAAACCCAGCTGGATTTTTTTTCAAACACAACATACCAACTACAGACACGTGTAGCGCGAAATGGCTTCAATCAGACATAATCATTTGATTGCCTAAACTGAAGCAGTGCAAGTATATATACATATATAGGTGATACCACTATATATATGTGTGTATGTATGCACACCAATTGCACTTCGCTCGCCACAAGAACGCTTAAATGCGCATAAATCAGCCAAACAAACGAGCGTACATGCTTTGGAAATCAAAATCCCCTCAGCAAGTTTCGCTATGCAAGTGTGTGTAGGACTCATTCACATTTGCTTGCATGTGTGAGTTGGTTCGTCTGTGCGCATAAGCACAATTGGGCAGTTAGTGGGCTCAGGCAGGCCAGCCACAGATTTGTTTTCATTTCCGCTTTGCGGTCGTTCGTGTTGCAATTTTTGCTTTCTTCGATTTCTTTGCTTGCCTTGTCGAAAATGGCGCTCTGGAGAGTAGGCAAATGCAACATTGTGGGTGTAATTTCTTATTTCGTGTTTTGTACTGCTCTTGGTGCTATCTGTTTGGAGAGTGTATGGATTTGGTTTTGCCTATGCTGACATGATTTTCATGCAAGAATCTTAAAGGTCTTAAACGACATTTAGAGGTTATGAAGCAATAATTTGAACTTGGAGTTATTGACTACTGACAAACGTTTATAGAATAGTAGTATATTCCACAGCAAGATTCAGCTATTTTTCACTATGAAGCACGGTAACATACATGACTCTCAGTACTTTCGGGTAATTTTGGACCGTTCTGCATCCCAGTAACATGCGTTGCTCTCATTATCAACGAATATTTTCATACAGCCTACAGAATAACAAATTTCTTAAAGCACTCTTCTTCATCAATTAATAGTTGCAAGTTTTTTTTGCGGCTTTAAATGGACTGAGCTTGTCTGAGTTCATCACAAGCAGTTTTAAGTTCATTAAATGTATCGATTATGGCAGCAAATATTTTCCATAAGCCAAACTAAGTGAAATTAGGCAATTTTCGAATTTTTTCACTTCTGTACCTTATGTTCAGTACATTATTCCTGCCGCCCACCACTTAAGAGTTCCGACTAAATCTTAGAAATATCATTCAACATAATTCCGTAAATTGAGCTTACCAATGAAAATTGCAATACTAGCAGTTATGTAAACAAAAAGCAGCATTTTGTATAATACCAGAGAAAATGTATACATTAAGGCGGGTCTTATTGCCTAATGACATTTTTATGTAAATTTTTTAATATATTTTTTTGATAATTTTAATATTTTTAAAGTATAAAAACTCTTCAAAATTAAATATTAATAGAGGCAAAGGAAACAAAAAAAAAAAACAAAAAAAAAAATAAATAAATAAACAAAAATTATTTTTTTTTTTTAATTTTTGAAAAATTAATTATGGATAGAAAAATATAGAATAAATAATGAAAAATAAAATAAAATAAAAATATTTTTGAATCTTATTTGATATGAAAAGTTTGCTTTTATAAAGTCAAAAGAAAATATTTGAAAAAAAAAAAATTAATAAGCTAAATATCATACATATCAATATATGTTTCTTTTTAAATTATTTTTGATAATTTTTTAAGCAGAAAATATGAATTAATAATAGATATTTATATATTAATTAAGCTCTCTCCTTAACCTCAACGCATTGGAACTTCATAGAAATATATATCTTTAATTTTAGTGTGGTTGCCCCTAAATGTAGGCAAGACTTTTTATATGATTTTACATTTTTAAATAACGTAAAATAAAATAAAATTAAATATAATATTTTTTAAGTATATTAGATATGAAAACTTTGATTTTATGAAGGCTATGAAAAATTTTTAGAAAAATAAAAATTAAAAAAAAAAAAGTTAAAAAAATTCTGAATATCAAAAATATATTTTTTAAAATTTTTTAAAATAATTTTTTAAGCAGAAATTAATAATATTTTTAGTTTAACTAAGCTCTCTTCTTAACTATAACGCTTTGGAATTTCTCTGGAATACGTTTTTTTTACTTTAACGTAAATGAGGCAACATTTTATTTGACAAAAATATGTAGCCTGTAATTGGGATCTACAATTAGGATAATAACTGCTTGAGAAAGCCAAAAACAGTGTGGTTTTTCAGATTTTACTACATTTCTTTAGTATTTATGTATTTCAAGCTCACATAAATTATATAGTTGGTGACGAGGTAAAAATCGAGCGGCAGCTAAGAAGTGTAGAGGTGACTCTTTCCCCAACTGAGAATTTTACAAATAAGGTACAAATATAAGAGCAACTTTTGTCACTGCTGCAAGCTTTACTATGACCCCTACTAATGCAGAGAATGTTAAAAATATACGCAAGAAAGCATCCCCACATATTCGTGCTCTTACTGACCTTAGGTTGCCGAAACCAAAAGCCCCTTTAAGTAGCTGTGCAAATTTCATCCAATCAATATTTTACGAAATTTCAACAGAATTCACAAAATAACACCAACTATTGGGCTAAACTGGCTTGACTCAAATCAACGCAACTTGAGTTGGATCTTCATTGGCTGATGGAAATAAACAACGTTGCAAATATGCATACTTACTCATCTAAGGCAGAGAATAATACTCTGTTAGAACCAAAGTACTTTCTACCACTACATATGCATACACATTTGCTACACATTTATTTACTAATATAGCCATATGCGATTCTTTGTTAGCACGTTTGCAATTTATAGTGCCTTTCTCACCTCTTGACTTTTCTCCAATAATCGTAATTGATTGCTTTTCGCAAAATTTGTGTTTATTTGTTTTTGTTGCTTGTTACTTTTTACACTACGCAAAGTAAATTGAAATTGATGAGCGGAAATACGGAAATACGTTGCGTTTTTGTTTTGAAATTTGGTAGTATTTCTATATATTGTGTTGGTTTACGATTTTTGAAGTGGCCTTAGAAGTTTTGCCCAAGTGCTGGCAAGATGCAAATGTAAATAACTTCAAGTCAGACGCAGCTCATATACAAGAATGAAGATTTTTTTTTAAACATATTTGACACTGCCTACTAAGGGGCGTCAAAAAATAGCATAGCACATAAAGTTAGCAAAGTCAAGCACTAAGTTTACATAATCGATAACTAAGCAATATTGCACAGGACTTTTAGCAGGCATACACTTATATAGTTGTTGTATTATATTGCGTCAAATATTTGAAGACTGAATTTAGACGCAAAAATTAGCATATGTCATAAATATAGCAAAGACAAGCACCAAAGTAATAAAATTGGTAAAAATTTCTTAAAATAATGTTTTTAAAATAAGAATAATCTTTGGTAATACATATTTTAAGCCATTTAAAAAAAGTAGTAGGGATTGTGCTTATGCCGAGTCGAAGTTTATGGTTTTATCGGAAGAGAGTTGTCTACATGTAGGCGCCAAAATTAAGCATAAATCATAAACTTAGCAAAGACATGCTCCATAGAAATTAAATTGCAAGCCATATGATATTTGACAGCTTTACTAGAGCGCAAAACTTATTATAAAATTGATATTGAGTATATAAAATATTTTTAAGCCGGTAAGGGCTGAGAGATATAATAAAAAAATGTGTTCCAAAATTAAAACAAAAAATATTTTCTTTGAACAATTGAGCTAGAGAAACTAATGCACAATAGTCTAACGGTCGAGAACCTTATGAGTACATTCATCACGTTGAAATTGTTGAGGCTAACCCAGACTTCAGATTTTGTCGAAGTGCGGGTTTCCTGCCTATTGACCTCTGAATGCATTTTCTCATCATAGGCGCCTATTTGGTTTTGTGGGGCGAAGGCAGAGGACTGGATGCATGTAATTGCAGAATGCTCATTGTACTGGGACATTAGGGATCTGGGTGGTATGGGGAATAGCTGGACTGAACGCCGTTTGATGTGAGCGGTGTGATCTCGGTAAAAATAAGTCATCACTTAATTTTTGCAGGCACTTCGTATGCGATGGACCTTCGCACCGATTGATTTGCAGAACAAACTGCAGACGTTCTAAATTGTCTTCCACATTGACTGCTATTAAGCAACGTTCATGTGAAAAATCGCTTACGAAAGCATAAATCTCATTCAGATCATATCTAAAGCGCCATAACAAAGCACTTGGCTGCAACTTGACTTGCGCTTTGGCGATTTTATGGCTTTAGAGTCGAAAAAATCAAAATTTATTTAGGGCATAAATAGGGAAAGCATAATAATGCCAGCCGATTGAAATTATTGCTCGTAAACAGCCATTTAAAAAATAAATATGTTTATTTATATATACGTGTTCATGCATATTTACTAGTATATAAATAGAAGTAAATTGTAAAGTCTAACCGTCTTACTTTGTCAGAGGCGAGAATGAACAGGCACGAAAGAGGTGGTAAGAAAGCGGTGAAAACGGGAATTGACCCGGCGTCGGCTTGCGTTCGGTATTGTTGCGAATTTTATACCCTCTCTTGCCGTAAGTGCACCATTCCATAATATTATTTTAGGACGCACATAATAAAAACGTATCAATATGCAAATTTCACGTAAATCAATTTCCAAATAACATTTTAATACACAAAAGGTTTCCAGAAAAGCATGAAAACAAATTTCTTTTCAACAAAAGGCATTAAGATTAATAGGTAAATGGTTGTTTAAGCACCAAATTTTGAGGGGAGCGTGTAAAATGACGATATCGATCAAAGGATGAGCAGTTTCAGTATATAAAGAAAATATATTATTTGTTTCAATAAAAGCAGATGCATTTGAGAGCACACAAGGCATATAAAAGAGACATAAATATTTACCAATATGGGCGTGTGTGGGTGTTTTGTATAAAAACGGACTTCATACATAGCACTTTTGCATATTTTTAAAGGTTTTGCTAAATATAGCAACAGCTCAGATACTATGTAAGAGCTGCAGATACACAAATACATACAGAACCCCTTACTATATTGCCTGCCAGCGGCAAGCGGCGCTGACCCTTAATCGCTGCGGCGCTTGGGTGACACTGCAGCGTTCCGTCGGCACTACCCAAACCCGCAACGACCCAACCTTTAATGCTCCAACGTTAGCGCAATGACATTGGCCTCGAGGCGCGAACAAAAGTCCAACTCACACCATCCGACGCAGCTGAGGTTTCGGTCAGCCAAAAAGCAGCTGTTTTTTATGTCTTTGCAGTAGATAAAACACACTTGCAACTGTGTGTGTGCGAGTGCTAAGTGTGAGGCAATAGCCATATTGAAGCGAAAGAAAATTGATTGTCCGAGTGCCCGAAGGCGTGAGCAATCCTTTCATGAAGTCCATTGAAAATAATAAAATTTGTCGAAAAATGAAAGCAAAGCGAATTACAAAAGCTTGTGGTGCAGCGACTTACGCGAGTGCGGGGCTGGCGGCGCGTCCGTTGCAGACAATCCGTAAGTCAATGACATTTTTATAGCCCATAAATGCAGTGTGAGATTTTTTTGGATAGACAAAATTTTATTTTCTGTGTCTGAAGCTTAAAGTGGTAGCTGAGTTGGTGAATTTGGGACTAAAGTTATAACTAGTTGCATATTTTTATAGATTTTTGGCCAACAAATGTAGTGTGACATTTTTTTTGGGTTGTTAAAATTTTTGTCTGTGTCTGAAATTTAAAGTGGTTACTCTGTTGGTGAGTTTGGGGCTTAAGTCGTAACTAGTTTCAAATATTTTTTTAGGGTTTTTTTTTTGTAATTTTCAGAATGCTTTACAATACACGTTTTTACACAACCAGTCCTATATAATGCGATAAGCAAGAAAATGTTAAGCTCAGCTATTCTCAAACTAAAAATATTAACATTTCAATAGATTTAGCTCCAGCGCATATAAAATAACTCATGCTTTTCCAATTCAAATATCCATAAATTAGCACAAACCTATACAAACTATAAAAAAAAATATCCTAATATCTTTAAAAAAAAATTTCAAGCGCACATTATGATATGCCTGCGTACATACATACGTACATATTTCTAACCAACAGCGGCCGGCGCAACACTCGATTTCGGGTCGATTGTGAAAGCGCTGAATGACCAAATAAATCATAGCAAAGTGTCATATAAAAATCGTAATCAGATCTTGAAGCCAATTCACACATACACAAATATTATTTATTTACTCCTTTTTGGTTAACACTCAAAAATGGTGCAGACAAATAATGCTCATACGCCATGGTGCACAACGACGTATGCTGCAGCAAGCGCTACCGTAGCCTATCCGCAGGGGCCGAGTGTGAATTGCAGCAAAATACATAAATGCCAAGTGGTTAGCAATAAAGCAGTGAAGGAGAGTGTTATTTGGGAGGCAAAGAAGGGAGTTTGAACCTATAGCCAGCCAGGCGTACGAACAAACAACAGATATTCGTCCATTAAAAATGCTTATAAATAAGGTACTTGAGTCAATGCAGTGGTGACAGGCGACAAAGCCTTTGAAAGGATATATATGTGTATGTGTGTATGTGTGAAGTGTTTGCTTTCCTACAGCGTGTGTTTATTATTGAAGTGCTGATTTCATAACCAGCAACTGTGACACAAACTTAACCATTACCTTATGGTTTTCGGGTTATGGATATTTTTTCGCTTATTTTTTGACAACTTTTTAGTGGTGCTTCAAGCTTTTGTGGCAAGTTGCTTGCATGCTCTCAAATATTATTAGAAGTGTAAATAGGAGTTGAGAATCAGGGAGAGTGCTAATAAAACTGCGGAAGCGAGAGGAACGTAAATAAAAAAAATTCACTTAGTAGCGGTTGGAAGTTGTCAAAAAAGAGAGCTTAGGTGCTTAAATGCTAGATTTGGTGACAAGCTGGTCACCTTCTGTGTGTAATACCACAGTTATATGTCAGCAGAAAAAAATGGTCTCATTCCCATTAATATCCCGTCCCTATCCCTATCCCTATCCCTATCCCTATCCCTATCCCTATCCCTATCCCTATCCCTATCCCTATCCCTATCCCTATCCCTATCCCTATCCCTATCCCTATCCCTATCCCTATCCCTATCCCTATCCCTATCCCTATCCCTATCCCTATCCCTATCCCTATCCCTATCCCTATCCTATCCCTATCCCTATCCCTATCCCTATCCCTATCCCTATCCCTATCCCTATCCATATCTCTATCTCTAGCCTTACCCAAAAATTCCGATTACTCTTCCCTTTTCCGTTTTTCAAACCGTCGAAATATCAATAATTTCTTTTCTATTTTGTTATTTCATTTTTTAAATTTAAATTCCCAATTTTTTTTATAAAAATCAATTTCATTGTTATTTTTGTCCCGCCTCTGCGCTGTGGCTGTGATCGGCAAACAAAAAACGCCGATTGCTTGTTCAACAGCTCATCCACTCACCTCAACTTATCGCTGCACCTCACTGCATCCGTTGATTGTCTGATTGCCTGAATATGCTGACAAGCATGTACATGCGCATACACATACATATAGACGTATGCGTGTTTGCGGATGAGTTGGAATTTTTGTTTACGTTTCAAATGCGATTTTATGCAAAATCAACGAAGCGCCAGCAGAAAACACCAGCAGCAACAGCAAGCAAGCAATCAACCAGCTAACCAACACTTATTGCATAGTGCATAGCACAAAGCCACGCACACATACACGCACAAACTCGAGCATGTGTGTTGTTGTGAATTAACGAAACGTGCCGTTATCGACGAGTTGACCAACGAGCCATTCAGCCAGTCAATTGGCAACTCAAGCGGCCAGCGAGCTGACAACGTCAAAAGGCACGCACACATACCCACATATACAGTTATATATGCTATATGTAGTTGTATGGCGGAAAGTCAAATTGATGCTTTTGCAAACAAATATGGCAGCATTGGCGCTCAAGACTGGCTATAACTTTGACCGCTGGCCATTGTGGCCCCGCAGGTGCCTCAGGTACGTGTCTGTACATGCATGTGTGTGCACGGTACGCTTAACTTTCTAGGTAGGCAACGAGCTTGAGTGTCAGCCATCAGCTAGCAGCTATTTCAGCCATTTTGGACCCATTGTTAATGCAACTGCACGTAAAAGCCATTGTTGTCATGCCCAATACCCATTCGTATTGTTGTAGTTATCATTGAAATTGCCTATATGCATATGACTTTGCTCTGGTTGTTGCTTGTTTTTGTTGTTTTACGTGTTGTTGGTTTGCTGTTGGGCACACATATTTGCTGCGGTGGGCTAGCGCTGTTATTTGGTGGCTTTGTTCGCACACAACTTTACCAATTTGCGCCGACATCCGCCGTTAACTGATGAATAAAATAAACAAATGGATTGCGAAGAAAAAACATGCAGCGTTGCATGGAAGTCTCAAAAAAAAAAAAAAATGATGTAAATAATAAAAGTGTGTGGCGAAATGCGGGCGGAAATGCCTTCCGAATTTTCAAAAAAATGCAAACCGAAAATTTTCCCGCGTGTGGTTGAAGGGAAAGATAGGTAAGTTCTGTACCTACATATGTATGTATAGTATGTATATACTTATGTGTATGATGTCAAATATGTAACGTAAAATATTTTCCAAAATGTGTTGTTGCAGTGAACAATTGCTTACAGGTCTATACCTAAAATTCTTAAATCCTTAACACAACTTAAAATTTTGAAACTTTATTATTTAAAAATAAAAACAAAAATCTGAAAAAATGTTGGAATCAAAAAATTAGTTACATGTAAAATAATTGTTATTTTTCATCTTGAAAACTTTTCTTAAAAAAAAAAAATAAATAAATAAAATTATCCAAAAAAAAATTTTGAAAAAAAAATGTTATATTTAAATGTTGGCAAATTTAGATAAAACAAATAACGAAAAATATAAAAAAGATAATTAAAAAAAATTTCAATATAAATTTTTTAAATAAATATTGTAAAAATAATATAAGGGTTCGATGCTAAAAAATTGTTATTCATCAATGTTGAAAACTTTTGTTAAAAATAAAAAAAAAAATTAAAAATTTGAAAAAACTATTCTGATGTTAATAATTTTTTCCGGAACGATGACGATAGCATAGAAGATCCATTGTCCGACTAGATATGATGAGGTTCGAATAGCAATTATCCGCCAAAAAAACAGTGACAGAGGCTAATGAATTATGGCAGAGTAATTTACATTCTTCTTTAAAAGATATGGTTGGATGAAAGCATGCCCGACGCTTGGAAATTAAGTGAACTCAGCCCATTCCACAAAAAAGTAAACCCACAATCTGCGCCAATTACCGCGTGGTAGGCCTCTTTAATATCGCATGTAAAGTCTTATCGAACATAGTGGGCGAAAAACTGACGCCCACCGTCAACAACCGCGCTTTTGACAACACGAAAAGAAGCTTTATGGCGCTATGTTTGAATTTGGTTCTCTCGAAAAGCTAATACGGCTTTGTAAGTTCACGTTGAGCAATACCAAGAGTACCCTGAGGATCGGGAAAGATCTCCCGAGCTCTTCGATTTCAAGCGGGGTTTCTTTAGTTTTATGCTAAAGATAATAATACGAGTATGAGCTGTAGAGATGTACGGCGACATTGACATAGTTCAGCTAATCAAGAAACAGCTGACCTGGCTAGGTCATATTGTCTGGAAGGATAACCCTCCAGCTTTGAAGGTTTTCCATTCAGTACTGGCTGGTGGAAACAGAGAAAGAGGAAGACCTTTACTCCGTTGGAGAGATAATGTGGAGAAGGATCAGATACTTTTCCGTTTTACTATTTGTCAATCCACTTTCCCTTCATATTAAGCCTTGAAAAAAAATTCAGCAGCAAAAATTGAATAAGAGTTGAATGCCGTGCGGAAAACTCCTGCTGCCCTAACCGACCAGCGACAAAAAATTACTTAACAATAGCGCTCGATGTCAATTAACTGGCAGTGGCGCTTAATTCCAATAAAACACACTTTCATACATACTCGTATGCGCAAGTACGTATATAAGTACATATATTTGCAAACTTATATTTTATTTAAATTTAAATGGCGATGCTGTGCGCGTGTGTGCGTGCAGAAGCGCCTCAATCACCTTTTAAGTAGTAATTGTTTAATTGTAATTGCTGCCAATAACACGTAACAACACACGCGCCGCAGCAGCGGCAACAAAAAGCATACACACATATACGCGCACTTTCAAAATTTTCCACACATTCATACATCCATGTGTGTTGGTGAAAGTGGCAATTCTACATATAAGCATACATTTGCATGTGTGTCCCCTGTGGGTGTGGGTGCTACGGGGCGTATACGTAATCACGAATTCTATAAATTATTTATTACGCATGTAATAGAGACGCCAAAGCTGTTAAACTGGCTACAGCCACTACTACGGCTAGCACCGCCATTACCGCTACAATGCAGTGCTGCCAATTTAAATGCTGATTTTTTACCCACATCAAAATGAGACAACGAAAGCGAGTCTATTAAGCACTGTGCCGGCCGTTGGCACTTCGGTCCATCAAGTGGCACTTCAGTACCTCATAAATTAATTAAGCGTCGAATTGCATCACAATTAAATAAAATGCGTACGCGCAATTTGCAAACTTTTAAATTCATAATTGGTAAGGCAGCTTTGAGTGTGGTAAAAAAAAAGATATGCTTTTAAGGGACAAATTATTAAAGTGTAATAAAATTTAAGCGAGTTTTGGTAGAAATATTTTCCTAAGTTACCTTAGAAATGCGAAAAACGAAGAAATTATAATTTTTTTTGTTAATGAACTAAAATATTCAAAAAATTCTTACTATTTAAGTGAGCTAGTTGTAACCTGCTCCTAGATGGATATACAGACTGGCATTACCAACCAAAGAGTAAACCGAAGAAACAAAATGTAAATTAGACATAATTCAACTAAACGGACGCATCACCGATATCAAAAACCCGAAAAAATTACAATTTTTGAGATAAAAAATGATAAGCAATTCATGAATCATTCCTTAAGAAAAGAGTGCGGTACTTATGAGAAAAAACTCTCAAGTTAAGGCTTTCTAACCATAAGGATGGCTAGACTACTTATTTCAAGGATTCAAGTAGCTCAAAGACTAGTTTGAGTAGCCTGACCGCAGGCGATATGGAATGAAACTGTACAGCTGTGAGCTTGCTAGGCCAAAGTACTTCAATCTCAATAATGCAGAATGAGAAGGGTGTAAGGATCTCCGTTGATTTTTTGTGGTTCGCTGACTGGACCGTTGGGCTTCAGTAAGTCAAAAGCTTTTTCTGGTCTGGGATAAATCAAAAGAAGGGCTCCGTAAGCTCTTTGCTCTCAACAGCGTTCAAGGTCCATCTTTCAATGGTTGTAGGAGTTTTCTCCGACACTGTTGATCGGCTCTCGTCAAGATCCACTTTCAATGGTTTTAAGATTTTTAACTGGTCACAGTCCGTTCGGACCGTTGGGCCTCACTCAGTTCCAAGGTTCTTCGGAGCAGGTTAAATTATAAGAGGTCTGCGGAATTCAATTCGTCAAGGTCCCGCCTTCAATGGCTTTAAGAGCTCTAACTGGACACTGTCCGTTCGGATTCATGCAGTAAGATTGAAAAGCTTACCGTAAGCCAGCTGCATTAGCTGTTTGGAGGAAGAAGAGATAAAATTGTCAGAACACTTACTCCTCCCTATTGTCCTCCTTTACGATATCAAAGCAAAATTGGATTACATATTTTCGTATATCAAGATGAAAGAGCGCAAGTAAAAATAAAACACTCTAGCACCTTCACTGCCTATTTGCCGGTAGCTTAAATCCATGAACAGGATTTTTGTTAGTTTGGCTTCATAAAGGAGTGAACTTTACAGACTAAGAGTTATTCTCGCCGATCAGCCATCTAACCTTAATCTTACCTAACTTTAACCTATCACATTAGCTGTACCCTTCAGCCAAAATTACTTAATATAACTAATGTGAGCTTATTGGCAAATTTCGATTTCTAATGAAATAAATTCTGGGATTTAAAGGGAATATGGTCACTATTTGCATGGTAAAGAAATAAATACGCTTTCCAACAAACCCCTTTAACTTTCATATACACATATAACGAAATCAATTGGAGTGGGTATTTTTTATTATAAATATTTGTGGAGTTTATTTAATTAAATACCATTTTGCGTTATTGCATGCACTCACCACGCCGCTGCCACTTAACCACAAGTAAGAAATGCGTTGCAACTCACACACAGCGAGGCAAAAAAAAAATTGCAAACGCCATGAAATATGCAATGTTGCGTATACGCACCGTACCGACGAGACTGCAATGTCTGCGGTATTTGTGTGGCGTGTCTGCGGCGGCACAGACGTAGTCAAGGCTGATAAAATGCGGAAATGTGACCATGAAATGCCTTTTTCTTTCCATTTTTCATAGCCTCGCATTATTTTTCACAAAAACAAAAAAAAAACGAAACAATAACGGCGGCAACGACTATGAGGTATGTCAAGCCGCCAGCAGCCGCAGTTGAAGTGCCACATGACCATTATGCATTTATGTGCATATGTATTTGCACGTGAAAGTGTGCGTGTGTGTGACATTGTGCAGTTGACATTTGAATGGCGGTCTGAGAGCTTAAATAACTGCACGACGACTTGGCTGGTTTGCTCTGGTTGCGCCTTAGGTCGCAATGCTTCGAAGTGATGTTCTCACCTACACTGTTGACAGCGACAGCAAGCAACACAGTCGCACCACCATCACCGTCACCAGTCAGCGTAGCCAACTTGTGTGCTGCACACAGCGTGTGTTGTGGGTGTGAGTGCGGTGAAGTGCCAAGTTGCGCTTGCAGTCGGCAAAGTATTGTATTGGAGAGCGCAGTTGGGTTGTTGGGTGTTGAAATGCATTGCGCTGCGGGCAATTTAATGTGTGCAAAGTGTAATAATATGCTGGCGGCTTTAGGATCAAAAAGTCTGTCACACGTGGTTATAGTCCAGACGGCTAGTTAAACATGCATATGTGTAACTGTACCTGTATATGAAACTACAGTGAAGGCGCACGGAGTTTTGATGGAAAAAATGTTAGGTGAAGATTCAAATTTATTTGATGGGATTCCTAAGTAGTTAACAATATGAAGACAAGAAAAAAGCAGAGAGCGAGAGGCGCAGTTATAAAAAGGAGACTGAGCAGAAGAGAATGAGATGTGTGGTGCTGTTAGGGCAAAAAGAGAATGTGATATGGAGAAGAAAAGAGAAAATGGTATAAAGTACAAAAATAAATAAGAGAAAGAGAGAAATAACAATATTTAGGTTTTTTAATTCAAATTTCAGGGTTTTTATTTATTTTAGAAATTCAGATATATTTTTTTCTGAAAACTGAATTATTTTTCTCTTTGTAGCATTTCCTGCTTTTTGCCAGAAAATGTAACTCAGCACACTGTGCTGCACTTTGCACTCATATTTTATGGTGTAAAGTGTCATATGAAATGCGAGAACTTGCATTATGAGTTTATTTATATGAGAAGCTGCAGACTTTTGGAAAATATGTTGCACATATACATACATATAAATATATGTACAGTTGAGCATGAGCAAAATAAAGTAAATGTGGATATTATGGAAAAGCTGATGCTTAAATGAAATGGTAAGGCAAAACAGACGATTCTGTTTAAATTACTTTAACTAAAATTATAAAGTATTTACTTATATCTGTCATCAGAATATTTAAGTTATTTTATTTTTTAATTTTTAATTATTTTCTTTCTCCATTTTATCTTTTCTCTTCTTTTCTTCTTCTTACCACAAATTGACATTTTTTATAGCACTAGAGATTTGCTATAATTATATGCCGCGCTCGTTAAAGTGTCAGTCAAAGTGGCCATGCTAAATGCTATTTGCTTTGTTGTCATACTCGTTAAGTCAGTGGGTGCGCACATTTGTTAGTCTGGCCTTAAGCCTTGCTTTTTGTCTCATAGTGAGGCAGACAGCAGTGCGTATACGTAACGTTATGCAAATAAGGTCTTTTGCTGTTAAAAGACCAGGAAATGCGTTTTAATTTGCGCGTTAAATAAAAAAAGGTTACTGGCAGACAGACGGCATATAACTGGTGTGTAAAAAAATAATAATAGTAATAGTGCGCTTGACATGCACATATGAAAGAGCATTTGTAGTAAAAGATTTCTACATATGTATGACTGGTTGTAGTTAGTTAGTTCATGTCAGCGAACATGCCTTACAATTGTATAATTATGTGAGCTCGTTATTAGCGGCCTTTGATGTGTATGCCAAGATTTTTTTATTTAATTTTCTGAAGTAAAATGTCTGCTTTTTGCCCGTCTGTTTGTATGGTAGCTATATGCTATAGTGATCTGATCTGAAATATTTCTTCGGAGATTGGGACATTGCCTTTGGCAAAAATCCATGCCAAATTTCATGTAAGTATTAAGTCTTGTGAGAAATTTTTCTATTCAAAAAATTCATTTTGTTCAGTCAGTTTGTATGGCAGCTATGTATATGCTTTAGTCATCGAATCTGGAAATTTATTTCAGAGATTGCTTAATTGTCTTAGGTAATAATCCATGTGGAATTTCGTGAAGATATCTTGTCAAATAAAAAAGTTTTCCATACAAGAACTCAATTTCGATCGGTCGGTTTGCAGGCCAGCTATATGCTATAGCAGTTCGATCTAAACAATTTCTGCACCGATTGCATATTTGTCTTAGATAATAGTCTGAGCCAAATTTCGTAAAGATATCTCGCCAAATGTGAAAGTTTTCCCTACATGCATTTGATGCCGATCGTTAGTTTGTATGGCAGCTATGTGCTATATCGAACCGATTGGAACAATTTCTTCAGATATTGCATAATTATTTAAGGTAATAATTCATGCCAATTTTCGTGACGATATCTCGTCAAATGAAAAAGTTTTTTTATACAAAAACGTGATTTTGACCTTTCAGTTTGTATGACAGCTACACCCAATAGTGGGCTGATACCGGCGGTTCCAACAAATAAATAGTTTCATAAATGTTCTATTTAATTTCTGATTATTTTATCTTTAATATTATTTATATACATTTTTTTCCAAAACCTACCAGAATATGAAAATTTCAGAGGTCAGAGGTTGTCAAATGCAAGCTTCTTGCACCACAATTAAAATCTGTTGCAATAACAATAAAGCTTCTGATGGTCACATAATTGCTGCTGCACTTGCTTTATTGGCGAAGTGCTGGTTGAATGTTTTGTTTAACCGCACTTCGCAATAAAAGTGCAATATTATTTACCACTTACCCGTAGCTGCAGAAAAGTTGAGCTGAAAAAGAAGAAAAATAAAAGAAAATTAAATAAAATTGAAGCAGATAAAATGTATAAACGAAAAGAGAGAGGGAGCAAGATAAACAACTGGAGAAATAAGTACATTGCTAATAACGAAAAAAGTAGTAAAGAGGCACGTTAAGAATGAATAAATAGCTAAATTGTATAAAAAGTATTAAAATGCACATTATTTTTAAATAAATATTAATGTATGCATATAGCGCTCATTCTTTCTTCGCCCTTTTTTTACCGACTGCACTTGCTTTTCGCAATATTATTTTTTCTCGCTTGCATTGCATTGTCGTTTTCATTTTTTGCTGGCAAATTTTGCCTTATTTGTCTCTTCAACTCAACCACACTTCACCTACTCGGCCGGCCTTAAGTGCAGATTGTCGGCAACACTTTGAATTTTGCGGTTTGCTTCACTGTTGTTTTGTTATTGTAATTTTTTCTTGCCGCTCAGCTATGCATATTGTTTTGTTGGCACTATAACCCGGCGCTGCGCCTCAGCTTTTGCCTGGCACTTAGGCTTTTGCTTAGCTGCTTTTTTGTTGCTGCATTTATGGCTGTTTTATTGCCTGTCTTTGCCTTTGCTTACCTACTTAACCACCCATTGTTTGGCTGTCACAGCAATTCCCTTTTAGCATTGCCGCACTCTTTGATTCCCATTTATTTTTCAATCATTTTTGCTTTTCTTCTTGGCTTTTATCTTGCGTTGTTGGTGTGCTTGTCAGTTAGCTGGTTTTAACTTGCGGTTTCGTAAAGTAGAATTTATGTGGTTGGATTTTTGCTGCAGCATTTCTTGTTTCAACATTTTTGTGGTATATCAACTTTCAGTTATGCTTCTGCAACTTCGTCACTTTCTAAGAAATTCTAGTTAAGTTAAATATAAGCGGTTTTTTCAGTTAGGGCTGGTTGGTTGCTGGTGAAATGCATTAAAATAAATTGTCACGAAGAGAAATTTCATTTTGATGTGTTGTGTAAGATTATAAATATCAATAAAGAGAAATACGCTTTAATAGTAACTTTGAAAAATTGGAAAAGAGGGTTTTTTTTTTAAAGATTTACTACAGAGTTCTCCCTACCTTCTAGTTAATCGATTTGTATGCCATCAATTTTCGACTCAGTATAAAAATATTTGTCAGAAGATTCTATAAGATTATAGTTTTGCCTAGTCATAGAGAGAAACAAAACTTCCTTTGATATATACTAAGAATAGTGTCAGTCAAAGATCGTAACTTTCGAATGTACATATAGAGCATTTAAGGTTAGGATGCATTTCAATACGCAAGTCTTCTCCTTCCTTCTTGTTTAAGGTGACCTGTTAATTCACGCAGTTAGTCCAAAGAGAGTTGGAGGTAAAACAGATAGTCAAGTATTTACTTTTTTACTATAGAAAAAATATTATAGGTTAATTTTATAATGTAGAAGAGCCTTTCTCATTCTACCCGACAACATACGAGGAAGCGCTGAACTGAAAACAGTTAGGAGCAAAGAGGGAGCTGAAGAATGAGATATATATATATATAAAGAGAGGAAGACTGAGGGAAATAGTGTTATTAAGTAGAGAGAAGAGAGATAGAATGAGAGAGATAGTGATGTAAAGAGGAATAGAAATAGAATATAATAGAGAGTGAAGAGTGGGAAGATGGAAATGAGTACAGTGTCAGCCAAAAAGCGTCCCTTTGAACAATATCGATTAATTGAGGTTAGGACGTATTGTAATATTAAACACTTCTCTCCTCGTTTAAATTGACCCTCTAATGAGATCAAAGAGTTTGTCCCAACATAGTTTGTGATAAAACAGATAATCAAATATTTATTCTTATAGAAGAGGTATTACAGATAAGAAGAGAGATCGGTTGAGAGATCATTGAAGACATGCCACTTTTTGGATGACCTTCGACCTCTTCAACTGATGACAATATTAAAAAAGTGAAGGATGTGGTGCTTGAAAATCGTCAGGCAACTGTTAAGAGAGATGATAACAGAGTTCGAATGATTTTGGTGGAATTTTTTTTTCGCTCTACTCGTCCCGATAAATTAAATTTTTTTCAAAAAGAGTGACCGTGAACAGGCTCGCTAATGGAAAGCGTTGTAACTGCCGATGAGACATGAGTTTATGAGCTTGACATACAAGCAAGTCAACAATCATTAGTAAAGTGCTTATGAAAAGTCTTTCGAGGGCTGGAAAAATCGTTGGCATAAGTGTATTACATCTGTTGAGGATTACTTTGAAGGCGACAATAATATGATGAATAATTAAATATTTTACATTTCATTTTACAATTTCCGAGTACTTTTGGTCACAATGTACATAGAGAGAGTGTTTTTAAGTGGAGATAGAATGATGTAAATATGATGAAAGACTGACATGCAAATAGAGGGAGAGGTAGATAGTGCTACAAAGTGAAGAGAGAGTGATGCAGTGAGGATGATAGAGAGAAAGTGCTAAAAAGTGAGAGTGAGAACAAAGAAGATGTACACACTTCAATCATATATTTTGGATGAAATAGGTACAATTTTGAAGTATTTTAATTAAAGTAAGGTTTCCGAAAACAGGCTTCAACAAGCAGTCTCTTAGAGTTAGGAAATTTTTATTATCATTTTTGGTTTTAGCAAGTCAAAATTTGCAAGAAACAGCCTCTAACATTATTGTCGGAAAATTGACTGTAAACTAGAATCTAATATCTGATATTTTGCTTATAATATATCACTCTCTCGTATTAGAAACTCCTGTTTTAAAGCACAGCAATTTTCAATCTTCGGGGAAAAAATTTTCTTAATATCCAAGACATTACAGCTGTCAAAAAATGCAATCGAAAACGAAAAATTAAATCCCAAACTCATGAGCGTTGAGTATAAAGACGCCAACAGCATACTTCAAAGGCGCGCTAAGAGAAAAATCAAAGAAACTCCCTTACAAATGAGATAAAAAGTAACCGAAAATAGTAACGCCATCAATTTAGCGCAACGCGGCCAATATTCCCCAGCTCCAACTGGTCGCTCGTTCGTACTAAATGAGCTGTCAAACTGCTCAATATCCTTTAACGCGCACTCGTGCCAAATGCCGGCGAAAGACCAAAACAGGACAAGAAAATCTTAGCGTGCTCAAATTGTTGTATTTCCCCAGACACCCAAGAAACGCGCCAGCACTGTGTTAAAATGGATGAGAAGCGCCGCACACAATTGAGGCTGCAGCAAGTGGAAGAAGCCACGGCAGCAACAACAATAGCAATTGGAATATTGCGCAATAATAATAACAACAACAGTGCATAAGGCGTTGAGCGCAGCGTGAAGGACAACAAAAGCGCAGTCACGCAGCAGCGCTTGTGCAGCGGTAGGTTGGAAGGTAGAAGACTGAAACTGCGAAGGGCTAAGGGATAAACACAACATGCGCTAACTGCCAAGCGGCCAACAGAAGGAGCTCGCATGCAACAGCGCAAACCAGTCAGGCGGGCAACATAAGGCAGCAATCGAACGTATTTATGTTGTTCAAGGATAACAATATCGAACCCTTATGGAAAATATAATGCGGAAAAAAATTACAAAATAATCAAAAATAGCAAAGTTGCGCGCAAAGCAGTGAGGTGGATGAAACGTGAAGAAAGCAAAAAAAAAAAGAAAAAACAAAAAACAAACGGAAAATATCGCAACGCTTAAGCCAAGCTCTCTTTTAACCTCCTGTCTCCCAACAACACTCTGCCAGCGCGCTTGAGCTGTGCTGATTTTGATTGAAATGGTATTGTAATTTCCCAAATGTATTAGTGTGCGGTGAACTGTGCACGCGCACACACCAGCACCACTGTGTATAGCAGAAGGACACACACCTAAATTTAGAACGCGCTGTTGCACTTCAATGCCATTCGAACACTCTACGCTGCTGTGTGTTGCCCATAATGGCGGTGGCAGCAATAGCATTAACACTCATAGCAGTCGTTTGTTGTTGTTGTCAGTTGCTATTTATGCTATTGCAATTTTGTTGCTACTTGAGTATAATGGCAAATCTTTGCGCTTCAACACTTACGCTCTATTTGCGCTAAGGCTTTTCTGCAGCGTGTGATTGGCGTTGTTGCGCTTTGAAGTTTTATGAAGTCTAGACGCCCAGTTGGCGGTACAGGTAATGAATATAAATGTTGCGATACTGCGGTCACTATAATAAATAAATATTATGGGTTTACCGTTGTCCGGTGTGATATTTATGTTGGTGAGTAGTGAGTGCGATTAGATCGGAATATGTGTTAGTAGCCACGTGAAGGCAAGAGGGTAGTAACACGAAAAAGCTATTTAACCCTTAAAAGTATTGCAAGGAGAAGGTAAGATTCTTCGTTGTGTATTGCTTACTTTTGTGCTGCTAGGAATACTTGAGTGAGAAAGTAGTAAGGCGTCTAAAGGTATGCTACAATATTTAAAATTTATTTTAAATAAATTCTACGGAATTAAAAAAAAAATTATATACTTCTGCTCTTAAACTTTGTTCTGAAAGGAGAGGAGACATATGGGTTGTTAGAACGAGTCAAGGACAAAATCTGTACTTTGTTGTACGCAGAGCAACAGAAATCAATAGCTATATTTTGACCAAGAATAGTACGAGCCTATATACATAGACCTGCCTATTGACGGCAAAGTAAACAGGTTAATTTATCCAAATTTTTTTCCTAGGACAAATGTAGATAGATGTAGACCTAACCACAAATATCAAAATGAGCGTGGCTCGCATTGAGAGATTGAAGAAGAAGATTGAGTCACAGGGCTAGCTTGGGCTACTGTGGGTTCAGCAGATAGCGGAAGATGAACGGCTACCAGATTATGTAGGTTTGCTGCGAATATTCAATAAGCAATCCCCGACCAAAGCCACAGAGATGGAGGATGTAGCATAAAAGCTATATTGTCCAATGAAGTTTCTGTGATCTGGTGAGGTAAAATCGCCATATACAAGTGTCAATCAGTAAAATCCCAGAAACATCTGTTACGGTGCAGGTTGAACTAACCACATTCCAAAGGTGTGATGAGGTCCCATAAAATATCAAACAAATAAGTTAGAAAAATCTTAGAGTGCAGATGTAAAAAACTCAGTGCCGGCGACCCCAGTATGTGATGGAGGTCCACATAAAAATAAGGAGTAATCAAATTTGATAAGTCTCCACGCTTTGCAAAAAACCTCTTGAGGGAATCCTTATAGTATTTCAAAGCTGCATGCGGGCGCATAGAAGGACTACACTCCGAAATTCCTGCTAAAAAGTCAAATCTTACAAGTGCTGTAGAAGCCATGCCGAAAATATTAAGTGATGACAGTTAAGCGGGACGAAAAACACTATCAAAAACGACCAAAACATCGCATGACAAAGGAATGCCAAAGGACTAGCCAACGTAGAGAGGATCGACGAAAGTCTGGTTAAGGTAAGGAAAGGAAATGCCAAGAGATAAAGCTTGGATTACAATTAAGCACAAAACCCCAAAAAAGGCGAAGAAAGAAAACGTCAAGCGACCACAGCCGCAGTAAATGACTGCTCTAGTCATAGCAAAAACTGGAGGCATGTCCTAAAAGTGAAATACTTAGGGCGCTAGAAATATTAAAAAGCTTGAGGAAAATGCCCTCACGGATAAGAAATATTGCCAAGGAAGAGATCATGCTAAAAGCTAAGAAAGGTTCAAACAGGGAGTACAAATGATTACCGAGATGAAATCGATATGATATTGGGAGCCCAAACGCCCAGATAAGAGCTTTGACACATGAGCCAACTGCCGATAATGGTGACTCGGATGAAATCAAAACGAAATAAGATATGGTCGAGGACATCCAATCGAAAATCAGAGAACTAAACGTTTTCTGCGGTGATATAGGCAAGACAACTGAAAACATGAGTTTGGAAAAGAATACTTAAGCGCACCGGCCAAATGATTCATAAAAGGGGGTTAAGCTGTAGGGATCAATCATGTTCTAGGGGCTTTAATAAACGAAACAGAATAGTTTATCAGATATAAACTAATTTCAGAATTCTAAGATTACATCAGCGCATAAAAGACTAAATTGATTAATTATTTATTTTACCAAGTAGTTGGAGACCTCAGTTGATATGCTTCTTATAGGGCTAGATACGTAATTAAACATATTCAGTTATTAAAAGTAGACATTTGTGCATAGTTTTGGCCCCTAAAAGTATACTTAAAGATCGGAAATTCGATGAAATTTCTGAGGATGAAAAATGCAAGTACTTTCAAAAGTAGTTACTCGCCGTCAGTATAAAATTTCGCTCATATCCCACTACCTTCACTCTCTGTAACACAAAATTACTGTGAATGCAACCGCAATCGCATTACGAGCATTTCAGCTGCTTTTTCCTTAATTTTACCAACTTTATTTAAAAACAATTATATACTTATATGCAAAGAAACATGCGTGTGAGTGCGCGAACTCATTTGAGCATACAGCAGCGAGTGTTTGCATTTTTTTGTCAACTTTCCAATGTTTGCCAGCACGCGCTTGTCACTCTTCAAGCGGCAGTTCATTACTCATAAATATTGTACATGTCAAGCCGCTGCCATTGCCATTGCGACTTTCGCATACGGACATAACGACTGACTTGCCAAATAAAAAGTGCAAAGAAAAACTGCTGGAAACGTAAAGTTTTTCTACTTATAACATTTTATAGGATACTGTAGTAAGTAGGTAGTTGAAAGTTGGTATGTGTATGTGTGTGAAGTACACAGCGCGCTGCACACGTGCGCTTGCACTAACATATATGTATTTCCTGACACGTGTAAGTGCAAACATATGCACACACATACATACAAATATATGTACATTTATATTTTATATATACGCCGTGTTTCGCCTAGAGTTATGCTACGATTTTCTTAAGTGAGAAACGCACTTACTCAGTGCCCTTTTTCGCTCAGTTTTTTTTTTCTCTTCCAACACTTTACTAACTTTATTACTTGCTTCTGCTGACAGCGCCAACCGTACGCGCACCTTCTGCGTCAGTTTGTCAGGCGGTGTGGTTGCCTTGTTTGGTTGTTTCTGCACGGATTTGCGGTTTGAAAATTTCTGACCGAAAACCATATCAGCGCTACGTGTTTGCGGTTGTATTTAAAGATTTATCTGCGCAGCTTTTGAATGTCACGGCGCGTACATGTATGTGTTTACTTTAAGCTCGATAGTACAGTTAGTTGTTTGTGGCAGGACTCTTGCTTCGTCCTTCGTCAAATTGCTTAATAAAAATCGTTGCATCTGATTAGCATCACATCACGATAAGCCAACTTGTCAACAGTATTTGATTACTAGCCTGTCACAGTTGAACCTTTTTCGTGTTATATAACGAATAGATATTGAAATTTTATACAAGCTATGGTTGCGAAATTTAAAGAAGAAACTTTCGAAAGTCTCAGTTACGTTAGCTCTAACTTCGCTATAATATAGCTAAATACTCAACGTTTCCTAGTATTTGCTTAAATATCTCATTCTTCATTCAATTCTCTTTAGCTTGCCTCAAGTTACAAAAACTCCATAAGCTGAGCATGTTAATCCTCCATTGCTTTTTCGATAATAACCTCACTCTATTATTACTCTTTAAACCACACCGTGCTTCTGATGTAGTTCATCCGTACGAAAAGTTACGAAAGTTTTATTTAGTGCAACCATCCGAAATATCGTCAAGAAACCCTCGACCGATTGGTACGTCTACTTTTCTATACAAAGCTTTGGATTTACATAGAAGGTATTCTATAAGGGACTTATGGATGACTAAATGCGCCTGAGTGTAGACTACAATAACGTCAAATATGGAATGTGACTTGGCTAAATTAATATTTCCGCAAATGAAGAAAAATTTGTTTTTATATCGAAAAATGATACTGAGTAAGAAATATTTTCACACAGATTGCCTGCTGTCGAAAAATACAGAGTTTATTCTCCAATAAACCGAAAATTGGTTGAACCTGTTGTGCATAAGCCAGAACATAGCCGCCACAGCCACTCAACCAAATGCGAACGCAATAATAATATAATAATCTCACTTTAGTGAGACCACTGCAGCCTATCTTTACCATTCCCTTTCATACGAGTATATGGCCAAATCGATTGCCAATAAACATAACTCATACTTAGCCAATTGCAGAGCGTAAAGCAAAGCCAAATAAAAAGAACAAAACGATAAAAGAATTTGGTGATAAAAACTTCAAGTATAAAATATAACTAAATGAAATCAGACATTAAAAATTGGCCAGCGAGTGAAGAGTGCGAAATTGAAAAATAACTAAAGCAAAAGAAAATAAATACCACAACAAAAATAAATAGTAATAGTATGAAAAATAACAATTTGGAAGCAATAGCACAAAATGCTTAGCGACAGAGAGCCGAGCATGGAGCGTGTGCATTTGGTCTTATCGATAATAGTTTTGGCACTAAATTTCCACTTTAATTCTGCAATTTCGTTGTATTTTATGGAGCGTACGCTTGTGCCTGTATGTGTGTGTGTGCGTGTGTGCGTTAGTCGAAAATAAAATAGCCGATAAAGTGTTGACCAAAAAAACTATTAATATATAAAATGTTGCTGAGCGAGCTGGAAGTGTGTGGCATGTATGCTAGAGAGTATGATGGAGCATTACCCTTAATGTATGAGTGTATATGGCTGTACACTAGGGTGGAGCAGAGAATATCGATTATTTTTAATTTTATGCTTTGAAAAATTGGTTGGTAGACAACTCAAGGCAATGCTGAAAAGCTCTTGAGGTTTATAAAAAATTTTAAGAGAGCATTTTTGTGGAAAGTTCGATTTTCTACAAAAAATTAGTGAATACATATATTTTTTTAAGTAGATACTGTGATATAAACATTTTTTTCGGTAATAAAGGAAAAATAGTAAAGTGAAAAGTGGAAAATCTTATTATAAATACATATGAAGAACTGATACCCAAGATAATTTTTTAGGTTGAAAAGTAGATGACCCTGCTTAAAAGTGCTGTTAATCGGAGAACAATATTTTGAGGTGGCTACCAATTTGTTTGACTCACCCTAGTGTACGCACACACACAGACAAATATGGAAGGTTGTAATGCGTTAGAGTAGTTTGAATTGCAATGAAATCCATTTTAATGGTGCCAAATCTCATGTGAGTGCCGGCAATGGCAGCAAAGTAGCTAAGTAAAATATAAAAATAACAACTACAACAATAACAGCCAGCATGCAAGCAACAAGAAAGCGTGTACCAGCAGATGATGTAGTTCGTTAGACGCTATCGAGCTTGTTGTTGTTGCTGTTGTTGCGCTTACTGCTTTAATATTGTTGCTGCGGATTTTGTGTGTGTGTGTGTATGTGTGTGTGTTGCAGCAATGGCTGCTGGAAAATGGGATCAAGCATAAGTAAGCAGTTTGTTGCACACTCTTAAGGGCACTAAGCTGGCCACTCGCGAGCTCAACCGGATCGCCGCGTTCAAAGCAGCAGCGCCAGCAATATGCACTTACACATACACCAACACACAAGACACGGACACGGCACGTGTAAGTGGCACACTTTGACGCTCGCACACAATGCTGGCGCAACGAGGCATTGCAGTTGCAACATTTTTCTATTAACCGTGGAATTTCTGTTTTGAAAATTGAATTAAATCGGCGGAACTAAAGGCGAATGCAATCGCGCGAAAAGGCGGAAAAGTGGCAAGCGGACGCTTTGCACACCGACAACACACGACTACTTGGCGTTGTGTGGCAAGGAAACGTAGGCGATGTCTGCCAAGTAAAATGCGCAACGTCTGCGACTTATCGCCCACGGAAATGGCGCGTTGCATTGGCGGCAAAATGGATTTCACATTTCTTGAGAAATTCTTTAATATTCTTACAAATATTTTCTATTTTTTATTTGCTTATTTTTGGTTGCTATAATGGCAACGGATATGCTTTGGGTGCGCTAAGTGCGCGTGATTGGTGGCAGCGGTACAACTGCTAGGTGTGTTGCTGGTGGAGCCTTGGTACAGAGAAGTGGGTTGGCGGTTTCAAGGCTTTGGAAGACTTTGGAAGCATTTAGGAAATATTGGAATATTTTGAGACATTTTTTGGAGCTACTTGTCTAAGTTTAGTAAATTTTGGTTGAAGCATCTCCAACGCTGCTTTGGAGGAAATTCAAACAAATTTTTATTTTATATTTGATAATAAAAGGATTTGTCAAACCTTGAATACTCAAATAAAAATGAGTACGATTATAGAAAAAAAAACAAACTGTATCCAAAAACGCCCGTTTTTGAAAACACAAAACTTGCTGTTTCATAAAGACAATGCACCGCGACACAAATCAATGAAAACGTTGAAAAAATCCACAAATTTGCTTCGAATAGCTTCCGTATCCACTGCGTTCTCCAAATCTGCCTCACAGCGACTAATTCCTGTACTCAGATCTCAAAAAATGCTCGCTCCACGCTCGTTTTAAAAATATTCGGTTATCATTGAGCGGTAGTGACACCCGACCACAGTAACGTGCCGGTCTTGATCACGGGAGAAGTAGGGCCCAATGATCAGCCGATCCATAAACCGCACCAAACCGTAATTTTTTCGGGATGCAATGGTGACTCATGGAGTACGTCTGGATTGCTGCCTGACCAATAACGCAAATTTTGCTTAGTAACGAAGCCATTCAGCCAGAAATTAGTCTCATCGCTGAAAATGATTTTTCGATGAAAATCCTGATCATTTTCAAGTTGTTTCTCAATCCAATTCACGAACTTACGACGGTTCCGGTGATCAAGCGGCTTCAGTACTTGAGCCATTTTGATCTCATAAGGATGTAGGCCAAAATCTTCTCGCGAAATTCGCCGCAACGCCGTCACAGAGATGCCCAACGCTTGAGAACGATGTGTGAGAGACTGATTTGGGTCTTCCTCAATTGATGCGCTAGTGGCAGCAATATTCTTGACCCTACAGACAATTCTTTGTCTCACTGGTACAGGATAGGGTTAGTTATGGAATAGCACTTCAGGTAAATAGGTCCTTCATACTTATACGCACTCGTTTGTTTGACATTTTCCATGACTGTTCTGCATAATTTTGGCTGAGTTTCATTTGTGCAACAGTAAATCACCTCCTTGAAAGCCTGGTTGTGGGCTTGGCGCATTACACCTGTGATTTTAAATAACCCCCATGCGATCTAGGGGACCAATACTGATCACTAGTATGTATGACATGTGGCACCGTCTTGTTTAAACCACATAATGGCTAAATCAATAACATAAAATGTCGGCCAAAAGAACTGGGTAATCATAACGCGATATCCAGAACCATTAACAGGTACTGCTTGACGGGCCGCATTTTCAAAAAATAATATGCTCCAATCATGCCATTAGCCAGCCCAAAATCCACTTCAAACTGTGAAACAGAACAACAATCAGAAGCTCCAAATCCGTCAAATTTAAATCTTGCATTGAACAACCTACAACCCTCCTTGTTTGTCTTTTCGATGGAAGTGTTTAGAAAAATTACTTTTCTTTGCATCACTGCCTTCCCTTTCTCCATAAAATTAATTTATACCTAAACAGGTCATAATTTTCTAAACATCTCCCCTTCTTCTAGCTCGAAAACAAAGTTCGGACCAAGTAAACTCATGCTTTCTAATTGAAATTTATGTTGTCGGCATGCAATTGGTATTCAAATTATCCATTACGATTGCCTATAAATTCATTTAAACTGAGCTACAAGTCCGCATTTCGCATACAAAATTAACACAATCTCATTCCTGACTAATTTGAAAACATTTTATTTCGTATCATTGCGGAAAATCTCATATTAACCGCTCACAACAAGCTATAACAAGCAGAATTGCAGCACAGCCATGTGCAAAAATTATACATTTGACTGCAGCCAAATTATTTTATGTGGTTTTGCAATTACGATTTTAAGTATTTGATTATTACGGACGGCGGTAGCGCTCGCCAGCAATGGTGGGAAGTCGGCAATCAGCAGTCGAATAGCAACAGCTCAATCAAACAAAAGCGAATGGTATTGCGTGTGGCCATGTATGTGAATGCATATACTATATAATAATAACAACATGCACAACAACACCTTTGCAAATAGGCGGCAAAACCGAAATCCAATTTCCGAAAATAATTGCACGATTTAAAATAAAACCAAAAAGTGCCGGCAGCTAAATTCCAAATGAGCTCTGGCCACACTTGCCGCGTGTGAAATTTGCTAGTGAACGGTTCGAGCGGTGTTTATAAATTTATTTCGGTTAGGGTGGTGCAGGATTTCATTTTATGAATTTAAAATTGAAAGGTAGTACTTTTTTGCATTAAAAATATAGGCGCACCATAATGCGAACAAAAGCGGGCAGATTTGTTTAAAATTAAAAGCTTCCAGGAAAATTTTTATCATATTTTTTTCTATATTTCAAATAAAATTAATTTAATTTTTTTAATTAAAATATTTTGCGCCCACCCTAGTAGGGTCAAAATGTAAGCGTTGTACGTTATTTACAATTTTAAAGTACACAAATGTGAAGAATTTTGTGCAAAATGTTTAGTACCACCTTAATGCGTAAAAAAAATATTTGATATCAAAAAAAGTAAGGCATTGGGTGTTATTTTTCAATTTTGAGCTACACAAAGTGTGAATTTTTTATTCAAAATATCTATGGCTGGTTTCGCTTTAATAAAATAATTGGTATCAAAAGATGGAGGAATGCGTGTAATTTTTCAATGCTAAGCTAAGAAAAATTTTAAAAAATTTTTTACGAATGTTCAGTACCACCTTAATGCTAAGAAAAGCTGCAAGTGTTGTTAAAATAAAATAATTGATAGTCAAAGATGTAAGCATTGCGCGATATTTTCTAATGTTAAGCTACCTAAAATGTGAAAATTTGTGTTCCAAATATTTAGGACCACCTTAATGTAAACAAAAAACCTTTAGTTTTATCAAAAGATATGCATTTATGTGCTGTCATACACTCTATGTAGCATTATAATATATTTTAAAATGTTATATTTTCTTTATTTAAATATTTTATACACACCCTAATGGGTTTAAATATAAAATCTGGTATTATAATAAAAATGTCAACATTTTTGTGTCATTTTTAATTTTTAAGCTAAGTGACATGTTTTATACAGAATATTAAGAACCACCATAATGCTCAAAAATTCTGAACCATTTGCAATATTTGAATTTTTACAGTTTTGAACTTAAATTATTTTAAAATATTTGGCACATTTAAACATTTCATTGACTGTTTTAGTTTTTAGTCCCGCCCTAGTGAACATTGTACTCTGCAACATTGTCTATAACAATCAATTCGAGGCATTGCTTCGTCAGATCAGAACATTCATCAGCCGTCACTCATAGGTTTGCTGGCTCGGTTGCGTTCGATGCGTTGCATGCGTTTTGCGGCTTTTGACGCTGCGATCTCTCGCACGCAATCAATTGTTGCATGCAACTTTGCAATGTCCTTTTATTTGTGCGATTTTTAAAGCGAAGCTATTTTGCGTCGAGCCATCAATATAAATTGAAGAGGTATACTAGTAATAGGCATGGGTGCAAATGGGTCTATAAGGCAGAATATCATACATATTTTTATGTTGTTGTTGTGTAATTTTTTAGTACGCATTTCTCCATACTTTTATCGTGAGCTTTAATTAAAGCTTTGCGTGCAACATCAATCATTACATGTGTTGCATGAATGGACGGTAAAATTTCTAATTTATTTGACGCTTTTAATTATTGATTGCATTTGCTGGTGAAATTGCGTTCGGTTTTTTAATCAAAATACAATTTAATCAAATCAAATGATATTTAATGTGTGAGCGATTTGTTTGAAGGAAATTTATAGGAAGAGTTCATTATCATTATTCTATAAGTTGAGTGGAATATAAATTTATAAGTATTTTTTTCTTTATAAATCCATATGATCAAATTGAAGCTTGTGATTTCGGTGACATTGAGTTTCAGCAAGACGGCGTCAATTTCCACACATCGCATCAATCAAGAGATTTAGTGAGGGAACATTGGCCTCCAAGATCGTGTGATATTACACCGTTAGACTTTCTTCTTTGGTTATAAGCGGACAATCTCTCTTCGATTCAGGCCTTGGAGCAAAACATCACGCGTGTCATTCGCCAGATACAAGTCAAAATGTCAAAGAACGAAAGACTGATACTAAACATTTCCCATTAAATTTGAAGTTACTGTGTTTTTACTTCAAAAAGTAGGGAACCTCGAAATAAATCATCCTTTATATTGATTGTGAGAGCTATGATAGATTATTACATGATTATGGATGCTTATGGACGATTTTTTATCAGCAAATTATATAGCAGAGAAAAAGGAATTACTTAACCTTGAATACTAATGTTGACCAAATAGTTTCAAGCTTCTAACATAGCCAGAGGTTTACAAATCTTCCAGATTTCGAGCGCAGTTCCTAGAAATAAAATTCAGGGATTCTGCTCTTTCTTAGCATCCTTAGAATTTCCATTGTGCACTTCACCTCAGGAAGTGTTATACAACATTAGTATAGCCTTTTCGGCAAATTGTTGGTGTCATGGCCTAAACTCAGATACTCCGCAGCACTGCTTCTAGAGTATGTAGCTATCTGTAAGTGCAGGAATTAGGCATTTGGATGCATACATCTGATTAAGAAGCATATACCTGAAAGGCGCTTGGCACGATTGTAAAATTTATCAGATTTTTGGAGCTATAAGAGTCCATTTAAAATAGGCAACGACATAATAGACCTCAATTCAAATATATAAGTATATATACTTTTTATATTTCAATCCCTCTTCTTCATAATATGCCATAAGCTCAAAACAATTGCTAAAAGCAAACTCATCGGTATTTCAAGTGTAAACTCAAACAAAAAGTATTTAGAGTATTCATACACACACACTAAACACTCAGAGGGTCTTAATTGTTCATATAATAATCGATTTTGTTGTTAGTAAAGCAGTGCAGCTGCTGCTGGCGAAATGCATTGAAAATTTCACACGAAGATTTATTGCCAGTAATTTGATGTGGTTATAAACTGAAAGAAAACAATAACAAACACAATTAACTTTGCCACATTTATGGGTAAAGTAGAAGGCGAAAAGGAGAAGAGGAGCAGCAGGCGGTAAGAAAAGGCAGGAAATTGCAGAAAAGCCTAAAAAGACAGCTAAGAATGCCAACATGAACGGCTGGAGGACCAAGCAGGGGTAGAGCATAACAACCGGCTATACAAACAATAAAAACAATAACAACAACGGAACTACAAAAGAACGCAACATAAAAACAGTTGCCAAAACAACAAGGGCAACGACAAGTTTTTGCATTAGCAACAGCAGCAACAAAACTTGACAGCTAAACACTCACTGCATGTGTGTGCAGCAACATATGGCTGTGCCAGAGGCTTTAGGCGGCTAACTGCAGCAGTTGTTGATAGGTATTTTGGCAGCGTGAAGTGTTGTTGAAAGTTCTGCATTTAATTTAAGAACTTTGCGCAAAAATTTAATTAAAGTTGTTGTGCCAAGCAAGTGGCACACAAGCATACCGGCGCATAGATGCTTACGAATGCTGTAAATAGATCGGCGACATATGTTGCAAGCATAGCAGCAGGATGCCACAAAACTAAAGCAGCAGGCGAAGAAAAGCAAATACTTGCATGTAAGTGTATGTGTGTGAGCGGCAAAGAGTGATGAGGCATTCGAGGCGGCCGCCTGGAGGTTGTCACTCAACCGAAACGCAAAAGCATACCAAAACCAAACTGGACAGCTGTTGCAGGCGCTGGAATGTGTCCACACACACAGCATTACACATACATGCATGCACTAACACGCGCGTTATGCTTGAGCATTGGACTATGTGGCAGCTGCTTTGCTACAACGCAGCACAAAGCCAGCAAAAGCAGGCGGCATTATACATACACACACAGTCATACATATAAACCACCTTAGAAGGCAGCATAGGCACAGTGCTTAAAGGCCTACAGCCGATTTGCTGCTGCTTATGTGACATTGCTTTAGCGTAGACGCCAACATAGCCTTTTGTTCTGCTTTTTGTTGCCGAAATAGTTGCTGCAATTGTTGTTATTGTAAGTAGGCATGCATTAATCTACAGTTGCTTACATGTTGCGCATAAACGCCAGTACGCTAGCCGGCCGTATGCAAACGCTACGGGCAATACAGTCGCAAAAGGAAGTGCAGTCAACGGTAAAGTATACGCACTGGTGGCTTGCAGCAGCCAGTCAAGCCTGTGGTGGTGTTTGTATGACAATAATGTCCACATAGTTGGCGCATACAAGTGTGCTGTGCTGCAAATGTCTGTGAGCGCTGGCAAAATGTTGTAGCAGTTGTAGCAACAACAATAGCAGCAAACAACACTAAGAGATGACAATGACGCTAACGTGCAACACATTGAAAAATTCCTTTCGGTAATGGCACTAACCGGACCCGGCAGGAAAATACTGTAGATTTTAAGGAGAGTGAAGAATAAAACACTTTGTGGCGTAGAATAAAATATTTGGGGTAAAAAATATAAAAATTTATAGTGAAGCTGAAGTCTCAGGGAGAAGGGTGCTTAATTGCGATTATATGAAGTTTTCAGAAGTGCTTCTAGAAATAAAGTACAAATATTTTTTATAGAAAGCACGAAATAGTATTATACCACATAACATAACATAGCATAACATAACTTAACGCAAAGTAACTATAACACAACTTAAAAGTAACTTAAAATAACCTAATAACATAAAAGAAGAAAATATTACACAACTTTACATTCCACTATAGAACTTAAAAACATAACTTACACATACACCCTAACATAACATAAAATAACATAACTTAATTAACATTAACGTAAGCATAAAATAACTCAACTAAAATAACATAACGTAAAAAATAACATAAAAAACTTAACTATCATAACGTCTAACATAACATAAGGTAACATAACGAAAAATAACATAACTTAACATAGTCTACGTAACTTTGAATAATATACCATAACGTAACTAAATCTAAAACTAACATAACATAACTAACATAATCACATAACATAAAATATCAAATCATAATATGATATATGACTTAGCAAATTATTACCACACTAAAAATATTTATAATTGCAAATGCAACCGTTAGCAGAAACTTACTCTCACAGGGTCACTACCCTTACGCTCTCAACTCTACATACAAACACACTTGCAATGCCGTAGGTGCTTACGTAAACTTATGCATAGCGGCATAGTTATTTGCCATTTTGGCCATTGAGAATTCGCTGCAGCATTGCAGTAAGTCATTGTGTAAAAATTTCTTGCCACATTATCGAGGTTCACACAAGCAGCGCCTGTGCATTGCCACAACACACTGCAGCTGCCACTCACACTCGCACACACACACACACTACCAGTGCTTGGCCATGAGAGAAATGCATCAACTTATCTTCTTAATTTTTCACATATGAATGCGGCAACTTGCAACGCTCGACTTTGTGCTGCAATGTTGCACGTTGTTGCATGCCAAAGTCATTGCAAAATTATGCACATTTGTTGCAAGACTTTTATGCTTCCGTTTTTTTTCACTCGCAAAATATGCGGTTTTTTCCAGCCTGCACACAGTTATGTGAGGCTCGCCTGATTATTGATGTTGCACGATGATTTGAGGACAAGTTTGCTTGCTTGCTGACAGTGTTTGTTGCTGCTGTTGTTGTTGTGCGATATTTTTCGGCATGCCAACAGCATATGTTGCATGCATTTCTCAGCACAATCAGTAGCAAGCCGGCAGTATTTGCGAGCCAAAGAAATTGTGTGCGTTATTTTGTGGAAGACTACCGCTGCTCGGCAAGTTGCCACACAGCAACTGTTTGGCAGGCGGGCTGGCTGGCTGGCCGACGCTCATTAATGAAGTGGGTGGCTTTTTGATGACTTTCATTCCAATTTATTGTTGCAACATTATTACGCTTTGCTATGTGCTGCAGCATGTGTGTATGTGTGTGCACTTCTGTTTACGGCACGCTCGCAGTCTTGGACAGTCACAGTCACAAACTTGCCACACACAATCTCTCTTTGCTGCACATATAACATTGCATATTTGTGCAACATTTCCAGCACTGTCGCTTGTTTGTCCGCCTGCCTTCTCTCTTTGCTGCCATGCATTGTTTTGACTCATGCCCCGCTACCAGCGCTCCGCTGCCGCTGCCACACTACTGACTCAGCTTCGCCACTTTTAGCTGACAACACTTTCAATTTACGTTTCCCTTTGGCATGAATTGTCAAGTGTTGCACATTCATGCGGCACACTTGCTGCGCTGCCATAGTCGCCACAAGCGTGTGTGAGGCCCCTTTCATGTTTGCTTTTGTTGCGGGCCACTGTTGGTTGCTTGTCGTCTCTTTTACCGTTTTAGCTGTTTTATTGCGACGTTATTGTTTTTGTTGTTGTTGCTTTCGCTTAGTTGTGCGCCGTATAATGATGCAGATGAAACTGAAAATGTGTCAGCATTGAGCACAGTCCAAAACGGGACTTCTTTTCACTTGCCTATTTTGTCTATTGTGTGTGTGTGTCTATGTGTATACTTAATGGTACGAAAACTCATTTTTTTGTATTAAAAGTACTCATCTTGATTATGTGGCAAAATTTAGAGTAAAACTGGAACTCTGAAAATGCAGTCGCGTAACTGGAAATTATTTTGTATATATATAAAGAATAAATTATGATTAAAGTCGTGAAAGCAGCAGCATTGGATTTACTAAGAATTGAGTGAATTTGTTGTACTTCGAAAGCCTTGCACACCTTGAAGCTTATAGAAACTTAGGGAACCTTAACACACATTTAATTTACTACATTGTGACCTCATTCAGAACGAGTTGTCGCTTCAAAACCATTGAATGTGATTGATGAACTTTCCTATAAAGTGTGATCCATTTCCGGATTCTCTACTTTTTCACAGAACGATTATTTTTTGAAGATTACCTATCTTTTTCAAATGTAAATGGCGTCTACGTCTCAGATGTTCCACCCGTTGAGACCAACTTTCGATAACTTCTTCGAGCATTTCGACTGGTAACTGACGAATGACACGCTTGATATTTTCTCCAAGACCTGAATCGAAGCGGAATGTTCGCATAGAATTTAGACTTTACAGATCCTTACCGAAATAAATCTATCAGTGTGATATCTCATGATCTTGGTGGCCAATCGTCCTACCCCAAAGGTGAAATTATCTGCTCATCGAAGTGTCCTCTCAATAAATTCATTGACACATGCGATGTGTGGAAAATGGCGCCATTTTGAAGAAGTCAAATGACCCCGAGGTCCCGAACTTCAATTTCAGGTATCAAATAGTCGGTATAACTTTTGAAGAAATATGAACCGATGTTTCCACCGGTCCACAAACCACATCAAACCGTTGCTTTCTGGATGAAGTGGCAACTCTTGAATTTGTTCAGGTTGCTCTCCTTTTCTAGAGCCCATATAGAGAAGCGATGTCGCTTGGGAAAGTTCAGCTTCTACAGTTCTTGCACAAGATGTTTTTTGTACGCTCTAAATTTGAGATTTCGTTGTAAAATGCGCCTAGTCGTTCCATACGTCAGTCCGAATCTACTCTCCACAGTCTTCGTGTACACTCTCAGCTACGATTGTCATGTTTTCTTCGATGCGTGCTGGATGTGGTCTATAAAGTCGAATGTTATCCAATAATGAATGTAGGACCTCGAGATGTGGATAGCACGCTCAGTAGAAGTAGCCAGACTTATGAATTTTCTCTGTTTCCGAGTTTAATTCTACTCTGCATTTTCTGGCTAATTCATCTGCTTCGTGGCTTAATAAAAACACCATACAGGCTGGAAAGTTTTTAAACCCTAAGCAATTTGGACCAACCTTGATTTCGACGTCTAATCGACCGTTAACCCAAGTTTTCGTTTGACGTTACCGCTTCAAAAATTTTGGACATGATATTCAGCAGTGTTTCCCGGGGCAGAATTTCATCCATAAGTTTTTTTAATTTTAAAACTCGTATGGCACTCGTATATTGAGCTTATTTTTGTAACTAACCAAATTTTAAATATGAATCCAAAATTTTTTTGGGAAACGGGTTCAGACCCTTTGGGAAAAAAACATCAGTACTTGAAAAGACGGTTGGATTTGATGATTTTTATTTTTTATGCGATATTATCAGCAATCTTTTTTCTATAGACTATACTTCATAAAAATTTTATTGGTCGATATAAAATGAAAAAAATTAGCGCAAATTGGCTAATACAGTGCCGGGAATATTAATAAATCGGGAAATTTGTAAATGTACTTCACATTTGGCTTTTGTGTTCGCCTTATTTAAACAATGCGAGTTACAGATTAATAAACTTAAATTTGGATTAATAATGTACTTATGTTTACTCTTATTGGAAAAGTTGTACTTCTATGCTTATCAATCCTTCAATTTTGTGCTAAAATTATTACTATTTACAAGCACCATTTATACAGAAAAAAGATATCCAATTTTACTACTCCTTCAGGCCCTCACAAGATACTAATTATTATATTTCTCCCTGCATTTCCCAAAGAAGGGGGTCAATACAATATTTATAGCACAATTTTTATTGAATTTTGCGAATTATTTCAACAAAACCGACATTTCTGATTGCTTGTAGAGTAGAAATTGTTTGAATAAGAATTGCGAAAATTTTGTAAAAGCAAATTTACTATTTCTCACATATTTACGCACAATAGAATATCCTGCTGCAGAAAGAATTGGAAAACAATTTTTTTAAATATTTAATAGAAATAGAAAATTGAATTTCAATTATTTGTAATGCATACGCCATTAAATTAAAAACACAGGCTAAGACAAAGCTGAGCGAAAGGCATTAAAAATGTTTTGCTGAAGAGCCACACACACGCACGACAGGCTTACGAAGCTCGGCTAAAATGCATAGGCAGCTTATAGTTATAACTCTGGCCGAACTAAATAAACACACGCACATTTACACACATTCATAGATGTATTTGGCTATGCAAATCACTGCGTATTTGCACCCGCCATACATATGCATTTTGAAGTGGACCTCCGCTTTGCCAACTGTAGTGCATACAGTTGCTTTAATTACAGTAATAATAGGCCAATAAATCTAGACAATTGCGTACATGTCAAAATATTAGAACAATTGCGAATTGCAAATTGTAAATTGAACTGCAAAATCTGCTAAGAACAAGAAATTGCAAGCAATGAGCGCATTGCCAATTGTATACATGTAAGTGTGTGTGTGTGTGTGTAAATGTGGCTTTGCATTTGCAGTTGTGTGTGTGTGTTTGGTTATAATTGTAGCAACTGATAGTTGCATATACGTTTGCATGTGCTTAAATGTGAAGTGGATTATATGCAAACATACGCATAACTGTACTTACACGCAACTGACTTAGGCTCTGGATTTGTATGTGTATAAGTGTGTGCTTATAAATGCTGCTGCTGGAAAACTTTTCGAAACAATTGCTTGGCAGTTCGAATTAGTTGAAGTTGCAGACGCTATTTATTTGTGTGTTTCTGCGTTCAATTATAAATACAGGGTGCTGGACATTTGTATCGTCCAGTTTGTATGGCAACTACTCGTATATGCTATAGTGCTCTCATCTCAAACATTTTTTCTTGGCTTGTACCTTTCCTTTGGACAATAATCTGTGCCTAATTTAGTAAAGATATCTCGTCAAATAAAGAAGCTTTTCTTACAAAACTTGATACCGATCGCTCAGTTTGTATAGGCAGCTATAAGCTATAGTAGTCCAATCTGAATGATTTCTTAGGAGGTTCTTTAATTTGCCTAGAAATAATCTATGCCGAATTTCGTGAAGATAGTTTGTCAAACAAAACAGTTTTCCATACAAGGACTAATTTTTATCGCTCAGTTTGTATGGCAGCTATATGCTATAGTGATCCGATTAAACAATTTCTTTGGAAGTTGTAGCATTGCTTTAAAAAATAATCCACGGCTAATATCGTGAAGATACAATGTTAAATAAAAAAGTTTTCCATACAAGAACTTGATTCCGATCGCTCAGTTTATATGGCAGCTATATGCTATAGTGGTCCCATATCGGCAGTTCCAACAAATGAGAAGGGTCCTGGGAAGAAAATGTTATTTACAATATTTCAGATCGCTATCTCAAATACTATGTGATTATATACAGACAGAAGTCTGTAGTTCTTAGGTGAGTCTAAGCAGTTCTAAAATGCCTCCGATTAGTTTATAGGTTTTATGAGAAACTCTTTCTTGGCAAAAATAAACTCATAACATTAGCAAAGTTTCTTGCTAGTCAAAAACTGTGATCGAATGTGAGTTTTGCGGTATTGTGTATAGACATTTAGGAAAAGTATGTCTAGTTAGGGTCTAAAAGTTACCCGTCTAAGTTTGAGGGACGTATGTACCTAGAGTTACAGCCTAAAAATGTGATTTTTGGGAATTAAAAAAGAAAGAATACTGGATCAATTATTTCAAAATTTTAAGGATGTATATTTTAAAGAATACCCAGCGCGATTTTTATGAAAACCCTTAATGTCTGACGACGCCAAAAAGGATCTTCCACTGCTACAGTGAATCCGGCATTCTGTGTAGATGAAACCCAAATATTTTTTCTCCTGTAGAATAATTGCCTGACGTGCTCTGAGGATGAAACCGAAAACACATTTTTTTCATTGAAGAATATAATGACGTATACTTGAAAAAATTAATTAAAAAATGGCGACATTCAGGAAGAGTTTAATTTTACTCGAAATTTTTGTCGTTTTGACTTGAAAAAAGTCGATTTTGTTCAGATCAAAAAATTGCAGGCCATTTTTTGGAGCACTAGATACAAAACAAGCAGGAAAATTTATAAGTGAACGGATTATTGGGCTGTATAAGGACTTAAGAAAATTTGAAAAAGAAGGCTTAAGGGGTTACATGGGTTTCCTCGGGTAAAAAACAGCATTTTTTTCAAAAATTTTTTCTAATATAAAAATGAAATATTTTAAAGATGACGCACTTAGCACGAGTATACAAGTTCTCAAGGCTTATTTCGAAATTATTATCGAAAACTTGAAGATTTTGGACATTATTTTAGAGGTCTTATAGAATTTAATACGATAGTAAAAAGTTCGACTTTTTGAAACCGTAAGGCCATGTGAACCCTTAAGAAACTGATGGAGCTGCTTGAATTGAGCGGTTACAGGTTAGAAGGTTATAGCTCAAAAACTATCCGAGCTATCGATATAAAATTTATTTATTATTTATTAAACTCTGGTATTTTTTAAAGCTTATTTTTAAGGCTATAACCAATCCACTCAACAAATATTAATCGATTTTTTTTTTTAATTTCTAACACTAACGGCAAAATCGAAATGTAAATAGACCCTTTATGCTTTCAAAGAAATATGTAAATCCACCGCCTTTATGGAAAAAATACAGGCAGGAAGAGTTGAAGCAACGGAAACCGCATTGTAACGGCAATTGTCGATATGCAACGGAGACGACTGATAATTGCAGTTATGCGACCCCATTACCTACACCAATGCAATATGGGCACAAGTAATAAACACATAGAAATTTGCAGTTGCAAACAGGAAATATCATACATACATACAAATATGCACATAAATATGTGAGTGCGTATATAAATATGCATGTGTGTTTGTTGGTGGAAACATTCAAGGGGTACACTTTATTGTGCTGGAGTGTCAGCCAGAGTTATTAGTGCAAGTTTGCAGTTTGCTGCCTTAGCAAAGGTTTGCTGGCGTTTTGTATGTTGTTATTGTTGCTGTTTTGTGTTGGAATTTAGCAAATGAATGTGCATATTTTCAGATGTGGCACAAACACAGACACAAATGCATGTAAGTTACCTTAGTGTATGAAGCTATGCAGGCATTGCTGATATCAGTGTATGAGTGTGTGTGTGTAAATGCCATTAAGTGCAGTAAAAGAGTTGCAACGAATGACTTTCGGCCTGCGTATAAATTTTGCATGTGAATTTCTACATTTATGCATATTTATGTAGATTTGCTGGCGAGCTGCATCTATGTGCTTACAAGCGTGTGTGTGTTTGTCTGTGTTTGCTGACTGCCTTTGCTGTCTCGGCCACACCATTGCAATGCGAGAACATTCCACTGTAATTAATTTCAATATGCTAGCATATGTTTAGGGCCTGCATGTGGAGTAAAGCACAGTGGCGCTGCAAGTAAGCCAAAGACAATAACAAAAACAGCAATTGGCAGTAGAAACTGAAAAATCAGCTGCCCTGTGAGTTGGCTGTGGCTCAAACAAAACCACACGCCACACCAGCGCTGCTACAGTTTGTCTGCTTGCCGCTTGCTGCGCATTACGGTGTAGTCTCCCGGTTTGGAGACTCGCTCCTTTAAAGCCACATCGATCCATTTGGCCAGCCATAGGCGTTAACTTTACTTGCCGGCCTATAGAGCTTTTTTTCTGCTTTTGCTATATCTCTTAATGCATTCCAACTGACGCTTGTTGTTGTTGCTGTTATTGTTGTAGCGTATTGTGCCTTATTTTGCAGCAAGTCTCCATTTATGCATAAATTCATTTGTATTTCGGTATTTTTATGGCATAACCGAGGTAATACACATACATAGGCAAACAAATGCACACTCAACTGCATACCAGTACACACATCTGCATCCGCATACATTCACACACATATATGGAGGCACTTGTTGTTAGCATCTACGACAGTTTGTGATATATTATGAACACCAACTAATGGTCGGAAGTATTATGCGAGCGCTCATACACTTGCTTGTACCAATATTTATACGCAACGTTGTGTTGTTGTTGTTATGTAAATATAGCTGCATGCTAGTGTGTGTGCGCTGGCATTTATTAGTGCTTGAAATTTATGCTTGTTGAAGTATGTTGTTTGTTATGTTGCGACCCCAATTTCGACTCGTAAATTATTGCACAAATACACCGTTAGTATTTATTAAAGGTGTAGTGGATAATAATACCAAATGGAATATAGCGTATTGCCGTTACATTGAAATATTGAGCAAATACGGATATTAGGTTGCTTTACTGTCTCGTTGTTGGAATAGTTGGCTTGGGCAAGTACCAGCTCTTAGGTCAAATACCTGACTCATTAGCATTAGCGTATTACTTTTTTATATAAATTTTCAATTTCCACTAGCTGGATATATGGAATAAGAACTTCTTGCTGGGAAAACCAAAAATTGAAAGATTTTATATGAATTTTAGTGAGTAAAGAACAATGTTGTTCGAACAACGGTCGTCTGTCTATGTACTATGTCTTGAAAAATTGTGTTTAGGCAAGAGACTGTAGTTGTCAACATGGAAAGCAGTCTAGCGATAATAACAGTGCCTTAAGCGCTACTGTAGCATGATGACGACGATGAGATAAGGTAAAAAAAACCAAAAATTCCTAAAAAAAAAATTTAAATATAATATTTATAAATGGAATATTGCTTTTCTAAATGGTCTATATATTGAAGATCATATAGATAATCAAATACAATTTATATTAGGTCTAATCCATTATTTAAATAGAGGCTTTAGTAATCTGCATTCTTCGTTCAACGAGTACGAACGTGTTAGCCAATATGACGTTGGAAGAACATGTAATTTTGTATTAGAAAACCTTTTCAAACCTTTTTGTGATATGCTTGACTCATCATTGAATGAATACGCGTCAGAGAAGAACAGGAGAGATGAGAACATGCGCCTTTTGATAAATATTGAATATCGAACATTTTATATTCTTGCAACTTGCAGCAATCAAAGCAAGGGAAATTCTTTAAAGTCTAAAAGGTTTACCAGAGGACTTAATTACAGCTGCACGGACGGCAGATAGGCAGGCAGTTAACCGGAGCTAAACTTTTTCGTCAGTCCTACAATTTTTATTCAAGTTTAGCGAAGTTATTCAGAATGACCTGTAGAAAATTTCCTCATACGCGATTTTTTAGTAAAAAACCGCCCCTTCTAATGTACATATAGTATAGCAAAAATGTATTATAAACAAATTAAAATTCTATATATAAATTTAAAACAATTTGTTTAAAAACTCACCATTTTTAAACTTGCCTTGGCTATATTACACGACGCGCTGTTTTTTATAAGAACACTATCGCACTTACACGACCTGAAGCAACCGAGAACCGCATCAAGTAACATCCCGCTTGTTGCATTCCTACATACAATCATATAGACGCCCACAAACAAACCCGAGCACGCACTTAAGGAATTTGCACCATATACTCCTAATTTCGAGGAATTTAACGCATTACGACTTTCACGCACATTTTTTGCATTTATTAACGATTTTAACTTTAAACTAAATAAAAACGCATTTTAACAATTTAAACAAATACTTTTCAAAGATTTTAACAAATATTTGCGACATCAGCCAAGAAATACGTGTGTCCACTCTCCTTACCACTTGTAACTAAATATTTTTACTGTTACACTGCATTCCTTAATTGGAATTTTCCCCTTAATTTCGCATTCCACGATTCTAGGAATTTCGGCACAACTCTTCATTAACTATTGTTATATGCATAATATTTGAAGGTCAAATTCGAACATTAAAAAAATTTGCAATTTCTCAATGATGAGCACGCAGTTACTTCCACTGCTGAGCACACTGCTAGTCACGCATATAGAAACGTATGAGTGAGTGTATGAGAGCGCTTAGCGCAACATTGATATGCAGATGTAACATGTATGTTGAATGTAAGAGAGTATACTGATCAAGAGATCTTGGATACGATGTGTGCGAGCGGGTTTAACATTAATACGCAGGTGCAACACTCTTGAATGTAAGAGCACATAGATTATGAAAAGAGTTTTGAAAAGGAAAATGAATTATGTAAATGGAAGGATGTTGGAAGCTTTGGTGAGAGGGCGAAGCATCCTAGCGTCTTATGAGAAGTGTTAAGAGTAAACAAGTAAGGAAAAGCTAAGTTCAGGTCAACCGAACATTTTATACCCTTCAACTTGCAACAATAAATGCTAAGAAAAAAAGAGTGTAAAACCAATCATATAAAGTAAAGTCAGCCGGAAGTGCATAATCATTATTATATAGGAGCTAAGCCAAGTTTTCGCTTAAATTTATCAATTTTAGGCATAAAGATACACTGCCTCTTGCTTCGCATTAAGATTCTTAAATGTTTAGTTTTAAGAATCCGACAAACGTTAAAAATGACAATTTTCAGCCTCAGCAGGCCATAACTAACCTCCAGGACCTAGCAGTATATTGGAATTTACCAATTTGCTGGGGCTACGTGAGTCGTTGTGACTTAGGAGAGGGACATAATAGACCTTAGGTCACGGTGCAATCCTCATTACTTATCTAATCTAACTTCAATTGAAAAGTTTTCAGTAGGCTGCTTAGGAAATCCTTCAGAACTTCGCGTTTAGTTAGAGTTTTTTGAAAATATGAAGAAATCCTAGACTATTTTTTTCAGACGAGTATAAGCGTCAACTACAAGTAAATGACTTTTCAACTTTTCCAGAATCTGTTGTACCATAGTATATAATGAAAAGTGATGACCATAGTAATAATGTAAATAAAGAAATCTGCTTTTGATACATATCGATTATGCAAATAATCGTTTGTGATGTGTTGGGGCTCTGATGGAAAAAATATACCTTTTGAAGTCGAACCATTTCGAACAATAGTTTTTTATATAGATTATAGGTTTCTTACCTTTAAAAATCCAAAATGTGCCACACTTAACAACACGCACCACTATCGCCCTAAACATGAGGCATGTGTCCACATGTGCACTTATAAACTCGTTTGTGGCGCTTGGATATATTTATGTCAATTTAAATTGCGCCCCTTTACAAAATACAGAATTCATTGTCTCAATGGCACTAAAGCGAAATTGTACAAGGAAACATACACACACATATACACAAATATTGAAGCATATATAATACAACCCGCCTTTATGTGTAAATTTGCATTTGAACATTTGCATTTAAAGATAAACAAACAAATGCAGATACGCGAGCACACGAACCAGTATAACGGCATGAGCGCGCGGGTTCGTCGTGTCAACAGAGTGTCGTCAGCGGCTACAATGGCGCGAGCTGGTGAGGTGGGCTGCGGGTGTGCTGTAATGGCAGCGAGTCGCGGCGTCTATTGACCTCACATTAGTATTACGAGCATTTGGTGAATGGTGAATGGCGAGTGGTGTAAGTGACAACAATAACTAAAACTAAAGGGAGAACACATGTAACTACAAATGAAAATTTTGAGAGCAGGAGGTAGTTTTGAGGTAGTTGGGTGCGGAATAATATAAAATATGAAGCGGCCACAAATGTTAAAGCATGAAAGTCACTGCAATTGTATGCGTGCAATTGTGGAAACAGAGGTGGACAGGCAGGCAGGAAGGCAGCAAGAGCGCTGCACTTCCTGGTTCACATTTCAACACATGTTGCGGCACCGAACACATGTGCGCCGAGCACACTGACAAAAACAAATAAAAACTACAATGAAAATAGAAAGCCTGGCAATGCTTGGGTATGTAAAAGCTTGTATGTGTGTGTGTGTTCGCTAACTGCGGCGCATTTTGTCATGAGGTCAAATAGTGTGCCACTGTCTGCAACTTTCGACTGACTACCCCATTTGCGCTGACAAAGGCGAGTTCAAGCGAAATTGTCCTACTGTGCTTTAAACGCTGCAAAGCAACAAAGAAAAACTACGCCAACAACAGCAAAAAAAGCGCTCGTACGTTAGCACTCACCGCATATTACTCACATAAATTAAACAATTTATTTAAATGCAAATGTCTGGCGCAGCAGCACGTCACACACACACAGCGCACGCCGTGCTTTGTTTGCCAAGCTGTGAATGTCGCGTATACGCACCGCTGTCCGTTGGCGCGCATATTATTAAAATAAGTGTATGGCAATGCACGGAGAAATTAAAATTTTGTGGTTTTGCATCGTTGAAAAATGGCGTGTAGTGAATTTGTGGCTGGCGTATAGTTGTGCGCGGCAAAAACTAGAAAGGATTGTGGAAATAAAATGCTCGGAGAAATCGCGTCAACGACACTCATGTGTCTGTGTGTGTGTGTGCGATACTCAAAATAATCGTATGCAATGAACTTTTGTTCAACATGCCACGGGTGGAAGTGTGTTGTAGCATGTGGTTGTGTGACGTTATGTTAAAGGCTCTGGTTATGTGTGTGTATGCTGAAGGCTTTGTGTGTTGGTCGAAGTACGCTGTTAAGTGTGTGTATGTGTACTTTGTGCATACATATGTATGAGTTGTAGTAAATTACGTTGCATTATGACAATTGGAATATTAAACAAATGCCAACAGACGTTGCACTTGCTAAGCGAATGGGGTGTCACATAGTGGATATTAGATTTATTCAAGCTTGGCGCTTTACAGTGGCAAAAAGTAGTGATTATAAGCGAGTAATAATAAGAAATATCATATGGACATTTTACACTTTTATTTAGACAGAGTTACAACTTACAAAATTGTAAATATAATAAAAATAAGAAATAAAATGCAAAAATAAGCTGTACCAAAAGCTGCTAGGCAAGTATTCAATTTAGAAATATGTATTTTGTGTAGAGTTGCCACCAGTATAAAAAATTTAACTAAGTAAATTCATGAAAAACGTGTACCTATATTGAATTGTTTTAAGAAATCTTCTGGCAATATTAGAATTGCAAAAAAATTCAAACATTTCGTAGTAGCGTTGCCACATTTTGTAAAAAATAAAATCGGAAATGTTGTAAAACGTATAAAAATTCGGATAGAAGTACAGCTGAGGGATCTTCCAGTACTTTTCTTACGGGAAATATTAAAAAAATATAATACTAGGATAGCCACCTTTTGAAAAAAAAAAAATAAAAAAAACAGAAAATACTACAAATCATATAAAAATTTAAGTTTAAGTTAACGGTCTTTTAATACTCTCCATACGAAAATTTGTAAAATTAATATAATTATGGCGTTGCCACCTTTTGAAAAAGTATAGGAAAAATTACAAATTGTGTATAAATTTAAGTCGAACTTAACGGGTCTACTGGTGCTTTTTATAATGAAAATATTCGAGTTAAATTAAGATGCAATACATTTCTTAGTAGAGTTGCCAACTTTTGAAAAACATATAACAAAAAATCGTATTGGTTTAAGCGGTAAAAGAGTTAAGAGGTATACCGGGTACTTTTCATATGAGAAATATTACAAATATTAATATTATTATAGGGTTACCACATTTTGAAAAAAGTGATAGATAAAATTAGGGACAACATAAATAAGTTTAAGCTGAAGAACCGATGACGGGTCTCCTAGTACTTTACATATTGAATATATAATAAAAATAATATGCATATAGGTTGCCACCGTTTGAAAAAAAAAAAACAAAAGAGAAAATATTAAAAATTATATATAAGCATGAATTAAGCGTGTTTTGCGAAAAAATAAATAGAAAATATGATGGTTAAATTAAAATTTAGTATATTTTGTGGAAGAGTTGCTAGGAATTTAAAATTTTAATTGCATTTCTGAAAAAGTTGCTGAGTAACCATTAGCTTAAATCCAATATAAACTTGCAGTATAAATAATATACTTGTATAAGCAAGCGTTGGATATTTAAAGCAATGATTTTGCTCCTACTAACTTTATTTATATGACATTCATTTAAAATGAATGCAGGTGCGTATGAGTAACAAAAAGCATTGAATTAATATACATGTGCTAATCATCCCAGGATTTAAACAGGAAGAAGACATTTAAAATTAAAATTTTTTTATTGACTGCAACGAGAGTATACACCGACTCAGCATTAGCTAAGTCCTGACAAACAAAATATTTGCTAAAAAGTTACCCACACAACGACAATAACAAACGCTATTGCATCAGTGCTGCCCGCCTTGCTCCATATTTGGCATACATTACTAATTCGTGGCAAATTATAAATAAATCCTGCCTAAAACCTTTCAAAATATGTCACGCTGCTGTTGCGTAAACACACGGAAATGCTAAAACGCATGTCAGCATAATGTCAAATACTTGTCATAACAATCAGCTAAGCCACTTTAATTTGCCTGCCAATCATTGTAACGACTTAATCAGGCATGACAGAATAACGTGGCGTGAAATGCGATGAAATTAAAGAGAATTATATAGATAATTATAGGGATAATTGAAGTGGTGGGAGAAGATAAAAGTAGTTGGGTGCGACGGATTTAAGAAAATGTCGTTAATATAATTTTTCATCTGATCACATTTGACCCAAACTGATAAAAAAAAAACACATTTTCTAATAGTGCAAAAAGAAGGAAGGGCGTGAGTGCAGAGGTTATAAGAAAAAGTGAGTGATTTGGTTTGCCACTGATCAAAATTGAACCGGACTGGGAAAACTACATTTTTTCATAGATTAATAAAATCGCTCTCAAATTAAGACTATGGAGTTTTTTCCAGTCCGGGTCAAATTTGATCACAAGAAAATGTATATTACTTTATTTCTCTTCTTCAGTGCAAAAAGAAGGAAGGGCGTGAGTGTAAAGATTTTAAGCAAAAGCGAGTAATTTGGTTTGCTATCTAATCACAACCGGACTGGGAAAAACTCCGTTTTTTCATAGATTAATACAATCGCTCTCAAATTAAGACTATGGAGTTTTTCCCAGTCCGAGTCAAATTTGATCAGATGACAAATTATATTACTCTGCACTCGTTCCCTTCTTCCAGTTCAAGTTAATTTTTATCAAATCATCAGCTGAAAATTTTTTACTTTTTTATTTTTAAAATTTTTTTTATTCATGAAATTTTAATATACTACATATAAATAGTAATAAAAATCGATTTTAAAAATTGTAATTATTGAAAAGCGAATTTTACTTGAAAATTTTAATTTTTATTTCCTTTTTTTTCAAATTGTCACTATTAATTTGCCCGGCATATTGCATAATTGCACTGTAAATATGTATGTGTATAAAGTATGTTTTACTCAAACAATTATAACTTTTTCAAGCAATTAAATAGTATTTCTTCATAGTATGCTTCGAACATGGACATTACGCCCTAAGATATGCTAAAAAATAAATTGATATATAAAATATAAAAACATAGGAACTTACTTTAAACTTTGCACATCGGGTTAAACACCTACCCAAATTAATACCTCAAGCTGCTTTTAGGTCGTTAAAAGTTTTCAAGAGCACATAAGAGAGAGACATAACTTATAAAAATTCTAAAAAAGGAGGAAACAAAAAATTTCAATAAAACCAATGAGAGTCAAAGCTATAATGAAGTTCAATGCAAAACACGTAGATTATTATTTGTAGAAATGGATTACAAATACATAAGATACATACGACAGGTACACATCTATGTGTGAACCTAAGGATAGCTGTCTTCCTTTTGGCGAATTGATTTTGAAACAATGGCATAAGCTTGCAAAATTTTATTACAGGTTTTGGTTGTTGCTTTTTTTTTTGGGGGCACACTTCCTGCTTTGCTCGGTGACAATACTAATTCCCCAGGTCCTTTTGTCTGCGCGTTGCACGTGTTAAAATGTTCGATGATGCCAATCAAAAGGAATTGCTGAGCTCGGGTGTCTCGCAGGGCAACATGCTCAAATTTTTCGAAGTTTCTACACATATTCTTATGATTTTGAGAGCACGTGTTGTACCTAGGTATGAATATGTATCTGTAAGAAAGCAAATGCATTTGAGTTGCCGAAATTTGCAAGGAAAATGAATTTGAGAATGCTGGGGTAAGTTGGAAGAAGCATGCTTTATATGAGCGCAGCTGACGTTTAATGAAAGCGTGTGGCATTCGAAAATCATAAAGTTACGTAAGTGACCAAATAATTTTTTTTCTTAATTTCCACTATAGAGTTGCAGGCGTTTCTACTCCTCTACCTGAAGTTATCTAATTTATAGATTTCCTTAGAAATCACGAATTGTCTATAAAGTACAAGGAATACAATTAAGAGCTCATAGTTGGAGAGCCTTTCTGAGAAACGTCTATAAACCAATATTTCAGGGTACCAAGCGAGAAAAAGTTTTTGTCCTACCCTAATGCGTATGTAAGACGTCCAAGGCTCGATAAAGGGTAAAAGTATATATGTAGTGTAACTCCTCTCAACTCCTCTTGTTTTAGCGAAGAAGTTATATTCAGTTCGCAAAATTTTTTCCGTCTTTCTAAATGATTTTTTAAGGTGCCAGCTGTCAGTCATTTAATCTACTTTATTGGGGCTTATCTTTTTTACAACACAAAAATCAAGGAAAAATAAAAAAAGATCAAATCATGCTTGTAGCAAATCTAATTCATCACAGCTCAGAAAAACCAATTTAACATACTATATTTTACTTCCAGAATAAAGCCAACAACCTAAACACAGCAGCAATAACTTTTCCTTATTTACTCTGTCGACTTTTGAGCTACTATTAAAAAATTAACAGCGCCCAATGTTGCTCTTCCGCAGTAATGAGGATATTAAAACGAAATTATTTATTATTAGCAGTTGCTTTGTTGTGTTGCTTTTGCTTAGCGCCTTAAAATATGCAACATTGTAACAGATAGTTACATATTTTTCACATTTGCAATATTCATGCGCTAATGGCATGGAAATGATTTGCCGCCAAACGCATTTTCCCACCCCATCAGCAAAGCAGAAACTCCGCAACTAAGCACAGTCGAGCGCTTAGTTAGCTCTAAGTGGCATATCTTAGCATTTCATTGCCACTGTTGGTGGCAAGCAGTGTCAGAAAACACGCATTTCTACTTTTATTGCTAATTTTATGTGTCTTCGCGCGCTTAGTGGCTGCTGACTGCCGTCTAAGCACTGCTGACTGGTGAATGGTGAATGCTTACGCCAAAGCGTTGATAGCTTGCTACAGGTGACTTTGTTGTTATTGTTGTTTTGTGTAAAATAACGTTAATGCAAAGCTGTTAGTACATTGTTTGGTTTCATTTGCTGCTCCTGTTCGTGGTTGTCACTTTGCTGTCTGTACGAGAAAATATGAAAATTATTACAGACATTTTTTATGGAATTCCCTTTGGCTTCAGGTTTTAAAAATTGTGATGATTTTATTTAAGATTTTACGCTTATGAGGCATGGCTGTACTCTGCTTACTGCTGTTCGCCATGAGCTTGCTGTGTAGTCGCATAAAATATGTTTTATGCAGCTAATTTCGCTGTTAGCACCTTGGAGACCGTGTATTCTCAAGGCTATTAAAAAAATATGAATTATTTTGGTAATTAAAAATAAGCGCTTTTTCAATTAAGCAGCGTAGAGTGACAGCTCTTAATGAGATACTTTCTAAAATTCATGGAATTAGGAGAGAATGATATCGCTTTGATAATTCCAAGAATTTAGGTATAAGAAAGATATATAAATATTATTTTTGTTATTTACGGTGCAATTTTTTTCAAGACTTTTTGCGTAGATCAGAGTTTAAAAATTTTTGTTTTACATTTCGTATGAAACAGCGCTCTTCCTGAAATCGTTAATCATTTATTTGAATTAGTATCCTTTGGAGTATGAAAAAATATATCACAGATACATCGGCGACCGTAAAGTAATATTATGCTTCGTATAGTTATAACTGGACCATCTGAATAATATGAGCTTCCATTAGCACTATCAGTCACTCACCTATTACCCCGGCATGACAATCTACTCGAGTTTTGGGGCGAATGACACTAGTGTTTTCTTTTTTTGCGAATCTGGCGGCGGAGTGTGTAGACTAGATGTTTCGAACGTACTGGTTCATCTAGAAGATGTTACAACTTCCATTAGCACTGTAAAGCAATAAACTACCGCCACTAAGGGTATAGAATTCTCTAAAGTTTACCATGATCGAGTTTGCTTTTCCACCATTTTGCGACATCTGGCGGCCAGAGTGTGTAAACTGCATGGGTGGAAAGCACTGAATCGTCTACAGAAAACTATAATCTTTCATTAGAATTATCAATCACCCTTTTACCGTCACCAGAAGTGTGTCAGTCACCCAAATACATAAATGAAACACTATGTAGAGGGGTGCTGCTGAAATAAAATAGTGCCCGAGTCTATAATTTTCATTTATATGCTGTGGCTCTAATTTTATAGCATACAGATTTTATGCCAAAATGCATATATTAGATAAATACATACGCTAGAGAGACTTATTCAAATTTGCAAAAAAAAAAAAAAACAAATTGCGCATCGCGACTTATGGCGAATATTGGAATGGGAGAAACCAAATGGCATACGCACGTGAGTATGTCTACATATGTATGTATATTCCATATACCCATACCTCACAACACGTACAATATCAGACAAACACAGTTATGTGGTTATTTTGTAATTGTATGTACATTTGTTTAACTGCATGTAAATATATATATGAAATATGAAATTTTTTCCACTTTAAGCCGGCTAAAAGGAAAACCTCAACATAAACATTGTCTGGCTGAGCGCGTAAAGCACAAAAGACATCATAAGAATCAATATAAAGCATTTATATGCATATTGTTGGCAACTACATATGATCATTAGGGTGATCCAAAGAAAAAATTCTAACAACGAATTTATGGAATAAAATAAACTTCGATACAGAGAAAAAAAATGTAAGTTAAGTTAAATCTATTTTATAAATTAATACCTTATGCACACCATATGTATATTAGGGAGAGCCAAAAAAATTTAACATAAAGAATTTATAGGTTAAAATGAATGTAAATACAGAGATCAAATATTAATGGAAGCTAATTCAATTTAAAAACGAAAAGGCTATGTTTTCATATTAGGGTGAGCTAAAAACAAATCTATCAAAACGCATTTACAAGACAAATTAATTTATTTACATGGGAAAATATTAATGCAAACTAATTAAAGATAAAAATTCAATGGGTTATTATGCATATTAGGGTGAGCAAAAACGTCTAACAAACCGAATTTACAAGATAAAATTAATTTAAATACAAGGGTAAAATATTAATGCAAGCTGTGCAATTTAAAAATGTATTAAATTATGTTTGCACTGCATTAGGGTGAGCCAAGAAAAATCTAACGAGAAGAATTTATGGGTTAGAATGAATTTAAATACAAAGAAAAAATAAATAATACGAGCTAATTCAATTTAAATATACGATAGGTTTTGTATGTGTATTAGGGTGAGCAAAAATAAATTTGAAAATAACAAAATTTATGTGTTAAAATGAATTTATATACGGAGATACAAATGTCTCTCCATGTCAATTCACTACCGAAATTCGAAAGTATATATTTTTGACGCACCCTAATATACATATTATAATGATATGCAATGTATATTTGGTAAATGTGTTTGTGCATTTCAAAAATGTGCAAAATTCACTAGTAAGTGTATGCAAATACAGTACACACTCACACCAATGTACACGCACCAACACCTGCACACACTCATACATACACTCACGAGCCGCATGCGAATAATATATTTTAACTGGAGTATGTAAAAAATACCGCAAAATGTGCGCAAATAGCTGCGTTCCGTGAAAAAAATTCAAGAACGTGCATAAAAATGCAGGGAGAGGTGAAGCATGCAAAAAAAAACACGATTTCTACGAAGAAGTTAAACAAACAATACACAGCCTACAATCATGACAATGAAGTGGCGAATTTGAATGACTGCACCAGCATTGTGTCCCCTATTATTTGCCGCTATGGGGGTAATCCCTCTGTGCTACGACGTGCCAGAAAATGCGTGCCAAGGTAAGCGCTTACAGAGGGGTTACCGTGGATAATTTTGGGAAATTTTTAAATTATTTGAACCCACAATTCTTGAAAATATATCATTTATTTTTTAAACTCACAAATAAAGTTCGAATCAAGTCTCTAACAAAGAATTGCAACTGAATTCTCTTAAACGAGAAGATATTACTATATTATAAGCCCTATTAAATTCAAACTAATATCACATTAAAGTTCAAATGATTCAGGTGATGTCAAATACACTTTCCGTAAGCTTTAGGGTAAGTGAAGCTTTTTGGAAAATGAGGAAATCTGATCCTCAAGAAGATGTCGGTGTATAGACTATATACATGAAAGCTCTATTTATTCCTTAAAAAGCCTTATGAACCATGCTTTTCTTGATTTTCACATTAAAAATAAAGAGAGCAACTTTGCATATTCATCAAGTCACTAATGCAACACTGTTCCAACTGTTACACCTTTTCCACACAAAATCAGCTAAAATCAACAAAAATAAAAAACGCGAAAGAACCACGAAAAAAGACACATCAAAACTTGAAACGAAACGCGACGCGCGCATACGTGCGCATATTTCATTCGCTAACGACCCCTTTTAACTCGGAAAATGTGTTTTCGTTACGCTTACCATCTTTATCAAATAATAATATTACCGTCACCATCACCGCCACGCCACAGTCACCAACCAACAGCTAACAGACCAACAGCCGTTGGGCGACAACAACAAGGCGACTCGCTGGCTGAAACTGCCGCACGCAACAAACAATAGGCCCAGCTAAGGGCACAGGCGCCATACGACATGGGTACGAATGAGCTGGGTGTTGTAATATGCAAATTATAAACACACACTCACCCACACAAATCACATATAAGATATAAAAAAGTGAAAAATATTGAATAAAGTTTACTTACTCTTACTTTTTATATGCGGCTGACCCGCACCGCTTTCGTTGATTTCGGCGTGGTAGCGCAGGGCATGCAAAATTGAGGCACAAAAGCTCTGGCAAACTCTAAAGTATTGACGTTGATAGTTAGTTGGGCGGAGTGCGGTGGCAAAGCATGTCGGAATGCGCTCAACAGCCACCTGCTCGCCCCCAACAGCATGTCATTCATACACTCAGTCACTCACGCGCTCATGAAATATGCACAAACACAGGCATATATTAAGCATTCTATGAAAATATACTTTAAAGCAACAGCCTTTTTTCGCAACAACACTGATCCCTTTCTATTTGATTCCTTTTGTGCACGATTGAAAATTTGCATTACAAATAAGAGAAGTGAAAAAAGCGGAGAGCAAAGAAAAAATAGGAGAAAAGCCTATTGATAAAGCAAAGCTGAGGGAAAAAATGTGCGTAAAATCGGCCGAAAAAATATGTTTGTATGTAGATGCTTATTTTTGCATGTTATAATATATTTATATACAGAGATTCTCTGCCTATATACAACTACATATACATATATACTTCCAGCTTTACATATATACATAAATATATATTCATACAGCAGGCTGTGCGCTCAGAAAGTATTCACCAACCAATCCCTCTACAGAAAATACGCGGAATGGCGGGAATAGGCAAGGCAGTCGTTACAGGTGGCAACGCAGGGGCTTATGCGCGGTGCGTGCGGCCGAAAAGTTGTAGCAAAAAGGCTGAAAAAATATAAAAGTTTCAATGAGCTATAAAATAAAAGGCTATTGTGCCGCGCTGCTCTTTTTAAACCCCTTAGTTATTGCGAATCAAGCACCTTCCCCCACACACGCCAAATATATTGAATTTTTATTTTCCTTTATATTTATTAAGAATTTGCATGCACTCGGTTTGTACAGCTACACACATATACGAAGGTACCAAAAAATACACACATACACGTGCTGGGCTGCGTTTGTAGCCGCCGGAAGCGCTGTAGGCCGCCTGTGTGGTTTTGGTGAGGTGAGTCTTTTAACGTTCTGCCGGCAAACATTTTGTGCGTGTGCAAATACTATAACGGTAATTGAACAGCTTGTGCACTTAACGGTAATAAACATAAAAATGTTGACACTTGAAGAGTAAAAAGAGCGTTTACGACTTAAGAGCTTTCAATTCAATGTCGATTCGCTTGCAAATACTTATGAACGAATGTAAATGTCGATATGTGTGGCTATGGTAGTATTTGAGCTCTACCTAAGTGGTACAATTTTCAGTTTTGCAATCATTTGTAATAACTAAAAATTAAGAGAACATTTTCAGAGACATATTTTTTTAAGCATAAAATGGTATATTAAGATTTTTATTTTAATTTTGATCAATCAGTTCTTATAGCAGCTTTATGCAACATTTTTCCAATCTGGACAAGGAGGCGAGACTCATAAGCAGACAAAAAAAAAAGAGGCCGACATGTGTAAGTATGAAGATCTCAAGAAGCTGACCGGCAGGGGTAAGGCTCCAAAGAGATCCAGCGACAAACGAAAGGTTTAGAGATAGGTGCACGCTCCTGTGGGAGTTAAAGTGGTGATCTAGTGGCTGATCTTCTAAGCATACTGAGTTTATGGAAGGAATAATTCTTCAGCCTACTAAATAGCAGGATGGCGAACCCGATTCCCCAGTCGATTACGATGGAATAGATATTCCATTACTTTTTCCGTCTGAAGAACAACAAAGGGGCGGATTGCCGACCGGCGGCGAAGAACTAACAAGGAGAATTCATCAGCTTTTTTGTAGAATATCGTCGACGGAAGCATGCTCGATGATTGGAATTTAATTGAGCTCTGCTCAATCCACAAAAAGAGAGATCCCATAATTTCAGCCGATTACGGCGGTATAAGCCTCCTCAACATCGCATAAAAGGTTCTATGGAATGTATTAAAGCCCACCTTATCAGTGTGGCTTTCGGCCTTGAAAATCTAAAGTCAATTTTTACCGTGTCTTGGAAAAGACCCGTGAAAAGAAAAGTGGCTGACTCCACCTCCTTGTCGATTTTAAAGTCGACTTTAAATCCGCCTTCAACAACACGACAAGGAACTTCCTCTTCGCCGGTAGGTCTGAACTCCCCGTAAAGCTAAATCTCTCCGAGCCCTTCGAGAGCGAGCAAGGTTTCAGACAAGGAGACTCCATTCGCGCGACTTTTTCGATCTGCTGAAGAAGAAAATAATTCGAGATGCTGAGTTTGGTTGTGAACGAGGACAGGAGGAAAATCTCCTGTCATTAAACAAACAGTCGTCGCACTCGCAACTTGGCTCCCATGTCACTGTTGACAACCATAACTTCGAAGTCGTAGATAATTTTGTCTATCTTGGAACCAGGGAAAGGTTCTGTGGTCTTTTGCGCATTGGCCACGGCGAATATTGCATTCGGCGGAACCATTAGCCGTACACCTTATACGACGACAATGATATAGTTAAGCGAATTAAGAGAGCAGCTACTCTGGCTTGGTCATGTCGTCCGAATGAACGAAAATACTGCAGCTTTGAAGATTTTCGATTCAATGATCGCCGGAAGGAAGAGCAGGACCTCTACACATTATCTAAAAAAGTCAGGCCGGGGACTATTCATTTCACTTGTTAGATCCATAACTGTAAAGTACTTCTCTTTTCCGGAATATATTTCTTAGATAACACATTTCTAATTTCCGTCTATTTTTGTTGCGAAATATGTCACGTTTACTTGCAATTTCGTTTTTACGAAAATAAATCTGTGAAAATTGTTGAGAGTGCACTACGAACAACAAGAGCATCAAAGTAATTATTTTCCGGTTTCATTTCCAATTATGTTTTGTTGCTGCCTTAACTGCTGAATTCGTGTCAGTGCAACGTTTGTACTCAAGCCATAACTCCCTCAGGTTTCGCATACAAATCCACAAAGCTACATCGAGTATATTAACAAGGCGTGTTTTTGTTGTACTCTTTACGACGCAACAATTTTGCTTTACCCCTGCAATTACACAGAGCTCCCAGCAGTGGAGTGAAAAATCAACTTCAAACGCTTATTGGACGGCTTTGTTGTTGTTGTCGTAGCGTGTTAGGTTCCATTTCATTTGATTTCATTTTGTCAACGCATCAATTTTGGACAAGCACGCGGACAAGTGCCCCTCACACCCCTGAACGCTGGTGCCACAAGCGGCAAGTGCCTCAGCGTTGCAGAGTGGGGTGGGGGGTTTGGAGAATTTTAATTGCGCGTGTGTTGCAGCGGTTTTACGAGCAAGTCATAAACCGGCAACGTTTGTTTGTGGTTTTTGGTCTCACAAGTGTTGCAGCTTTATTTAATTCGTACTTGGATTTTGGCTTTCACGCGCAAGCATGCCACAAATGTTGTTGTTGTCGTTGCTGTTGTTTACAGCGCTTTCCTGCGTTGGTTGGCTGAGTTGTTGGCGCCGTTGTTAAGCTCTTGTTGTGGCTTTCTAACAGCGTTGCCACTTTGGCGCTGTTGTTCTACCGCTGCGTTGTTGTTGTTGCTGTTGTTCTTTTTTTCGTTATAGGAAAAACGCATCTTGCGCAAATAAAATTAAAAAGTTATTTGCTTTATTGCCATCGCTTATCAGTCAAACAACCGCAGCACTCCAGCGTATGCCACTCAGTGTGCGCTCCATCAGCGCGTCAGTGCGTCATTGCGTCAGTCGTGATTTGAGTGCTGTTGCGAAATCTCATCAAACCAGTCCGGAGAGTTTTGTGCGCCACTTCAATTAAAGAAAATAATTAAATGAAATGCTTTAACCGCATTCGATGTGCGAATCCATATTGCCATCACTGTCAATGCGGCGAGCACACGCACATGCCTCACTCCCCCTGCACTGCAACGTATTGCGTTGGGAATTGTGCAGCTGTTGCTTGTCAAATATTTCATTTTTGTTGTTTTTGTGATTTTTCAGCTCACTTCAATTCTTGCTCAATTTGTCACAGCTCACTTTTGTTGGCTGCGGGCTGCAATGTGGCACGCTCTGGCTTGCTTGCTCTCGGATTGCTTTGCAATTTTGATGGCTTGATAGTTTTATTGTGTTTGTTGTGAAAATGGGAAAACCAATTACAAGTCTATTAGGTATTGATTATTCAAATTGGAAAGTAAGTGCTTCTTTTGGTGAAGCGAAATTTATTTTAACTTTTTGCAGAATAAAATTTGAAGTTTTTGACGTTGAAAGTAAGCTTTTTCCCAATTAGTTTAGTCCGAATTATTTTATTTTTTGTTATTTGTGTTGTAAGTTATTGTAGCGGCAGAGTTCTGCTCTGTAGACAATGCTTGGCTGTATAATAAATCCGGGTTCTGGTTACGTAGACCCCCATGTCGTGGAAACGGTCAACTGCCCGATCTTAAGCACCGCCACACCCCACGGTCACTTGCATGTAGTGAAATACAGACGAAGAAGCTTCAGACGTGTCAGAACACTGCACTCCAGACTATCACATAATATCTCTTGATGTATCCGGTCCAACATTTACACAGCGAGGCCCTTTTGCTTCGTGTTAAGGAGCATAACGAGTTCCTTTTCAAGCAGCTTCTGCTGGTATATTATTGCAAAAACCATCCTTGCAGTCGTCTGCTTGAAACGGAGCCGCCTCCTAGGTACAAGAGTTCCTTCATTGACTACGTCGACGACGTTGAAGGTAATCCAATCAAATTTCGAATGCAATTTACTTCAGACACGCACTGACCGCAAATTCATAATGGAGCTATTAATGCCTTCAGAGGCTGTCTCTAAGTGAATGATATAGTTTGAGTTAAACCCTCCCCCATTGCAGACAAAGAGCTCAAGTTGCACTATAACCAAGAGTGACCCTTGCGAAACGAAAACTACAGCTCGTTTCCTGAGCTTACTGTTAGTATCAGAGTATCAGATAACCGGGAAGAACAAAAAGAAATATCTGGAGTGGTTCGACGCGCAGGATTAGATCATATACATATTATATTATGGAAGTTGAGTTCATGTCCTACCGGACCGACTAAAAATGTTTGATTTGTTTATGATCATAATTATTATATCTTGAATATTCACCTTACGATACCTAGCGACTAAGAACGAACGAAACAAGTACTTGAATTTGATAAAAAGATATTAGAGATTAGTATCTCTTCTTGAAGAAAGTTAGTCAAGTTTAATAGAAAACTCCTTCACTTTTAATCTTTGTGGCATCATTGAGATACTGCCATCAGAGTTTAGGTCCACAAGCTATATAACATTTGTTTTAGTAAATGCTTTAGAATATCTTTAGAAAAATATGGCTATTATTCGTCACTTTCACCCTTCACTGGTGTCGGAATATCACAAACTACTTATTTGAACTATTTCTTTTTTATTTTCAGCCAATTTTTGTAGTAGAAAAATCAGCAAACATGTACCTCTACATTCCAATTTCTTGTTGGCTCTATATGTATCGGTGTAATGTGATTGCTGAAATGAAATTTTGAGTGCTTCGTTAAAGAGTCGCATTGCCTGAAGCCATGCAGTCGAACAATTGGCGAAACAAACTGCAGCAGAATATAACCCAAACTCCGATATATTTCACAAAGATACACATATATATCTTTAGATGTATAAATATGTAAGTAATGGCGCATAAAATAGGTGCTGTATTCGCAAAATTGAATGCATTAAGTATGACTCAATATGGTTCCTTTAAGGATGATGTTAAAGTACGAATATGCGGTTGGCAAGTACGTATCTGATAATTTTGACAAAGCACAAAACAAATCAGTGCAGTCTGTATTATAAAAGTCCGTTAGGGCTTCCAAAGCTTATATGTGTTAGCAGACCGAAGATTTTGCCAAAGCTTATCCGAGAGGGTTTTACGAATGGCTGACAGATTTAATGAGAAGTTTCATCAGATTAGAGATTTTTGGTCTGTCCATCATCAACACTACCCCAAAGTACCTTAGTGGTATGCCGTGTGTTCCAAGACCTGAGGTGTCCTAGACAGGCATCGAGTTCACCCGCTCGGAGGCAACTGGAGACACAATTCTCCTAAGCTGCGTCAGACCATTCAGCTCCTTAAAGGGTTTTTTGATAGGAACGGTTCAGCTTTTCTGCTTTTTCGTTTTATTCTATCCCTTTATGACGGGGTACCCAGATGATATTAACAGAGATACACGCAGTAAGACTTAGTGTTGGAGAGCCTCAATTGGCACTTGAATGTCGACTTGAACGATTATGAACTTTCTGGTTGTTAGTCATTTTTTGAAATACCATTAAATTTCCGTTTAGTTTGAAGCTGCTTTCTGTGTATGTTCCTGTTTCAACCTTTGATTCGTCCTAAAGGACCATTGATCCATTCTTCTCTACTGGGGCATAAAAACGTTCTGTTTAATTCTTCAGGGATCTTCCTTTCTTTTTCACATTTCCAATTAATACCGAGTTCATTAACAAGGTCGATTGTGATACTATGCCCATAGTGACGATTAGTCCGCATATCCCATTTGTATGCTGAAAAGATCAGACTGCAATGATCTTTCATCTTAAAGGCGCCAATTTTTGCCAACTTTGATATAGTCTTATAAGAATATAAGATTCAGCTTCAACAACCCGCAATCACCCGCATACAATCTCCAAATATTATTTAAATAAATACAAACATACAAATTTGCTCAGCCTCATGCTATTTGTGTTGGGGAGGAACCTAAACAAGCTGAAAAGACAAGCCAAGCATTTCGTTCACAAACACGCGATTTGTATGGAATGAACTGATTTTCGGCTAAGCCCAGCACAGAATTGCAATTTAAGGGCACCGCGGCGTTGTGGCATCATTCGGTGGCTGCTGCGCATTGAGAGCAGCAGCAAATGAGGCACATTTATTCAGCGCGAAAGGGATTTGCTGCTTTGGTTTAAGGATAACCCAACAGAACAGAATACTTTTAGCACTAGTAAGCTTGCTGACTGACAGTGTGTGAGTCCAAATACCACTAGAGAAATGCCGGTTTAAGGAAAATTGAATGGAAAATAAAACCAAAACGAAAAAATTTAAATCAGTAAAAAGTAAATCATTTGTAACGGACACAGGCTGAAGTTTTTGACTCATTCATTACGCTTCCTGTGTCGAGGCAAGCAATGCAATTTCGGCTAGCACCAGGCAGCCACTAAACATATACGCTCCTTCTCTTTCGCGCACACTCTTCGCCACACTAGTTGCCAGCCATTGCTTGCGCTGCGACTGCAGTGAATCAATGTGAGACATCAATATTTTATGATCTATTCTTCCGGTGCATGTCGTCTATGGTCCATAGCAGCTCGCCGCAAACACACAATTGTACGAGCGCTTGCCAATCGCAAATTGAAATTGCAGCGCTGACTGCTCGGCTAGCTTGTCGAGTTGCGCTATAAATTTTACTTTACTCCGAAATTCACACAAACAACAAAAAAAGACATAGTGAAAGCCAAAAATGTATGCTTTGCTTTGGCAGTTCCGACGCCTGGCATGTTGGCTTACCGAGTTCGCTGATTTGAGTTCGATTTTATATGGCTTTCAGCTTGAGCCCAGCGCTGTCTATATACACTCCCAAACATGTGGAGTCGTACTTTTATATGTTGCCTGCGCTTCCTTAGCCTGTCGACTACATTCCATATTCCGGCAATGACACTGCAGCCGGATGTTAATATATTGTCCTTGTTTCCGGCGAGTATTCCGTTGCAAGCTGCTTAGATTTTTTCCAGCTTTGCGGCAATCTGGCATATGAGCTGTGTGTTGTCGCAGGCTTTTTACGGCTAGTCATCAATTTGTTGTGGAAAATAGTTGAATATCTGAACACTAGTGACGCGGTGGGAAAAGTTTGGCATTGCATAATCTTTGGCCATATTTTAAGTGATTGGTAAAGAGTCATGCCTGATGGAAGGGGTTCAAGAGAGATTGTTGGGTAAGAACTTGATTAGTTTTGTTGAAAAAAATCTGTTGAAAATATTTTCGAACTCTGTATTTGCTGGAAAATTTCGAATGTTGTTATTCTACTGGGAAGAGTAGAAATGATTTTCCAGCCATTGTTGTACTTAATGGACCTACCAGCGTTTTTACAGATCCCAGCTCTATTTTACATCGTCAGAAGATCTTCTGCGTGATTAAAATGCAGGAATACGGAATCTAGTTGAATTTATAATACTTTGACAGATTTATTATTGTTTTGGGAATTTGTATTAGAGCTTTTCCAGATGCCCATAACTTCACATGAGAAGCCGGCAAAAAGGGGTCGACCAATATGGTGCATATGTATTTGTTTATTTATTTAAAAAAATTTTGAAATACGAAAAGACTTTTTCGACTATCCGATATTCAATAGCCTTCAAGATTAGAGAGATTACGGGAACAATCTATAATTACCTGCACAAAAAAATTAATAAATAAAATCATTGATTATCTGCTTGTTTGTTTGCTTTTTCATCTTAATGATATTTCTAGCTGTAATTCTGTCAGCACAAAAATAGATTTCAGCTTTCTTCTCAAACTAAAGGAAATCAGAAAGTACTTAATCCAAAAGGTGTAGAGGTGAGTTACTGTGAGCTTTTCTAAACTGTCATAACCAGCTACAACCTTTCTACTATCTACTATAGATAATACTATCTATTAGAGATTATTATAACAGCTCGTTTGTTCGATTCGCTACTATTTATCACTAGTTCATTTGACATTTCGCAGGCAATTGTGCTTGTATGAAAAACCCAACGCCTCCACAATACTACCAGTTTAACAAAAATCTTATTTGATAGCACAAAGGTTTAATATATATCTATATGTTACAGATTTATCACTAACACACATACACCATCACACACATAGATAAATAGTTTCTTTTAATGCAAATATTTAATGGGATACTACATTAATCATAATTTAATGCTTTCAAAGAGCGAATGCGTGAAATTACAGACAAACACACCTACAAACACACACAGCCAGCAACTAAAAATTTGCATATATACAATATAAGTAGTGTATGGCTCATCATGTATGATATTGCGGTATTATCAATGAAATTGGTAATGTTAATCCGTAAAATTGTGAGACGCGCCAATGCTGAACATATTAAATTAATTTGTGATTGTGATTTGCATGAATTGAGCGCATAATTTCCTTAATATCCTTATTGCGCGCTACAAACGCACATACACACTTAAGCGCACACACACAGGGACACAATGGGTGGCAATGAATTGTTGATATTTCATTTCCTTTTTGAATGGCTGTAAGCAAACAAGCCTTTTATGCAAATACTTTCATACATTTTATATACACACACACAGTTGTGCGTGTTCAAATATAATTACTTGAAATATTGTTGCTTTTGTTAGTGTATAGTTGCATTTTTATGTCGTCAGCTAGAGTTTGTACTATAAATTAAAATTAATGACATATGCCATAGACATAAATACGAGTGCAGGCAAAAATTTAAACAAAATTTTATTGTGGTACAGTGAAGCAATGATAGGATGAACTTTAGGTGGTTTAGGCACTTGAAAAATTTTAGTTTCAACGAAGTTTTTCGTGAAATGTATAATTCTATTTAAAGTGGCACGCTATGTTAGGAGTATTGATAAAAAAATTTTAAAGATGTATATTAGGGTGTGTCGAAAAATGCCCAGTACTTTGTTTACGCTTGGTACTTTGAAGATTAGGTATTTAGATGGCTCTAAGAAAGTTTCTCCAAGTAAATTAATTTTTACCGGCATTCCTTTATTAAAAAAATTTAATTTTTCTTTAAAAATATGTTTTTTTTTTGAGTTGAAAAAAAATCTTCGGTTTTGAGTTTAAAAATCATATATTTTTTTAATTGATTTCTAACTACATTGATCATTTATAAAATAATTTTTTGTAATATTTTTTCCATTGTCATCGAAAATTAAAAATTTTCATACAAAGTTCTTTAGTTTCACTTTTCACTGTACTTTGTGCCTACAAAAATAATTATTTTACCGTTTCATATTTATTATACTCATGACAAAGTTTAATTTTTATGCATCAAATGTGCAAATTTTTAAAATTCTTCAAATTCTCACTACACTGTATTCCTTGTATACAAAAAATATATTTTCTACCATTTTATTTTATAGTTTTTACAAAAATATCAACTGAATGGCAAATATTTTAAAATTTTTTAAATTCTTCATATTCATACTTCACTGTACTACGATTTTTTATTAAAAAAAAAAATTCCTCCACCATTTTATTTTATGTCATTGAAAAAATTTAATTTTTATGCAAAAAATTTTTAAATTGAAAAGAAAAATATTTTCTTCGAAATACTTTATATATACAAAATTTATTTATTCCAATTTTTTAATTTATTTTTTACCAAAATTTCAATTTTATCCATAAATTTTTTCAATTTGATAACTTTTAATATCCACACTTCACTATACTCCGTATATACCCCCACTTATTGAAATACATAAGCTTCTGTGCTCGTGTAGCTTATTTATAAATTAATTTTTTATACAAAGAAAGCTGCCACACAGCAGCAAAATGCAGAAAAGCAGAAAAAAAAACTCATCAAACAGCAAAAAATAGCTCACTCAAACAACCGCAAATTTGTGTATATGCATACAAATATATACACGCGCCACTTGTTTGCATAGCAGCGCAAATACACGTGTATATGTAAGTAAATATACAAACTCCCACACACCTACACATGCCGAGAGTAAAGCATAATAAATCAAAAGTAAATATTAACATTGATCTTAAAATAATTTAAATGCCTACATTGAATGGCTGCAGCAGCGGCGAGTGATAGGCAGTGTGTTACGTATACGCCATGTTGGCCATGATAATGATGCGCTGCTAACTAACGCATATAGACAGACGTGTAATGGTGTAAGTGCTTCGGCTGTATTGCTTATTTGCAGAGTTGAACGAACACATAAATACTTGTTTACAGTTTTCTGTCAATGTGTAGGTGCGCCTATGCGCCATATGTGATAGTGCTGCTATTTGACTGTGGGATGGTGCGTTGTTGGGGAAATTGAATTCTCGTTATCCACTTCAACTTCAACTAGAATAAATTGTATGCTAACTGTAATAAATGCACAAATATACAAACACATATGCGCTGCCAAATAAATGTAATATTTATATATTTGGGTGTGTGTGTTGGGCAGTGTCTTTTTCCTCAAACTCGCTTCACATTCCAGCTCTTCAATCACTATAGCATTCTAAATACTTTCACAAAAGCATGTACATCCGCTTCCGGTTGTCCACATAGTGGAGAATAAAATGCTCAGGAGTGTAACTGTCTGTGTATTTTATTGGAATTCATTGGAATTTTCAAACACACTGTGCATTTTTAGGCAATTTTCACGAATTGAAGAATTCTACAAATCTAAAAATTTCCCGCTTTAATTAGCTTGAGTTAGACTGTGTTATACCATGCAATCAGTTTTGTTTTGAGTGCGAGAGCGCTAAGCTTTTGAATCACTTAATAAAAACTCTGTAGTCCGAAGGTTAAAGTAGCTTCTTTTTCGAGGCGATTTGAAGAACCCCAGAGACCGCTGTTTCATACATATGTATATGTATAACTACTATCTTATATTTTATCGGTTAGTTTATAGGTTAGCAATATGATATAAGTGTACGATTTAGGTAATATCTTTGGAGATTGTAGCGTTGTCTCAGACAATGTCAAATTTCGTGAAGGTATCCTGTCAATTAAAAATGTTTTCCAAACAAAGACTTGATATTGAACGTTCAGTTCGTATGGGAGCTATATGATGTAGTGATCCGATCAGAAAAACTTATTCAGAGATTGCAACATTGCTTATTCAAGACCATTTTCATGAAGATATCTCTTTAAGTGAAAAAGATTTCTATACAAGCACTAGATTCCGTTCGCTCAGTTTGTATGGCAGCTATATGCTATGGTAGTCCGCTATTGGCGCTTCCGACATATGAGCAGGGCCTTGGAAAGAAGAACGCGTGCAAAATTTCATGTCGATATCTCAAACACAGAAGACAAACGGATGGACAGTCAGATGCACGTACAGACGGCAATGGCTAAATCGACTTGGCTCATCCCTCTGATGATCTATATACATATGTATGTATACACTTTATAGGGTGTTCATTATTTCCAAAGTTGGCAACTCTATGCAGTAAAAATATTAAAAGAAATTGCTGTTTGCGATTAAACAAGCTTTTGTAGTTATGAAAATATTAAAAAAAAATTTATTGAGATTCGAAAAAAGTTGGCAACCCTATAAAATAAAACTGATAAATTAAAATATGTTTTTTTATTAAACGGATTTTTGATGTTATTATAAAATAAGATAAAAATATTTTTTCAAATTCGACAAGGGTGGCAACTTTATACAACAAAAATATGACATAAAATTGCAATTTTCGTTTGAACAAATTTTTATAGTTACCACAAAGTATTGAGAAAAAAAATTTCTAATTCGAAAAAAATTTTCAACTATATGCAACAAAACGGATGAATAAAAATTTAATTTTCGTAAAACGGGTTTTAGATATTTTTAGAAAAATATTGAAATTTTTTTTCAAATTCTAATAAGTTGGCAACTCTTTACAACAAAGCTAATAAAAAAATATGTTTTTTTCATGAAACGAGTTTTTTAAACAATTAAAAAATATTGAAAAAATATATTCAAATTCAAATTTAATATATAAGCAAATGTGATATATTGCATTGGCAACTCTGGTTTTTAAATGAAAGCCTTAGTGGATGGTGATAAAAATAATATTCTTCGTTTTTTTGCCTACTCATGTTAAATAACTGTTTTCATTTCTCCCAGTGCCTCAAAAATATTTCCTATAACATCATAGATCAACACTATGTCCTTCCGTATCATAACTTTAGCTTTGCACACACTGTATGCAAATCACTTGCAACAATACACAGTTAATACTCTTAACCTCACGCACCAGTTAAACAGCGCTAAAAACTGAAAGAAGGTAGAAAGGTTAGGGGTCAGCACACTCTTCGCTGCTGCCTTCAACAGCGGGCTACTAAAATCATATTATTTTCACATTGATTTTGATTTTGCTTTTGATTTCGTATTTGATTTGCTTGCTACGCTGAGTTGCGGGAACGCTTATGGTTAAATGTTTTTATACTTGCTTCACACCGTTTGTTGGTGTGCGTGTGTTAGACAAGTGGTGTGCGCATAAATTTAACCGACATCAATTCGAGAAGCGCCTACAACAGACACACACAGCCATACACACTTACATACAAACCAAAGCATCCACTTTGTATTTGTAGTAATTTGGGAGCTAAAAAAAAGTGGAAAATGGCCACTACTTTACACACACACATCGCTGCCTTCGCTCTCCCGACTCCACCACTTACATGCTAGTTATTATACTTTTCAGCACTAACCCCCTTAATCCGCTTGTGCAATCTATTTTATTCTTTTGCCCAACTTACTCGACATTTCAGACGCTTGCAGTCAAATGTGTCGGTTTGTTTGTTGATACGTTCGGCAATTGTTTGGCCATTAGAAATCCATTATTGTTGCTGGTCCATTGGCATCCAACGCCTGACCATCTATCTGGCCATACAAACAACCAACCAGTCATTCATCCATCCATCCATCCTCTCCAACAGCCAACCAGTCATTCATCTAGCCAACCAGCTAACCATCTGACGCGCTAACTACATACATACATAGATAGCGGCAATAGCCCTGCAATCCATTCATTCTTGTCTGCCGACCGAGTCTGGATTGTTAGCTGTTGACTGTTGCTTCCTGGCTGCTAGCTGTCATTGCTGATGTTACAGATGACTACGGCGATGATGATGCTGATGATGATTGTCGACAAACATATTGAAACAAATGAAGAACAAAGAAATCTCATTTAGTCCATCGGCACGGTCATGGCGCTGGTGCGGTGTACGCGCTGGTGTGCCGCTGTGGCAAGGCGTTTGTCTCTATGTATGCATGTGTGAATCTGCCATGCAATATGGCTTGTATTTCCTGATTGTCTCCTGCTATTGCAGCGAAAGTGCATTTCTTGTTGTTGCTGCTTGTTAACTACACACCAAGCTACACACACCTAGACGACTGCACCTAACGGCGGCTACTCGTCTGTAGCTAAATATTTGGTAATCAGTGTGTATTGGCAAGTCTCTGTCAGTCACTGCCAAGCCTTTGTACCCAATTGATTGCGCTGTGTTTGTTGTTTCCACTTTTTTTTGTCCAGCCATTTCACTCCTCCTGCTGCCGGCTACGGCTCTACGCAAACTTTTTGACTCTGCAAATTTGAGTTCTGCCAAATTAGAAATCAAAATTGAAGTAGATATTTTAATGGTGCTTCGATAAAGTGCATTCGGAGTAGCAGCAGTAGGTGCTCTTTATCATGCAGGCGAGTAAGTTGATCTCGAAGTATGCAATTGGTTTGAAATGATTTTTGCTTGCGAAATACCCAATTGCTTGAAGTGATTTGGGTTTGCTGACGGAAATTGTGAAAATTGCAGAAAATCCTGCTGAGTAGTTTTATATTTGTAGTCTTAACAGAAAGAATGGTAAGAACTATTGGTTTTATCTAAAGAGTGAGTACTTCTATTGCTTATGGTTGGTTTACTGATTACGTGGCCTCTGCTTAAGAAATAGTGCTGGTTTTACAAAACTTTAGACAGTGATAGTTTTTGGCACTTTATCTGAGAAGTCAATCTATACATGATATTCAAATTCTGTTGCATTGGATAGTGCAATCACAGTGAGGGACTTAAACTACTACCAAAAGTTATTATTCTTTCTTTTCTGAACAATCTTGAATACAGCAAAAATGATGGAGGACCCTTTATCTGCATCTGCGGTTGCTCTTAAGCCATATCTACCATGATAAGCCAAGAACTCACTGAATTTGTGTAAATGAAGGTTTTCAACATAGCTGATTTATATATTTTGGAGTCTCTTACTGCGAGTTATGGATAAATTCATTCTAAATCGGCAGAAGACTAGGCATACACATCGCCAATGTTTTCATCCATATCACCATACGTAATTTCTGAAGTTGAGATCACATAAATACCCATGTTTAGTTCCAAAGTACAACAAAGCTTAACCTCTTGCCTGGTTTTAGCGATCCTGTCTAACAAAGCGGCTTTCAAAAAGTGGACAAATGCTTTTAGAAAAGAGAACAAGTTGTGAAAAGTCATGTCTTTAAACAGTTTTATAACTCTTACAGCCAAGTATGATAGTCAAACTAGGCAAAAAAACTATTTTGTTCGAGTCATGCTGAGAATTCCATAACTTTAAGTAACCTTTTTCTTTTTCTTCTTTCCAGTTATATAGCAGTGGGTTGGTCTATAAACATGAAAACTTTGACAGAGGCAGTCATTTGCGAGGTCACGCTAGCGAAGCACTTTGTCTTATTATTGGATGCATGCCATGCTTCCGTTTGATGACGAGTATAAGGAGCTTTTCGTAGAAGCATCAACTCAACAATACGAACGACTTGGCCTAATCAGCGGATTCGTTTAATTTTTATGCGCTTACATGTACCTATGCCGAAGTAGAGCTCTTACAGTTTGTAATTCCATTTTAATCAGTATTTATCGCTCCGCGGAGGAATCCAAAGATCTTGCGTAGGACAATTCTCTCGAATGCTCCAAGTGCTTCTTCACCTCGGTTTATCTTCTATATTTCTGCTTCGTACTTGTATAATAGGACGGGAATAATGGAAGATTTAAAGAGTGTAATTTTTACTCGTCGAGAGAGGGATCTGTTTCTCAATTGCTTACCGATTCTGAGGTAGTATTTATTAGCAACAGTTGTTCTGCGCTTGTTCTGGAGGCTTAAATTATTGGTGAAATTAATATTGGTTCCGAAATGTACAAAGCTGAGCTTTTTCAAATGTATAACTGCCAACAGTGACGTAGTTGCTAAGGAGTGAGGAGTCTTTTTATAATGAACTTCAAGTATTTCGTCTTACCCTATCCCCACTATAAGACACAAATGGAGATCAAACTTCACACGAACGTAACCAATCTAAGAAAAAGGTATTTTGGGATCCGCCTTGACTGTGCAGATTATATGGAGCAATACGGTATAAATTTCATCTTGGTTCTAAGTTAGCCGCTTAAGCACAATTTCCTTAAGCCATTTTTACCATTTTTAACTACACTACGAGCGACTACCAGTCTCCAAAAATTAACGAGAAATAAAATCTGTTGATAATTACGCAAATAACTGTTATTCACTTGAGTGTATAAATACAAAAACTTGTCCGGGCTGATTTAAGTACTCGGCAGCTTCCAACTTCCAACTTCAACTACAACTGAAGCGACTCTTTCCACGCGGGAGTTTTATGGCCAGCAAAAGACAGAGTTACTTTTGAATTTCGAAGACTGGACATTAAACAACAAGACTAAAGAACAAAAAAAGAAAATAAAAGGACAATAAATATGTACAAGCAGCAAAGCAACAGTGCCTTGGGAGTAGAGTGAAGCAATTGCTGCTGCGGAAAACTTGCACAGCTTCTTGCAGGCTTACTCACTACTTTACGTCGTTCGTTTGCTACATCTTTTACTTTTAGTTAAAATTCGCCAACGCTTGCCTAAGCTTACGGCTCGGTTAATGTGTAAGCTTCGCCAGCCAGCGTCGTTGTTGCAGCCGACTCGCTTGTCAAAGTCAAAGTCACAACTAAAGTCCGAATTTGTAAATCTTTTTGTCACACAGCAGCCGCTTTTTGCGCAACAACAGAAACAAGCATACAAGAAAATAACAATTTCCAACAACTACTTGCACACACCAAGCGACAGCCAGCAGTTGGTTTGGTTGGCAACGCCATACAGCAGTGTGTGCGTTAGATTTTGGGCAGACCGGAGCCGTTTTGTGCCTTTGCAAAAGTAATTGCAAACATTTTGTTTTTGTTTTTTGTTATTTTTCGATTTTTTGTTTCTTGCGTCTTTCGTCGTCAGTTGGAAAATTGAATCTTGATTATGTGCGAGGCGAAATTAAGAAAGTTCTTTGCTTTGCGAAACGACCACGCAGTCGCCGGAAGGATAAGCGTCGGCGCAGCGGCAGTGCAGCAGCGGAAAAAATCTCTTTTGCTCTGTTTGTACTTTAACTCCACAGTAGTTATGCAGTTAGTTTTGCATTGAAATATTTATGCCTTTGTGACCGAAAGTTCGGACGCAAGCAAAAGGATTACAATTAATGCTAAGGCAGCCCGAAAAGCTTGTTGTAAATCGTGTGTGTGTGTTGGCTAAGAAGGCAGCAGAGTAATATCAAGTAAGTTGACTACTTTGCAAGTATGCAGACGAGCGGCTATAAGTAGCATTGCGCACAATTAATTAGTGTGTTGGCGTTTTTCTGGCTTCAGCTACAATTGCTGTGCAACAGACTCATTAACATTTTCGCCTTCCGCTGGTTATAGTGTTGTTGTTTTTATTACATTTTTTGCTAATAATAATGTCTTGAAGTAAAATGAATTTGTATAGTTCGGTTCAAGTGCAACAGGCGTGAGATATTTAGTGGCTTCGAAGCTTGCCACTAAAGATTGATGTTGCTATAGGCTGGTATTTGGGGGTAGCTTGTAGAAAAGTGTCTTAAAGGCATATAAATAAAGATTAAATGTTTCAGTAAACTCCTTAATATTTTTATTTGTATTAAACTTATTATTCTGGCCATTTGTTGGTATCGTAAATTTTGATCCGCTATAGCATATAACCACTATTCACTCAGCTATCAAAATCAAGTTCTTGTATAAAAGATTTCCTTACTTGTTAAGATATCTTCACGAAACTTGGCATGTATTATTTTACAGGACAGGGGGATATTTTGTAAAGATCGGATCACTATAGCTTATAGCTGCCATACATACTTACCCATCAAAATCAGGCTTTTGTATGGAAAGTTGTCTTAAAAGACATGATATCTTAACAAAATATGGCATATATTATTGTTTAAAGTTGTGCTATAATCGTCAGATATATTGTCTAGATCCGACCACTATAGCTTTTAGCTGCCATACAAACTCACCTATCAAAATTGAGTTCTTGTACGGAAAGTTTGCTTATATGGCTTGTTATCTTCACGAAATTCGGTATATATTATTGTCCAAAGCAGCGCTATAATATACGGCTTTTTTTAATGGAAAATTGTCTTCATACGCCCCTTTTTAAAAATAACTTTATGAAAATTTGGCATATACTATTGTTTAAAGTAGCGCTTTAATCGACGGATATATTGTACAAATCCGAGCACTATAGCTTATGGTTGTCATACAAACTTACATATCAAAATCGATTTCCTGTATGGAAAGTTATCTTAAATGGCATGAAAACCCCACGAAATTTGCTAACCTTCTTAACCTGTCTAACACAAAAATTGTGCCACAATAATAGCTAAACTGTCAGCAAAAAATGACTCAACTAAAGTTAATCAAAAATATCTATCAAAGCACACATTATAGCCCAACAAAAGGCACCCGATATTATTCACAGTAGCAAGACAATTTAAGCCAGCGATTAACGGCTCTAATTTGTGCACATTTTTATTACAATTCAATTAATGCAACACGATAACTTACAATACAGCTTAATAATGCCATAAACAAACAAGTTTATTTATTACCATAAGCAGCAACTAACCGAAAGTGAAAAAAAACTTAGCGCCTGGCCAACTACTCACGCCACACTTACACACTGATAATGCAACAACAACAATTAATTTATTTTTATTGCGATTTTTCTCGCTTGCAAATGAAAATTATCTTTCGTACTTTATGTGCAAATAAATGGGTATGAATATTTTAAGAGGGCCTAATAGGAAAAAAGAGGTGAGAGCCTGGCATTTCCGCGCTGAAAAGTTCTTTTTTTATTACTTTATATACTACACAACTGGGATAAAGCGATTGACTTGAATAATATTGCTATAAAACAGTAACCTAATCCTTAATTTTGTATTAATCATGGATAAAACTTCTTGATTATACATATATGTCGTCTTTTAAGTGATTTACGATTATAAGTCATTGAATTTTTTTATTAACCATATGAGAAGTTCAGATATTTTTTTTGCAACGAATGAAATGGTATGAATAAAATTGATAAATAGCAAAGGTATTTGTAGAATGTGATTCTGTAAGTAGATTACAATATCGTACAGGTATATAAGAACTTGAAAGGGATTTGGAATTAGGTTTGGTTAATCTGGTAGGCCAAAAAGCCACTGATAGTTCAGTTTGGTCCTTTACGGTGCTGGATGGATTTCATTTGCCAAGTCCAAGAGGAGTACTCATCGGATTACGCACTATAGGGCAATCAGTTTTTTTATTAATCGGTCGAGAAGTACAATTTTTTTTTATACGAACAAAATAATATACACAAAGTTGAAAAACAGCCTTGGTGTTTTCAGAGTGAAGAAAAGTGTACAGAAAAATGTGATTGTACCGATGGAATTAAAATGGGATAGCCTATCGAAAGCAATCCAAAATATATATTACATTTTATTAGAAGCAGACTTTTCTCTTATACTGTAAACTACTTGAAGCATCCTATCATCACACTGCAGCTCTATGAAATTCTACTTTTGCAAACATCTTCTCAGCTCATTTAGCTTATGCTCTGTTTATTGCAGTTTGCCAATTGCCAATACACTCCTTTTTTGTCTACCACAAATCCGCCTTTTCGCCCTGTTTTTTTTATAACCAAGTCATTACTCTGAAGTATGCCACAGCATATTAGTGTGCCATACACGTATTTTCAGACGAAATATTATTATTTCTCCAATAACATAACCTTTTGCCGAGCGCACATTAAGCATACCAACACCCGCCTATCAGCACAGTTTGCCAGCACTGTAACGGTCACTTGTATACTCCGTAAGTACGTATAGTTCGCATGTATGGTATTCTTCCATATTTCTGTATGTACTGCATGCTCCAATATCGATACAAGTCTCATCTATTTCTCCCACCTCGCTGCTATTATCATCATCATCAGCGCTGCGTACGTGTATGCTTTGGTTAAGTACTAACGTCCTCATAAATATTGATCTTTGTGAAATTGTCCCAACTTTGAGCATATTATCGTACGACCACAATGCAAGCAATTTCAATGCCTCATTAAATCTTGAGTGTTGCAAGAAAAGGAGTTGACATGCCTAGACTTACGAATGTGGGTATAGGAGGGACCAAAAAGGATAACAGACCATGTAGTTCGATATCATATTGTGTTTTTTTTATGCATACAAAGAGAGTATACGAGTATGGAATGAGTCTAAGAGCATGGCTATTAATTATAAGCAATAAATTGACACCTTGGATTTGAGGTTTTAGCCGAATTTGACATAGGTATTCGCTTAATCGCTTTTAAATAAGAAAGTTATGTTGTTTGTTGGTTTTTTTAGTTACAAAGTTATTTGGGTATAACTCGGGAGAAGATGATAAATGTCAACTAGGTAAGGTTAAGGTTAGATGGTTGATCCCTTACCATGACAGGGGAATCACACTAAAAGAAACTTAAAAATTTTGTGGAGTTCATTAAATGAACAAGAGTTTGAGAAATGATTATAACCACTTTAAAAAAGACGCCACTCTTGAAGGATATATTTTTATTATTTAATTTTTTAACCGAAAATATCTCCGAATTGCTAGAGAATTTTTAGCTTTAAAATCCAAAGTAAGTAAGTGTGACAAATACTTGAAAAATATACATAAACCACACCCACTTAAAGAATAGTTTGAGAATTATTAATAACCATTTTCAAAAAGATGATATTTTGAAGAAAATTAGCCTTCCTTAAAAATATATTATTATTACCTAATATTTTATCTGAACATATCTCTAAATTCTATCTATTTTTACCCAATTTTTTAACCGGAAATATATCGGAATTGTCATACATTAAAAAAAATTATTCTATTTGAAAAATATACAAAATCACACCCACTCAAAATAGAAGGCGTATTTTTTATTACTACTCAATTTTTTAACCGAAAATATTTCCGAATTGCTAGAGAACTTTTCGCTTTAAAATCTAAACCAAAATTGTCATACTTGAAAACCGTACACAAGCCACACCCACTCAAAGAATACATATGGCAAACAACAAACGTAAGTAATGCAATGTTAGACTGTTTTCAAATTTTCTAGACTCTTATGTTTGCCAAAAACTTTTGAGCGGCCATATTTCTTTTCAAATATACACATGTATTTACATATATATATTTGGCACTTCCTTCTTTGCTTATCGTGCTCGGCAAAACAACAAAAAAGTTATGCTCAACTGCCTAAAGGGCCCTTTCAAACTTAGGCACCCAAAGTTCTATATGCCCAGGCAGTTGTAAATTTATATCCCCAAACATACACATATACTTTCATAAGCGCGCTTACATATTTCCTCATTTAAAATAATCAAGAACTTCTGCAAAGTAGCCTTGGTCGTAACTCATCTTCTAAAACTGGCTGTTATTTGGTACACATACTCAATCAATTTGCTACGCGTAACCGAAATCAGTTGCTGCTTTGGGTAATAAGTTTTTCAGCTATCTTTTGTGGCGCTGCTTCATCTTATTTGCCGCGCAATTTTTCTTTATAACGCACATTTATTTTTAACTTCAAAAGTGTGCTGGAGTTTTCATATATTTTTTCAGTATTTTATTTACAGCTTTCTATATGTCAAAAGCATGTATGTATGTGCCTTAACCCTGCAGTCCCGTTAGTGGGGTATGTGTGGCCTTTGAGCTTACAATATTTAATTTTTCTGCAAAAAGATGCTATGCTGCTAATTGAAGCCTATATTATTAATAGCTCTACGTAAAGTAGCGTAATAGTTTACGAAAAAGCTGTTTTGAGTATCAAAATCAAACTAAGGGCGCCTGAGGGAAATGCTACACAATTTATTGAATCACAATTTCTGCATGTTATTGCTTCAGCTCACATCACTTTTCTTATAAAATTCTTTTCTTATAAATTTCACTTTTTTATAAAATGTTACTTTCAGAACTGAAAGCAAACTGCGCCTAAGTGCATTCTACACATTTTACTGAAATCTCTATTTCTGCATTTTATTGCTTCAGCTTATTCAGCCTATTTCAATTTCGGGTCATTATGTGAGGGTTAAATATAACTTCCTTCACGGCCTACAAAAAGAAATTGAAAGCCATATATTTATCAGTAGCTGATATTTAACATATAGACCGTTGTACCCTTTTCGCTGTTGAGCTGTCAAAAATTTGTAATTTTTTAGTAGCTGTGGCATACATTTACTTTCTTGAAGCTTTAAATATAAGCATGTTCGAATTTTAACGAACTGTTTATTTTAACTGTATGCCACATTTTTATCATTCCAAAACGACTCTTCGTAAGACAAAAGCCTAAAAGTATATATTTTTTTTGAATTTACGCCTAAATGTGTCTCATATAAGGGCTTTGGCGCAGGCATATTTCTGAGTGTCGGTAAAGTCTCAAAATAGCCGCCGGACTTTCAAACAATTCACAAATTTACAACTTGAAATTATCATAAAGCAAATCGTGGTTTTAATGTATTACTTTTCGCAGAATGGCGTTGATTGTTTGGTGATGAATGGAAGGACGAATATATAAATTGTTAAGGTTATGTAAAATAGGTGAGTCTGATGGCATAAATATGACTTACCTTAGCAGACTAAGGCCGGTATTTAAGTAGACAATGCTGAAAATGAAAAATAGAAAATTTTTAAAATTATTTATGAAGGTATAGATAAAGTTCAGCTTACGATATATATTATGCTTATAGAGAGAAGGGTGAAGTACGTTAAAAATAAATTATAAATAAAGAAAGATATAAGGTTTCATAGTGAGAGACTTATTTGAATGGCACACCCAATATGTATAAATATTTATGATTTATTTATTACTTTATTAATAAATTCAACTTGTTTCAGCTAAGAAGAAAGAAATAGAAGTTTATATATGTTATTGCAGTATTTTAGCATTTCGTCACTTTTGGGTGCATACCTTTTGGCGTGGATTTACGTAGAACTTAGTTAAGCCGCTATGACAGTTTTTCAAAACTCTCACCAAACATTCAGGTACGTAAAATACAAACATTTTACGATGCAAAGTTTACATAATAAGCCGCGATTCCAGATAGTGTTCGGGTTATAGGAATACATAACTGAACAGTGGGAAAATATGTTGCAATAATGTTATTGTAAAATTATGTGAAATATTTTTTTAAAAAAACGGCGGCAAAGAACTGACAAGTTGCATGCAACAGCTTCTGTGCAAGATATGGTCGGATGAAAGCATGCCCATCGATTGGAATCTATTGCGCCCCGCTTTTAAATTCAAAAAGGGGTCTCAATTACCGTGCGATAAGCCTCCATTTAAAATTGCATATAACGTCTTACCGAGCGTGTAGTGTGAAAGACTGTGGCTGACTGTGTATCAGTAAAGAAGAAAAAGAATAATAAGATACATATATAAGTACCTTTTGGAGGAAATTGTTCCATTTCTAAACTTTAATTTGTGAGAAATGTGCATTTGAAGTCACTGTACCGCTTACCCAAATTTGAAGTGTATTTATTTGTGCGTTGTTGCTGTTGCGCAGCGGTGCACTGTTGTCGCTTTCGTATCTGAACGCGTGATCAGTTTTGGGAGGCGCTTATACAACATGTCAAACGGATATCCGGCAAAGTACCTGAATGACCGCGTGACATGCATTTCATTAAGCTTGTATGCGAACAAAACAGACGAATTTACAAGTGCGCAGAGTTGAGAGTATTAGTGAGGACATAAAAGGTAGCATATACCAACTTAGATATGAAGCAAAACACAACGAAAATACTCTGTTACTAACACTATGTCAGCAAACTGACAGAAATCTGACAGTGGCATTTTAATTGCAGGCATCTGACAGAAGATATTTGACAACAGCCATCTGAGATCAGTTATTTGATGATAGACATTTGACAGTGGCAATTCGACAGCAACTGGCCGACAGCACCAATCTGACATCAACCAATCGACAGTTGCTATTTCACATCTTTGACAGCAGAAATTTGACAGTAGCAATCTAACAGTAGTCACTTGACAATAAATTCGACAGCATTCATTGAACAATAATAATCTGGCGGTATTTCACAAGCTCCTCATTCTTAACATGCATCTGACAGGAGATATTTTGTGGCACCCGTTTACCGAAAATAGCCATTCAACAGCTATGTTTTGACACAGCCTTCTGACAGAACATATTTGATAACAGTAATTTGACAGAATCGAACTAACAGCAGCCACTTGACAATAAATTCGACAGCAGCCATTGTATGCTGGTAATTTGACAGTAACAAAATTGGTTGCCTGCCAGCATCTGATAAGAGCCATTTTAGGTAATTTATTTTGACACCAGGCATTTCATAGTCGCATTTTCGTAATAACCTTTCAACAGCTGATTTTTAACAGCAGCCATCTGACAGAACATATTTGACAACAGAAACAAACTGACAGCAGTCACTTAACAACAATTTTGAAAACAGCCATTTGACAGCTGTCATATGACAATATCATTTTACGACATCCATTTGAAAACAGTGCTCAAAAGCAGCGCTCAAATACTATAAGCAGGCACTAATCTAAAGCATGCAATTAAATAAACACACAAACAAGTATGCCAATATGTATTAAAATGACCTAGAAACAAGCAGTTGACGGAAGCTGCCACAGGGAAGTTGCTACAAAATGCATCACCGAAAATTACCGAAATCGCACGCACACCGACATCAGCGGAATAAACAGGAGTGCAAACGCCAGTGACACGCTGATACACTCACCGGATATGCGATAGTCGTAGTACTACATCATTGGCGAGCAAAGACAGCAACACACGCGCACACATATTTTACTATATTCAAAACGGTGGATGTGTGTAAATTTGCTGAGCTGCAGGCACCGATAGCATAGATTGTTATAGCGCATAGCGTTGATGCGCCGTTAATAATGCCGCTAAACGTTAGAGAATCCAAGCTGCAGTGTTGTTTTTATTAACAGTGTTGCCTGCGCAATTCCTGTTTAGCCTGGCCTATGGCGCTCGGCAGCTGGGCGTGTGATGCTGCGTACGCAATGTACCTGCTCATAAATACATTAATGCATTTGGTCTAGGCAGGTATTGGTGTGCATGAATTTTAGAAACAATAAATGCTGTTATAGATTTTATGGCACGTTTACGGTGCGGAATTTTAATGAAATATTCACTATAACAAGTAGGTTAATAGCAAATTTAGATTAAATTTCAATCAAAAATGCGGCAAACGGGGATTTTGTGTGATCGTTGGAATAGAAATTGTGTTATGTGTATGAAAATAATAGTAGAAAGGCTATATGCAATTTTACTTCATACATGGTTTTACTCTTGGTGTAGTCTTGAACGCAGACATAGCACCTTTGGCATTCCCCGGAGAGTGTACCAAAGCTTCCTTCTAAGTAGTGATAACGCTTTCAACGCTTTCATGGACAGAGTATTTATGGACTGTAGCAACTCTACGTTGCAGCAGTAGCAATAGCACTCCAACCGCAGCGAACTGCTCCCTTCACAGCTGATGTAAGGTCGCTGGCGACATTGCAATTAGAGTCACTGTGACCGTCAGTGGTAGTAACCATTACTGCCATTGACTTTTGGGCTGATATCTCAGCCCAGTTTTCCTCTTTAAAAAGGGATAAAAGCTACAAAAGCTTTTCGCTGAACTTGCTGAGGTAATCTAGGATTTTTATGTAAGTCTATAGATGGGCAAAGGTGGATCTTCGAAACCAATTAATAATGCTTTTCATTGCAAGAAATGGGTTTCGAGTTTTCATATCTGGATATCCCTCGGCACACAGCCGCATTTTAAAACGTGTCTTAGTTTGGCTTAGATGCTATTTTACACTATCGGTTGTACTCTGATTTTTGTACATTGGTTGTGAGTTCAACTGGAGCGGTCAGCTGAGTACTTAAAGAACTCGAAAATATCAACTTATTTTTCAAATGAGTCTAATCTTGCTCAATAGATTGATCTGGCAAAGCTCTAACTTCGTTGACCCATTTGGAAAACAAATTTTTCGGAAATAAACAGAGCAGGTCTTCGTGTCGACGATAATCTAGTTATTCGAATCAAACTTCTACTCGACGTTCTCACAACAAAAAGGAAGCCGCTTCTCAGCACAGGTTTTACAGAGTTTTCCCAGAGTTTCTACCTGGATCCCAGGCCCTCAATCGTCTTAGCTCCTTAACAATAAAAAGTTCAATCAAGCGGCAACAAAACTCCAAACCCATTGGTGGTCATGGCGTATTGCTACCGAAGCCAATCATTTCTGTACATACTCACTCTACCTACAAACTTGAACTCCTTGACCATGACAGTCGGCAAGTGATTTTAAATTGCAATTCCTGCGGCTTTCAATTGGATTTTAAAACGAGCAAAACGCTTGTTAACGGCAAAGTTTTCACCACAATAACAACAACATATAGCGCAAACTTTCAAACAGCTATGCGTCTGTGTACACCGCCACAAAAATATTTGCACATGTCGAACGGTAAGTGGGCGTGCCGCATTCGACTTGTAATTGCATTATTTATTTACACAAACAATTGAGAAATTTTGCCAATATTTTTCGCTAGACTAAACATAGAATTCCAATACCCAGCCAAGGCTTGTGTCAGTCAGCAATTATGCGCCACTTTGCATACATTGAGGCGCATTGACTTTGTCATTGATTTTCGTAGGAATGAGTGCGCACGCTGAAAGCCAACATATGTGCGCGTATATCTACAATAGCAACAACAGCAATGCGCACTGAGCACTTGGGAGTCGACTTGGTCTTTAATTGCATTTAATTGAATGCAATTTAAGTTGAACTGTTGTTTGAATTGTTTACACTTGTTTATGCGGCAGCAATGTCGCCAATTACTTGCCATCTGATTGGTTTCACATTTCAGGGGAGTTTTTTTTTTTGTTTTTTTGTTTTGCATTGTATGCCCAAGTATTCTTGGGTGGATGGAGTGGAAAAATGGAGAAATTCGCGGTGGAAAGGAACCTAGAAAAGTACACATGTCTAAAGCCTCTAAATAGCAATATGCGGTAGATATGAATTGGAAAGGATAGTACTACGTATACGAGACGATGCATAAAAAAACGCTAGCGGTATATCTGGAATACCGTATGTAGATTCGATGTTTCTTCTTCTAATGGTATTGAGATCTACGAGATAATTCTATAGAGTTTGAATTTTAAAATAATTGTTGTACCGGATAGCGCCGAGTACCCGAGACCTCGATAGAGTGCTTGGGATTCTTCCGATTAGTTATGTGGTATGTTGCTGATACATTTGAGGTGGACTAGTGGCTAATACCTGCGACTAACTTAGAGAAACATTTAGGAGATATAAAAACCCCATCTCTATTCCTATAGTAATCTGTATATTTTTCATTTTTGTTCCCTGATTCTTGAAGTTCTCACTCGGAGCTCGTGACTTACACTTCCAATGAGTAAAATGTAGGGTAGAGTGTCGCCCTTACGAACGCTAAACTCCATTAAGTATAGTATAGCACGGTCTTAAGTAGAATTATTAGAATTATTGCTAAATAATGGTGTCTGAATTATACTTGAACGCCACTTCCAAGCAAGAAAAACTCTACACGAGGCTTCAAAAATAATACCGATTGTGTCATTATTTCAGATACTTAATATCGTTTTGCGCCTTTTCGTTGGTATCCCTGTTAAATTTTAGACGAAGCGGAGTCCTGTTTTGTTTAGAACGGGCCGATGGACAAATCCGGATATTAGAGAGATGAAAAAATGTTACGTAGTCCGGTGATTCGACTCTTAGGTGTTGTATGCGGACAAGGAGCTGCAGTTGGATGAACGAGTTTCAACATAGTTATGAGTTGTTGTTTGATGAACCACGCCTAGTTATGTCGAAATCAGCTAGCTTTGAGAACTGCGAGACAAAGGTCTATAATCTTGTATTATAAGTACGCGAATTGAAGGCCTAAGAGGACCTTAAAAGAGTGCGTAAGTTGATGGCGTGAGATCGTTTCCACGACGGTCGGGTTAAAGTACCCGAAAGACTCGGATTTTTGTCCGGCCAAGGATTGTTAACTCGGCAGCATTCCTCGAAATTACTTCAGGAACGCACGACAGTCGGGTCTAAGTACTCGGAATTGACTCGGATTTTACGCGGCCCAGGTCTGTTCACTCGGCCCACGGTCGGCAAAGGTAGCCAACTTTTGCTCAAACCGGATAACAAAAGACGCAGTGAGATGACTTTTTTTGATATGTAAGCACAACCTAAAGAGGTTTTTGCGTCCTTTCCTAATCGTCGACGAAGCACACAATATACGCTAGAGAACAAGTAACAGTCGAAACTGTAGACTTTATCTGATGAACGAAGACGGACCTAACGTTGGGAAAGTGTTAGTGTTCAGTATTATGAGATCCATAAGCTGTGACCTAAATTTACCATCTGGAAAAGGTATAACCGCCTGCGGGGCTTACATTGTCGAATGTTGGGACGATATGACGATTAACTATGAAAACAAACGGCCCCGTTTGACGAAGATACAGGACTTTTCCTTCATGACAACTCGCTAGCTCACAGCTCCAACCTCTTTACGGCCTGGTGTAGGCAATGAACTGCGGACACAGTCAACGTATTTTAGAGATTTGGTCCCAAGTGATAATTTTTTCTTCTTAAACTTGAAAAGCCACTCAGTGCACAGAAAAGTGAGTGGAATAAGAAGTTAATCGGTGCCATGGAGGAAAGAAAAAAGTGAGTGAAATAGGAAGACAATCGGTGACAAGGAGCCCTATTTTTCCAACCGATTTCTGATTTTCAGATGGTTTAAAAGAGATGAAGCAGTGTTGGCTCAAATATTTCGCGCTATAATGTTACTGTGTTTAGAAATAAGTCGCAATTTGTCAAAACTTTATTTTTATTTTGTTGTCTGAGTGTCTATCGGACCCCATCTTATAAAACCAAGCACTCTTAGTCATTTCTTAAACTTCTGTGTAGCCAAATCTATTCGTATATTGAAGCTGAGGCTTTGTGAGCTGAGCCTATTGTAGTCTATCTCTAGCAAGTTAGTAAAGAGTGAAACATTTCTCAGCAGAATATGTGATTGTTCGAATAGAATATGACTCTACTGATACTGATTTTGCAACAGTCTCACTCACACTAAACTGTAAGTCATGGCAAGATAGCTGCCAGAGACAATAGACGCTAATAAGAATCTGGCATTGAACAGCGCCAAGCGCTTGTTAGGCATATTAAACATTCATTATATACATATGTACATATAAGGCAGACACTATTTGCGCTTCATTAATATTCACTAAGTATTAAACAATTAATTACGAAACAATTGCAAGTGGCAACACCACCACACGCACAGCGCTGAGAAGAAGCACAAAATAATTAAATACGCAGGCAAATAGTAGGCAAAAAACAAAGCAGAGACGGCAAATATTGAAGGTGCAGCAATGCCAGCTGCATTTGACTTACGCCGAGCAACAACAACAACAGCAAAAACGGCAAGCTCAAGCTGTGCAAATAAGGAATGAAACAATAAGTGCAAGCCAAGTAGAAGATACTCGAAAACAAATTGACGGCATTCGATGAATGCGCAAATGAATGACGCTATAGACAAGAGTCATGCAAGCAAACGCAAATGTGTTTGTGTGTGTGTACGACCGCCTGCCTATGTGTGCGTGCATGAGCAATTGAATAAGTGAGTGATTGCCAATGCAGCTATGCTATTTTGCATTTTATGGATACACTTGCTGGCGCAGACAGTAAACAATTCCACATTGTTGCTGTTGTTGCTGTTTGCTGCTTGCTGCTGCTGCGGTAACTGCGGCTACGACGATTGCCAACAGTGTGATGGCTGGCCATAACGAATGATGGACTGTAGCAAACAGCAAGTCACAGGAGACACATAGCGAGACGAGATGTGTTGCTGCATGCATTGCACAACAACAACAAAGCTGGAAAAATTAAATGCCAACAAACAGGCAGGCAGGCAGACAGGCAGACAGCCGAGATAGTCAAAGCAGCAGACAAACAATTGTTACTGATACGCAACGGCAGGCAAGGCAAGACAACAAAAGGGTTAAAGTTGCGTATCTCTGCATGTGAGAGAGTGTGTGTGACGGTGTGTGTTTAACGGCAAGCAAATAATTGCAAACGCAGCGTTTGCTTATAGGAAATACTCTTGAGAATTCCACAGCGCAAATATTTCGCACACGCACACAACAAAAATACAACAACAAAGTACAACAACACTTTTGACAAGAAACGGCGAAACAGCTGGACGCATGCAAAATATAAAGGGTGATTTTTTTGAGGTTAGGATTTTCATGCATTAGTATTTGACAGATTACGTGGGATTTCAGACATGGTGTCAAAGAGAAAGATGCTCAGTATGCTTTGACATTTCATCATGAATAGACTTACTAACGAGCAACGCTTGCAAATCATTGAATTTTATTACCAAAAATCAGTGTTCGGTTCGAAATGTGTTTCGCGCTCGCGCTATCGACAAATTTTGTTCAGCGATGAGGCTCATTTCTGGTTGAATGGCTACGTAAATAAGCAAAATTGCCGCATTTGGGGTGAAGAGCAACCAGAAGCCGTTCAAGAACTGCCCATGCATCCCGAAAAATGCACTGTTTGGTGTGGTTTGTACGCTGGTGGAATCATTGGACCGTATTTTTTCAAAGATGCTGTTGGACGCAACGTTACGGTGAATGGCGATCGCTATCGTTCGATGCTAACAAACTTTTTGTTGCCAAAAATGGAAGAACTGAACTTGGTTGACATGTGGTTTCAACAAGATGGCGCTACATGCCACACAGCTCGCGATTCTATTGCCATTTTGAGGGAAAACTTCGGACAACAATTCATCTCAAGAAATGGACCCGTAAGTTGGCCACCAAGATCATGCGATTTAACGCCTTTAGACTATTTTTTGTGGGGCTACGTCAAGTCTAAAGTCTACAGAAATAAGCCAGCAACTATTCCAGCTTTGGAAGACAACATTTCCGAAGAAATTCGGGCTATTCCGGCCGAAATGCTCGAAAAAGTTGCCCAAAATTGGACTTTCCGAATGGACCACCTAAGACGCAGCCGCGGTCAACATTTAAATGAAATTATCTTCAAAAAGTAAATGTCATGAACCAATCTAACGTTTCAAATAAAGAACCGATGAGATTTTGCAAATTTTATGCGTTTTTTTTTTTTAAAAAGTTATCAAGCTCTTAAAAAATCACCCTTTATATTTGACAGTAACAATACAAAGGATATTAAGCAGCAAGAAATTGCTTACACATATGCGGCAGGTGGGTGAGAGAATGTGTGTTTGCGCTTGTGCGTTGCGACAGACAGCCAGACAGACGGCCCTGCTGATAGGCAATTCCAAAGTTCGCATGTAAGTTTACAGGGGTGTAGGCTGCCAGGCTGGCAGGCAGACACAACACGCCGTTACAGCATGTTTGTGCAACACGGCAGTTTGAGTGATTGAAAGGCGCGTTCGACAGATGCGCAAACATTCGGACAGACAGACAGACAGTCGGAGTTGGTTGAGAAGCAATGACAATTGACTGTGTATCTCCACTCAACTCAACTCAGTCGTGCTGCGGCAGGGCTCGGCTGGGAGTAGCGACATACCGCACGACTATGCAAATGTAAATAAAATTTCCAGCTTCAGCATGATTGACTGTGCGGCAAATAACAATAGAAGCAGCAAAAACAGCAAACAGCAATAATAATACAAATAAACAAGTATAATGCGATTTATTTACTGCTGCCGCCCCAAAATTTAATTTAATCATTTCAGACAATGCTAAATACATACGAATTTAATGACAATTGACAACACAATGCGGCAACATTTAACGAAGTTGCTTTGGATATGATGGATATGCCCATACTTCGGGATATTTTCAGACGTAAAGTGATACGAAAATGAGTGCTAAAATAGCAGAGCGGTAAGCAATGCCATAAAGATGCGGAGGGCGGAATCAGCTTGAATGTAAAACTCCAAAACTCAAGAAAATTTAGAATAAATCGAATTTTACGTGAGGAGTCGAACAAGCTACTAATTTGAGATGCACTAACCATAATGGAAAAGTTTCTGCAAAAAAAGTAGATTGCTGATATGCCTCTACATTCAGGGATATTCACGCCATGCATACTTCTCCGTCGGATAACTTAAAGATTTAAATAGAAAGTGGATCTTGTACGATGAACATAAACTTTCAATGTTGCTTGATTCTCACTTTCCGAGCAATAAATTTCCAGGAGAGGTGGCTTTCGGAGTGCCGCAAGCAAATGGTGCAGCCTTTGACGGCCTTCTGAATGAACGGAATAAGACTTGGGCGATCACTCGTTCAAACCAGTCCTATCTATCCTATCAAGCTATCTATGCTATCATGCAACTAGCTATCAACCTTTTATGCGAATTTCGTAAGACTGGAATATATTCCATTAGACTGGAGGTGAGTCAGAATTGCGTTCAACCCGAAAGTTGCTAAAAGCACCCACGTCCCAGGTAAGGACTTTAGGACCATCAACCTCTCCTCTTCTTTACCGAAAACTTGTGAAATGCTAAAAGACTGACTTATAAAGCAAAGCATTTCGATTGATCAACTCTAAAAGCTCAAAACGTTTAACGTAAAGGTAGGTAAGTGGATATTGCCATGCATATTAATGAGCCATGACCTGATGAAGCCTTAAAGCACTAGCTGTTGGAAGCTTTCTACCATACTGAGATCTTGAACATAATGGATGCCGTGTACATAATTGCCTAGGCGGACAATGTAGCAAATTATGAAGTGCCGTACACGAGTTGATGCATGGGTATCTCAGCATGGTAACTAATTGGACGGACGGAAGTTGCATGGCCATTAATCTGAATAAGACTGAGCTGGTTTTATTTACTAGGATATACAAAATCCCTGAGACAACACTGCGGTGGATGGGATTAATCCATTTTCAACCTGGGGTTGCAGTAAATTATTTAGGGATCGTCCTAGATAGGGAGCTTTCGTTGAAGCCTTGTATCGAGTAGAGAGCAAAGAAGGCATCAATTACCTTATACAGCTGCAGAAGAGCCAATATTGTATTGGGTCTTTGTGCGGTGGAGGGCTCTAGAAAAGACAATACTTGAAAGGAAGCTCGTGAGCGCCTAAAGAGCGCGCTTATCACCATGTGTCACTAAAGTCCACTCCAACCATGGCACTTAATGCGATGTTGCATGTATATCCGTAAATATCGCTGGGAGGTGCAATCCGCGAAATCTAGATTTCTAAATAAGCACAAGTATAGTGGAGTCATCAGACCACACTTTGAAGGCTTTTTACTTTATTATAAGACTAAAATGCATTAAAAGATGCAGCGGAATCGCAAGCGATTGTAAGGCTGATGAGCTGGGAAGAAAAGGTATCATAGCTCTTTGCTATCAGTGGAATGAAAAGGAGACCGTGGGGCTTCGCGATCACTTGGCCAGTGCTGACCTACAAACAGGTCATGCGCTGTTGCAAGTTCCTTTTGTCTCAATATTCAAGAATATTCTTTTCTCTCAGTAGTGCTAGTCTCTTTCTAGTTATGAGAGTTGTAAGAAGCCATTGGCGTCCATATTGTAAGCTCATGTGAGAACAGATGCCTCTCGACCTTCCCAAGCGACATCGCTTCGTTTAATGGACTCTTGAAAAGTTTCAAAAAGATCCACCATTTTTGAGCCAAATTGTCACCAATGAGGCCCATTTCCATGGTAAACAAGCAAAATCACCGCATTTGGGATGAAGAGCAACACTTCGGTGAGCAAATAATTTCACGTTTTGGAAAGCTCGATTGGCCACCAGGAACGTGTGATGTCACAGACTTTTTTTCAGTGCATTTGTAAAGTTTAAAATCTATGCGGACAATCCTGCCGCCACTCAGGCCTTGCAGCAAAACATCACTCGTGTCATTCGTCACTTGTCAGTCGAAATGCTGGAACGAGTCATCGAAAAATGGACTCAACGAATGGATCTTCTAAGATGCAGCCGCGGTCAACATTTGAAAGAGATAATCTTAAAAAAAAAAAAAATGCCAAGGAAGGTTCTTTTGAATGGTCATAAATATTCCCTATTAAATTTAAATTCTCTGTGTTTTTTTCTAAATATAAGTAGGGAGCCTCGAAATAGATCACCCTTTATAATGAAGTAACAGAGTTAAGCTTAAAGCACATCAGACGAATTCTAATGGGATAGCGCCGCGATTACAAAGATCTTCCTATTCCAACGTCAATCTCACCTACACTTTGGTGCTTTCTATAGATAACAGAAGAAACTGTGATTATCAAATAAGGGCGGTATAGCCCTAGCACCCAGCCTCCTAGGGAAAATGTGAGCATATAGCTCAAGGTGTAACAAGCTACCACGTACCTGGTGCTCGACCTCGACCAATTCGACAATCAATTCGTCAGTAATTAATTGTTAAGTAAGCAAAGGCAGGCCAAAGCTCACAAAGAACTTTTGTACCATAAGATGATGACGCCAATAGTAGTTCTATAATAGAAATTCAAATAGATGGTATATTTCGACAACGGAGAAGATTTTAGCAAAAAAATTCTCAGGCTATTGTAGACATCTATATTTTATTGGCTCAATCAAAAAAAATTCGGGTTTATATCTTCTTCCCCTCTAAGTATTCAGAGGAGCCACTTGTTTTTCCTATCCAAAGAGGGGTTAAAAATTTTTGGAAAACTTTTACAATGCTCTGGGCATCAGTGAAATTAAAAGTGTGTCAGTGTCCAACATAAAACATCCTCATATTATCAATATTATTATGTAATTACTTCCGCAGCAAGACATTTGATACATTCAATATCTGCTTACCACAACGCAATTCAATTATCGCGCTCATTATGGAAATAAGTCGGTTTTAAATTACACTATTGCCCTAGAGCTATAGCGCAGCGGAAATCAATAAATAAGGAAATGAAAAAATGCAGTCATTGCAAAACTGTAAATTCTCCCCCCAGGGACAATTTCGCTTACTGCTTATGCCACATAAAAAATGCCACAAACCACGAAAGCCTCCGACGCCAACTTTTGCACTTAATTAAGCCGCTTGCATGTCACTCAAATGACCTTCAAACATAATTTTTGATTGCTTTGACAAGTTCGTACACTAGTCAACTACAATTACAACTACAAGCACAACTATGTCGGCTCACCTGCAGGCAAATGCAGGTGAAATGCCAACACAAAAACGCTGCTCACAAAAAGTTTGCATAAAAGCGGAAAGGCATGCATGTATGTATGTGTGCATTTGAGGCAGCGGAGAAAAGATGAATTCATAAATTGAATTCACGCAAACTGGCAGCTGTCAATGTCAGTCCGTGTTGTCGTTGTCGCAGTCGCCGTTGTTGCACAAGTGATGCTTTTTCATAGCATACCACAAGGCGCGCGCCGCCTTGCCCGGCCAATATGCAACTGACTGACTGACAATTGTATGCAGCAGCAGCAACGAGAATGAATGAATGAGAGCACAATGGTGTGGGATGGGTTAGCAGTTGGACGGCGGCAATTTGTGTGTGTGGAGACTGATTTCGCAACACCCGACAAAAAGTTTTTAATTACATTACGAAACTGTGTAACTAGTGAAAGCAGCGGAGGAGGTGAAGGGCGATGTGGAAATGCAAGCGCAAGTGCAGCTGTAGAAGTACTCGCACAAGTAGTTGTAGTTGTAAGAAAGGGCTTGACGTCGGAGATGGCTCTGCTATAATGAGGCAAAACCTTTGCACAGGCATGCAAAGAAACGTGGCGGCGTAGCGGGACGCACTTGGACTTGTCATTAAAGTGAGTTTTGTTTTACTTTTTGCCTCACCTTTTCATTACCAACTTTTGTTGCAAGGTTGTCTTATTTGTTGCCTTTTGAAAGCCGTAATTGACATGAATTGATGAGCTGAACTGCGTCACTCTGTCAAAGTAATAAAAATTAAAGAACAAAAATGTCTTTAATAAAGAAACGTCAGTGTAAATGACATATTTTTTGTTGGCAATGTCAATTCATGGCTGAAGGGATTGGTGGAAATTCTTTGTAAATGATGTTTGTGAATTTATATTTAATGTCTTTTAGCATTAAGTTCCATATCTGTAACAGATAAGTTTTGAGATCAATACAGTTCTTGAAAACGTCATCGTTGGCCTCGTCTGGCATCATTGACATGGTCCAGCGACAACCGACTTCGTTAGAATCGTTTGGCATGATTTTGTATCGTCTATTTTTGTCGGTATCATCTTGCTTTGTTGCATTCTTCCAGCCGAATCTGGCGTCCTTAACATCGTCCAGCGTCATATGACTCCATATGAGATGTCCGGCATCATTTTAATTCATCCATTTTTTATGGTATCGCCTTGCTTCGTTAGAATTCGTCATCGTCTGGTACATTCCAGCAGAATCTAGTATAATCTGGCGTTCTTAACATCGTCCGGCGTCATCTGGCTTCGTTAGAATCCTCTTGAAAAGTTTCGACTCATCCATTTTTGTTCCTGACGTCTTGCTTCGTTCGCAATCAACATTGTCTGGTACTTTCCAGCAGGATCTGGTATTATCTAGCATACTTAATATCGTCTGGTGTCTTCTGGCTCCATTAGAAACGTCCGGCTTCGTTTTGAATCGTCCATTTTTCTTATAACGTCTTGCTTTGTTAGCGTTCGTGATTGTCTGGTATATTCCGACAACATCTAGCATTATCTGGAACGTTCAACATCGATCAGTATTGTTGCCACCGTTCGATGTCGTCGAACATCGTTGAATTGGCATTGTTTGCATCACTAACAACGTCCCACATCATGGGATCTCTGTGGCTCTGTTAGAAACGTCCGGCATCTTGTTGTATAGTCCATTTTTGTGGGACAAGTCTTACTGCATTAACATTATCCTTCATCGTTTTCATTTAGCGCTATCTGCTATCATCCGGCAGCATTTAATATTGTTTGAAATCGTTCAAATTGATTAACACCGCCCAAAAATGTTGGTATCGTCTTACATTGTTAGCATCTCCGGCGATAATCTAACTTCTTCCGTTATCTTTTTGAATCATCCAGCTTTAAGGAGATCCGACAACATTTGTATTCGTCCGGTATCGTCCGGTATTGCCAGGTATTATTTGATATCGTTCGCTATCGCCTTGCACCATTTCGGTATAATATGGCTTCATCCGGCATCTTTTTGATCGTAGCATCTGAAACCCCTTTGGGCTCGTTCGGTATCGCCTTGCACTATCATCATTTCAGTATTTGTTGCATCTTGTTACTTTGCAACCTCTTTTTGGTATCGAAAAAACCAGAGAATTCAATATCTAGAACATATATTGGTTCACTTAGCGTATCCAACCCACTTTATCTTTAAAGGGGAACTCATCCTGAACCACTGATCAGCCGGAATCCTTCATTTTGTCTCATCAAATGTTCAAATGATGTTTTTATCTTCGTCACATTTCATTAACTTCATACCTCTTAGAACCTCCTTTTATATATTTAAGCGAATTTCTAATTTCAAAGACCAAAACCAACAATAAGGACCTGTATTTATTTAGTACGTGGTTTGAGGCCTTTTGGAATGTGAGATACTCTTGTCAGTCTCGCAAGCTTAATAGCTGTCTGTCAATCGAGTGTTAATGTAACGGTAAACTGTTTAATTTCAATGTAATTTGAGCTCAGCAAAGTTTTCAAGTATTTTACTAAGAAGTAGAAGAAATGAAGGAGAAGTAGAAGAAATGTAGGAAATCGAAATACGAAACAACAAAGAGACAGTTCAGAATCAATATTGTAAGCAACATAGCCGAGAGTTTTGCTTGATGAGTCAAGTTGTCTAGAGTACTTACTCTCTCTGCTACTAAAATTCGAATAACTTCCTTTTAATGGAGCTATGAACAGTGAAAATTTATAATTACATGCATACATCTAAAGGAAAAATGCTTGAATGAAATGAATGAATATTTAAAAGCGGATTTCAAAATTATTTAGCTTCCTATATATTCAGCGTTTTCGGCTTCGTAGGTCCCTTAATAACTATATATGGCCTCTGAAAGAGCAAATCTACAAGTTTTCAAGTATTTTTGGAATAGCACTTAACGATTTTGAATAACCTGGAAGTAGGATCATTACCATTTATTGCATTTGAAGTACATATTCAGAATATAAGCCACAGTAGCGTCATCTAGCGTTTGTAAGAGTTACAGGAACACACTACAGTGGCTCCATAACACTGCCTTGGAATTATATAAAATTGGAGAGCCACACATATAAAACACAACAATTTATTCTTACATATTTACATGTATATCACTTATACACACTGATAGTCTAACTTATTTGGCGGCGGGCACTCTAATCTACGAATACAAAGTGTCACAATCCATATCCATTTGCTACATTTTCCAGTTTGCATATTGCTCTGAGACTACATTTTACACCACACCAGCCACTTGCGAGTACACGCCAGCAGCCCCTCATATAAATGGAGATAAATTAATCTCGCTAGTGTCAACACTTCGAACGGTCCCTGACCGCCGTCGGCGCACAAACGCCCGCCCACATTCGCTATGCCCCACGCGCGCACCGCTTTTGCCTCAGGCGTCAATAGTCAAGTGAGAATTCACGCCAATGCCAACCCAAGGCTCCGGCTATGCATTTGTATATATGCGTATGTTGTGTGTGTGTATGTAGTTAGCGCGCCTGCAGCGGAGAGCAGAGCCTTGACAGCAATATTGCAATGCAATTGTTCGCTTTGAACAAATAAATTAATCGCGTGCAACAGCACAACAAAACGTCACAAATACAGGCACAGATATGCACAAATACTTTAATATATATATGTATGTGGTTACTGATACATTGCGAGCGCTCAGAGACGCGGCGTAAATGCTATTGTGTTGCGGGCGTACTTTGCTGGCTGGTGAGCTGGCAATAAGCTGTCGCTTGCCTTGACGGTGGTAACAATTAATAATGGCTTCAGTTCATTGCACGCATTCATGTTGGTCACACACACACAAAACATACATACACATACACAAACAATTATATGGTAATGGGTATGTCAATAAAACTAGAAAATTGTGGAGAAAATAACAGAAATCTATTTGAGTTATGCGGATGGAAGTGAGTGAGGGTGTATAGTATGTGTACGATTCTAAGTATGTACATATTAGACAGATATATGTATTTGCGTGTATGTATATCCATTTCTATATATAAAAATGCCTGTAAGTGTAACACAAGCTTACTATCTATTGTCATCCACGGCTAATCCAGCCATCGAACCTTTTAGACACCTCAAACCTCCACCACACATGCTCGGCATTACCCCTCAACCATTAACACACCTTCCCCCACACACCTTCCAACGTTATCACAGTATTGCCCACACACCCACACATGCGCAATTTATGCCCACAAATCATCATGAAAATGATACCTTATCAAACATTCATTTATTTATAGGAATCGCTCATTCTTTCGACGTTCATAATAAGTTTGCGCATCCACCACCACCCGCCGCTTATCCACGCCAATTTTGCAATTTGCCGCAGCCACTAGCCACACACAGACATACATACATGCGGACAGACAGGGGTGCATACTAAGTCAATATTTAGTTTGCAATTGTTATTCAGTGCAGGCGCACCAATCAATGGCAGCTCACTTACTTCGGCCAACCAAGTTGCATAGGTCTCTATCATTTTTGTTTTTGTTGTTATTGTACGCCTGTAAGACTCATACTACGCCCTTGTCCTTACTCTATACTTCACAGGCATCAGTGTGAGTTGAATGGACTTGTAAGTGATATGCGTTGCTCGATTGTTGGCAGTAAGGATTTTCAGTTCCAATGCTTTATGTCAGCATAATGATGTTGGCTGAAGGATAATAAAGTGATATTTGTCTTGGGATAATAATTATATTTTAGGAAGACGCAGCTGGTCAACGATATGCATGCGAAGTGCGTGCCGAGGCTAAAGTGCCATTTTGATTGAATGAAATGGCAGAGTTCATATATTGAGACAGAAATATATTAAAGCGGCTTGGAAAATATTGAAACATTAAGCTTATATAAGGTGGATTTTATGAAGATATCTTGCAATTATTTTTTTAATTCAAAAACAAGACTTGATCATTGAAAATAGCTATGTAACTATATAAGCTATAGAGTTCCGACAAATGAACAGCTTCTTGAGCAGAAAAGGATGTGTGCAACTTTTCAGAACGACATCTCAAAAATGCAGGGTTAGCTCGATTCTGTGTACTGAATCACGCAGTGTTTTGACAAAGCCGCGTCAAATTTGATCATCTACAAGATCTGAATATACATGATCAGAGCGACATTAAAAACTGCAGGGTTATCGATTCTGTGTATTGAATCACGCAGTGTATTTGGACCAGTCCGGGTCAAATTTGATCATCTGCAAGATCTGAATATACATGATCAGAGCGAACAGTGGAATATAAAAATATATATAATATATAATAAAATATATATTCTACATATCTGGACGGCGCAGCGTACATATTTGGACCAGTCCGGGTCCAATTTGATCATCTGTAAGATCGAAATATACATGACCAGAGCGAACAGTGGACATATATTAACCACCGCAATTCCGTTAACTACTCGCTTTTTGCTCTGCTTGCTCAAACACCTAACTTCGACTAACTCTGCTGTTGCTCGATTAAACCAATGATGTAACTGTAGCGATATTAGTTGTTTTTGTGTTTATTGCTTCAACAAATTCACTCTTTTCCGCTAAGTCCGACAGCTTGCACAACAAAAATTAGTCTTTATGAGTTTTCGCACCACAGCGATACACAAGAGATTGCGCAAATGTCACAAAACTGCACTGACTCCTTTCCCTGTGTATGTATGTTTGAGCAGCAGCATTCTTTACATCCTTGGTGAGCACAGTAATATGGTTATAAGAATGAAGTTCACGCAAATGTTGCATGCAACTGACTGTCGCAAATAGTTATGCCAGTTGTGGCCATAATTCGTTGCCTACTTGCAGGCGCAATGAGAGTTGCGATGGAAACTAAGCTCACATGCATCTCAGCGTGTGTGTGTGAGTGTATGCGTGCTTAGTAATCAAGGCTTAAGGCACTATTTGTGTCATTTAGCGCTACATAAAGTTGCCACAACAAAATACTATCTTCTACTTTTACAGATATGCCACCGCATTTGCCACTCCCCACAAATAATAACCCGCACTTAATGAGTTTGACACTTTGCATGCGTCGCACACACACACATACATATGTCGACTTACTGCCTGTATACTACTTATTTACAAGCACACATGCTTACTTTTTATGCACTTGCTTAGGAGTGCTTAAATACTTGGACTGGACTCATAAAAAAGCGCTCAGCAGTTAGGGTCTGCAGTGCTAAAAACCAGCGCCTCGTAAAAGACAAAAACTGCGAGTAATGTTGCAAGCACCACAAACAAACTGCTGTACGCGCTCAACATATGTGTGTGTATGTGTGTGGGTGCGCCTCTTTTGCTGCTTGTCGTTTCACTTTTTGACAGTTATCAGCCCCCGCTGGAGCTTGCGCCAGCGCTCGCCATTTGTTTATACCCAAAGCTCGTTCATTGCAGCGCCGCACAACTTGCAACATTTTGTGCATTTTGTTGTTTTGTGGCATTTATGCAGTGTATTTGCTGCACACAGTAAACTTTTGTGGGCCCAAAACTTTTCTTTGTTACTTCCATACATAGATTTTTAGTTGCGCCAACAACAACAAACACAAACGCTGCACAAAAAACAAACAAACAAAGCGACAGCTGCAGCCATGCCAACATTGCCAACAGTTTGTGGTCACTTTTACGATTTCCTACACTTTAGTACAACAAAATATTCGTAATAAAAACTAAAAATAAAAGAAAATAAAGCAGAAGCTCCAGAGAACTTAAAAATATTACCAAACCACCAACAACAAGTGTGTAAAATACAATAATAGCTGTTGCATGTGGCGTTAGTTGTACAGTTACACCCACATATTCGTAAATGCATAGACGTGTGGCACTTTACTCTTAACTGTTTTAGTGGCAGCAAATTTTAGTGACAGTTCGACTATCGAAAATAGTTTGGCAATTCGAGGCAAACGCAGTCTAAACAGTCAGAGAAGACTTGGACGGTGCGCCTGTGTGTGAAATGTACCGAAGTTGCAAGCAGCGTTTGAAAAAACTTAATAATTTGTATTGACTACCTTGAAAAAGGAAGGACCTTCAACATCGACTACCTCATTGCGTTATTGGACCGTTTGAAGGACGAAATTGTCGAAAAACGGCTACGTGTGGAGAAAGAGAAGGTGCTTTTTCATCAAGACAATGTACCGTCCCAAAAGTCAATGAAAACGATGGCAAAAATCCATGAACTGAAGTTTGAATTGCTTCCGCATGCCCCGTATTCTCCTGATCTGGCTTCCAGCGACTATTTTCTGCTCTCAACCTCAAAAGATCGCTCGCTGGAAAGCAATTTTCGATAAATGAAGAGATGAGAAAACTGAGACCTTTTTAAAGCAAACGACCAATCATACTATCTATCTATTCGAAACTATCAAAAAGCTGGATGGTTGCTATAATAAGTGTACAAGGTTTGTTCGGAAAGTTATAGGACTGAAAAAAATTACTAAAGCAATCGTTACATTTTTTTAAAAATTTTCAAAATAGTCTCTTTCAAGACACGGAAGGCATTCTCCGGTCGAGGGGTATGCTGCTTGAATCCCCTCTGTCGTCTCAAAATGCTTGCCTTTCAAGGTCATCGGCTTTTTCAGGCAAGGAAACAAAAAAAGGTCTCGGGGCCGCATCTGGGCTGTAAAGCGGCTGCAGAAGCGTTAGGACGACGGCTGCTCACAAAAAAAGCGGTATGAACCGGGTCTTTGTCGTGGTGCAACTTCCAATCGGGTGCGATGTATTGACCCTTCGTTTGTGTCTCTTGAGGACTTCCAAGTAAGACTTGGCTTTGACGCTTTCAAGGTGAACAATGCCTTTGTTGTCAAAAAAAAAAATGGGCATCGTTTTCACTCTTCCCGGTCGTGATGGAAAGTACAGGTATGTTTAATAAAAAAAAGAATATTACCCAAAAATGTGTTTTACTTTGGTAAGCAGGGGCTTTTTCAATTGTCCTGTTAATCTCTTTAAAATATTTGCCTCAACTAGAGCACTTTCGACTGAAAATCGGTTTAATATTTCCAACCCCTAAGGAATTATATAATATTAGAGTCACAGATCGTTTTAGAGTCAAGAAAATAGAGAAGATAGCTTTTGCTTTTTAGAAAGAGCTAAGACGTGTTTTTATTAACATCCCACATCTGGTATAGTAGAATGTCTAGGAACCTTTAATGTCTCTCTCTAAACAACTGAAGGTCGTAGCATTTAGATAGGTAAATAATTTTCAATATTGCTCACTGAGAAAAGTTGAAGCAGTGCAAGAGAAATTCCACGTCACAGAATTAAAGTTTTTCAACTTTTATTTCACAGCCTCAGCGACAGCAAAGCCAAGCGTGGCACAGACGAAAGACACTATAGTTTTGATATTCACACTCTAATCTCACCACACAAAATTTTACAGAGAAGACGCCACCTTTCAGTCACAACGCCCAGCGAAAGACGGCACTGTCGCTACAGCGCTTAGCGTCTAAGCAACTTTGCGGCGCATAACGATTTTAGCAGCTTTTATGAATAAAGCATGTGACCGACAGTGCGCCAGCTGCTGTGCCGCATGCAACGCTGAGTGACAGTTGCGCGCTGCTTTTATGCGGTTACTAGAGCCAAAAGTATGCAAAGCTGTTAGATCGCTATTGTTGTTGCGGTAATTTTTCGCTTAGCGCTGTTGTTATTGTTGTTATTTCACAAGCCATTATACGTTGTGGCATGCAATGCTTGTAATGGTAGCGCTTGTTGTTGCTGCCCTTATTGTAAACTTTGTCAATGCGGTTGGCGCACAGCTGAGCAGCGCAATTTAGAAGCGTCGAGCCTCTAGTCGACCTCGGTGTGGCATGCATATATGCAAAAGCAACATTGCCTAGTTTGTCGCGTGTGTAGGCATTTGACCGACTAACAATTGCAATTTTTTTGCTTATTATTTTATTAGACTATTTGTTGCATGGCCGCAGTGGCAGTGACAATTGCACAAGTGTAACATGAAAAGACGCAAGGGCATTTTGTGGCCTAAAATAAATATGAAGAGCATGGAGTTAAAGTATGCTCAGCATCAAAATATTTTATTGCAGAATAAGCAAAGTCAAACCCTCGTAGTCGTGGGCTTTTTTATGTAATTAAGTCCCATAGTTCCAGTCGCTTTTTTCGACCCATATATTCAACCAGAGCTCCTTACATCTATGAAGTTAATATTCGCAAGTTAATAAAAGCGTGAACACTTTCTTTCAAATCAAACCCTCAGAGTCCATTAATAAGACCTACATACCAATTGGGTCATAAAAAGAAGTCAAAGTAAAGGATAATGAGGTGGGAGGAGAACAGCATTTTCAGCTCCATGCCAATATGCTTCTAGGAGGATGCAACCTGGCAGGGTTTAAGGAAATAGTTAGCATTCCCCGAGACGAACTCCGCCTCCTTGTCACGCTCTATACAGTGCACTGAAGGCTCAGGAAGCACTTGTCCAACATGGGCATAGTTTCCTTGCCAAACTGCCGGTCCTGCGACATGGAAAAGAAAACCTTAGAACAGCTGATTCCGGATTGCCCAACAATTTTCAGAAGCAGGCTAAAGGCCTTAGTTTCCATCTACGTGGACAGGGCCTCCTCACCTCAGTAGGGCCATCAGGCTTTTGGAATTGTTCAGGATGCTGGATCTTGGTGACATATGTGATATAAGGGAGGGCACAATAGACCGTAGGTCGCAGTGCAAAACCTCAATCTTTGCTATCTATCTATCTAAGGGATAATGAAATCCGACAGTCACAGTCAACTTTAGATCGAATCACCAACTGACTTAGCTACTTTGTGAGACACAGCAGTGGGCTCAATAGTGAATGAAGGCTCCTCATAACTCATGGCTCCTACAACCTTGCTGGAAAGGAAAAGAAGGAAAGAAAAGGAAATGAAAGAAAAAAAGGGAAAGAAAGAGGTGTATATGTGAATAAACACACTAATCGAACAAAAGATTCCATCCAACCATCTTTTTTTTTAGTAATTTTTGTTGATATATTATTGATTAAGGCAGTAAAAGAGAACCGACGCCCCATTTTAAGTGGAAATTTTTAAAGCTTATACCTCCATAAAGCCCCCTCTTCAATCACTCCCTTAAAACTGTATTTCCTTCGTTTAATTTTAATAAATTTAATTCCATTCGCTAAGTTCTCACATGAGGCAGCAACAAGAAAAAAGACTCGCTACCTCATTCGTGCCGCCTACTTGGTGGCCACCGTGCCATGCCGTTCCGTGCCGCTGTGTCGTCTGTGTGCATTGGCTGGAAATTTTAATTTAAAGTTACGCCATTTTGCCTGCTTTAAGTGCTCGCACTCGTTGACAGTTTCTTGAGGAGTTGAGTCACGTAACGGCTCAAAAGCCTGAATGAGAGTACTGGCTGTGTGCTCAGCGACTGCCAACGATTACCGCAAAGCCTCTTAGTTGTTGTCGATCAGCGACGTCCCAGCGCCCTTGCACCATAACGGTCAGTTGCTCATATTTTCTTGCACACACACACACACACAAAAAACCCTGCTTCACTTTTATGCCACTTGTAGTATGTGGCAAGTTTCTTATGCGTTTTTACTTTTTATGATATTTGTTGTTAATATTGCTGTTGTTGTTGTTACAGCATTTGTTTGCTGCTGCCGCATACAATATTTGTTGGCATGTAACTGGATTTTCTTTTTATTACTTGCGAAAAGTTTATGTGAGAGTGCTTGCGAGTGCAAGTGTGTGTGTTAAAGTGGGAGTGTTTGAGTATATTGTAAATGGGAGGCGGTGTGTGTGCTCCAGTTGTATGTAGAATATATTACATACTAACTGAAATGCATTTTACAGCACAGAAAAATTAAAAAAGAGCGGGATTGGGATCATAAGCTGAAATAGGGTTAAGACATTGAAACTTATTTGAGAATTTAGTCTCAAAAACGATTTCGAAATTATTTTGTTGATTGTTCGAAAATTTTGGGAAGCCCTTTAATTATTTCCTATATTACTTATTCGGATTTTTTTTGGAATAAGTATTGAAATTTAATATGAAGTTTTAAGATAAAAACTGAATTGTAAAAAGTACGAATACAAACAATTCGATAATTCGAAGAGGTTTTTTTAAATCATAAATTTCGAAAATCGATATTTCGATTTTGAAATCATAAAACCTAATTCCACCTCCATTAAAAAATAATGAAATTTCTAGTTTCGAAATTCGAAAAAATTTTAAAGAAATTTTCGAAATTAATTCGGAGTTTATTTCAAATAATATATTAGAAAAAAAAGTGAAAATTTTAATCTTGGAATTAGTAAAAATGTACGAGAAAAATATTTCGAAATCTGTTTTCGAAGTGTTTTTATGAATCATAAATTTCGAAAGTCGAAATTTTTTTTTCGAAACTCATATAAAATGAGCGCATGCCGTTATCAAAAAAATTAATAAAATGTTTAATTTTGATTTTCGAAAAAATTTTGAAGCAAATTTTTAAATTAATTCGAAGTAGATTTTGATCAACATATTACAAAAGCTAATCTTGGAGTTCAAAAAAGGTACGAAAAAATATTTCCAAATCTGATTTCGAAGTCTTTTTATATATAGTAAATTTCGAAACCCGAATTTTGATTTCGAAACTCATATAAAACTTTCACATTCCGCTAAAGAGAAATTAAAATTTTTTATTGAAGAAAATTTTAAAGCAGTTTTCGAAGTGAACTCGATGTATATTTCGAATCATATGTTATAAATCGGAAAAGTGTAAAATTTTGTGTATTAGTTATGCAAATGGTTCTCACAATTACTGGGTTAAATGAATGAAATAAAATGTTAAATAATTCACACTTTTTGCACCTAAATGACAACTCTTTGATGGGTGGACCGCCTGGGATCTTGAAGCGACTGATGCAATGTTGCATTCTCAACACACTGCTAACATCAACTGTGACTGCACTTATCTGTGACACATTTACTATTTTTATTTTGCATCCACCTTTGCATAAACAAGTTCACAATCAAGGAGTTTTGCATCTTAACATCGACACTTTTGCTTTTTGCCAGCGAGTGGCACTCCGCCTTGGCGCGCAACTAACACTTTTCTACCTGAGTAAATGTGTCATTTCGCCATTGCAACTCACGCAACCGCCTTCACTCGCCAACAACCGCAAATGAAAGCATAGCTACACAACCTATACACACTTGTGTGTGAAACTTTTTGCAGCAAATGTAAACTTTCTGCGCTCCCATTCAAGCGTTAACCCCTCGCTTCTGCTCGTACGCTCGCTCGCCCATTGCAACTCGTTCGCTTTTATAACCGCATTCAGAACTTTGAATAGCGCAAAAATTTAAAAGGTGACAGGTAATTGGAGTGAAATTTGTAAGAGATTCTTCTAAAGTGAATAAATTCTCAGGGCAAATGCCTGCCTTGGCAACGTTGGCGGCACAGTGCCGTGCAGTTAGGCATAGCAGCGCCAGCTGAAACTTTTCAATGCAATCATTTTAATGAGATTTATGCGTTTCTATTGAAGGGTGCATTCTGTTTAGATGCAGCATGTGTTGAAAGTTAAAGTTTTTATTTGCCTTTACATATTCTTCAGTGCTCCTTGTTGGCTTAGTGTGTTGCCTACCTGGTGTCAACGAATTTGGCGATTTTTGAAATGTGTTATCTTTAAAGATTTGATTCTATTGCAAGTTTAATTACAAATTTTATATTTTAGAGCCATTCCAAAGCGTAAGAGTTACAACTTCGAACGAAATATATCTGCTAGATATATTGGTTTTACAAAACTATTGCATTTTTCTAGGCGCACATTCTTGTTTTATAAATTTATTGCTTATATTTGTGTGTATCATTTATGTAAGTGTACAAAGAAAAATAGTTTAGGTAGTGTTTTTATAAATCAAAAATTACAAAAATCGAAATTTCAATTTCGAAAATCATAAAAAAAAATGAAAAAGTTAAAATTTCAATCTTGCAATTCGAAAAAAGTACAAAAAAATATTTCAAAACCTGTTTTCGGTGTGTGTTTTTAAAATCTTAAATTTCGAAAATTTATTACAATAAAAAAATCACAATTTTAATTTTCATATTCGATAAAATTTTAAACCAAATTATTTCGTAGCATATGTTGAACATTTTTACAAAAAATTGTGAAAACTTTAACATTGCAATTGGAAGAAGAATCCGAAAAAGTATTTCGAAATCGGTTTTCAAATTGTTTTTACAAGTTATAAATTCGAAAATCGAAATTTGATTCCGAAAATCATATAAAATCTTCACAAGCTACATTAAAAATTAATAATATTTTTAATTTTCAAATTCGAAAAAATTTTAAAGCCATTTTCGAAATTAGTTCGAAGTATATTTCGAACAATATTTAATAATTCAAAACAGCCTAAATTTTCCGAATCTTAACAGTTATAAAATTGAATAAAATATATCGGCTAAGACTCATATCTATTTGGCTGTTGCATAATTCTAGGAGCATATACTTGTATTATAAATTTATGGCCTAAAATTGTGAGTATTTCGTTAGAACTAGGTTACCACCAAACGACATCCTCAGTGGACCCTTTCAGATGACCAAAAAGTTAAGGGTATAACGTCCTCAAATATAAAGGTATATATTTCGAAAAAAGCTGATTTATCATAGTTTCTCATCCAGCTTTTGAATATTTCAGCATCGAAGCGCTGCATTGATGGGTTTGTGTGAATGCATTCTCTTAAAATTTATATATAAATTAGACATGATCGCAGTATCCCTCTCTCAATTACTAGCAAATGCATAACAGCACCTAAAATATGCAACAAATTACAACGCTTGTTTTCAAAACCTTTCTTGTTGAGGTGAAAATTGGGGAACAATTTCGTAGCAGCTCCTAATATTATGCGAAAAACAGCCCGTTATTTTAACATTTCTCTTCAGTAAGGTTTGCCATTTAATCATGGATAGATACATATACCATCCAACAAGGAGTCGAAACTAAAAAATTTACTACCGATATTCGGAGTCAATGACCTCAGCTTTAAGAGCTACAAACAGGCAATCATATAGGCAGATGCTCAAGTCATATTCGACTCACTCGGTTACGCTGTTCATTTATATTAAGCCTTTTCAGGCTTACCGTCTTTTCCTGCCAGATATTACAAATATCGCAGCAAACTTAATGTACCCCGTTTCAAGGCATAAATATTTATGTCCACCGTGTAAAAGCTGCTCACTCCAAAATATTTGCTTTGTGCTCAATCAAAGTTATTTCTAATTAGTCTTAACCGCAGCAGCCGCTACTATATTAAATACTAATACTCGACTAGGCACTTGAGTAGCTTTAATGTTGACCTAGTAACCTTTAATCAGCCAGCGCTTTTGCACAAGTATTTGTGCACACAAACACGCGCCAAAAGGTAGCGGAAAGTGAAAGGAATTTTTTCATTAGCCAAAGCAATTGCGAAGATAGCAAGCGCACCGCATCGTCGCTATGATGGGTATCAGCATTTTCACCGCCATTATCATCATCATCAGTAACGTTGGCATCATTCACATACTCGTGCTGTCGTCAAACACCGTTATTAGCAAGTATAACGTCAACATTAGCGCCGACAAGCTCGTAGATTTGCACAAATTGGGGTTAATAGAGGCACGCTTGACTAGCAAAGGGTTTTAGTTGTTGGATGAGAGCTGAAAGCTGACAGCTTGGCGCTGATGTGGCGGAGCACAGTGGCGGCAGGGGCAGTGGCAGCGTTGCAAAGGTAAAATGTGGAAAAAACTGCGCTATCTAAGACAGAATATTATTGCAGGAAGGAAATGCAGCGAAGAACAAGCAGCGAAGAATATGTGCTTGTAGTTGCATGGCTGTGTGTGCAACATACTTACGCTTAAGAGAACCTAGTTAGAAATACATGTGGCAAGCGCAAAACAAAAGTAAAAAAGTGAATGGCGGAAAAAGCAAATTTCTGCTAATATGCTGTGAAAAGTGCAAGCGAAATTGCTGAAAAAGTTACAAAAGTGTGGCAGATTGCCGCAACATGTTTGCGCAAACAAACGAGCAGCGAGCGCTGACTGCTTAACCTGCACGTAGCGCACACACATACGCGAACACAAGTAAATATTTTGCTCACACGCGCAACGGCTAACACAGCATACATGGGGCAGCAGTAAAAGCAGTGTGCAGTTACACTTCCTTCAATTCCTTTTTTTTGCTGCTTGTGATTTTTAGTACTTTGTTGTTGTTCGCTGCAAATAGGTTGCGCGCTTAGTTTTGGCAAGCATTCACTTATTACTTTTTATTGCCGGCTGCTGCAGTTATTTTGCTGCTTAAATTCATTATTTCCGTTCTAACTTCGCCGCTGCGCTTGTTTTTCCATTTCTTTCATGTATTTTCTTGGATTTTAAGTTCGCAATAAACTACAAGTTGTTGTTGGTTATGTTGTGAAAAACATGTTGGTGAAAACAAGCTGCTGTTATTGTAGTCAGCGCAGGGTATGTATTACATTACTTTTCCACAAGGATATAAAAATAGACTTATTTATAGCAAGATATTTAGTATATATTTTTGCATAAATCAGGGACTAAGAAGAATCTAGGTGATTGTCGAACTAAATCAGATTCAGGAAAAATTTGTTCAGGATTCAGGTTGCCATTATTGTCTTTACTATCACTTAAGGTGACATCACTATCCTTATAGAAAGCTTAGGTTATACTGACCGGCTATCACGCCATACATAGATCTGATGGTTATAGGTCTGCTTCTTAGTCTTGCCAGATGGAGGTTCTGTTTAATTTGACACAGGAAGTCAACGTTTACTTTAAGAGCGACTTGATGCCTACGTTTGATACTTCGTTCGGTCCTTTGAACTCCAAAGCTCCTAGATACTGGAGCCGAGATAGTGAGCCGAGTTCTATATAGTGGATCGTTGTAGGTAGCTATAATAGTATTTTACTGATCAATAAGCCCTCTCTACGCCGCTGATTGCGATATTTTGGGACCATTCGGGTGAATGCGAGGGAACACAGCCTCGTAGTGCGACGCGTACTTAGCACTCATGGTGTTTAACGTGATTCTCTTTCAAAAGATCAACGACAACTGAACCTTTGTTGACAATGCATCAAGGTCAAAGCTTCCCTATATTGGCTCGCGAAGGAATTAGAGCGAAATCTTTCATTAACTGTCGGTAAAGTCTAACACGCTCCTACTTGACTTACTGTAACTACCTCTTTCTCCTTTTGTATCATATCTCCGCAATATCGAAATTTAGGAAAATTTTCAGAAACATCTTTGAAACCATTACAAATTTTGCTACTCAACATAGTCCATAATTAAAATTACCTTAGATTAGGTTTGGTTAGCGACAAAGGTTGACTTTTCATGAAGCCACAAATAATACCACTTGGGCAGCTAGAGTTGACTGTGTGATGACTTTGTCCTTCCCACAGTCGGGTCTAGTAAGAGGAACGGACACGGATTCTTATCCGGCCCAACAATATTATCCCGGCAACATACATCGAAATTAGTTGAGGAATGCTTTCTACCACTATAGCGACTTATAGCCAAAAATCTAAAGTAAGCATCAAGACAATAAAACAAAAATTCGAACGAACTGGAGTCACTCTTCTTCTGTTGGTTCTTATGATTCCAATTCTTTGAAAACTAGAATGCTTTTAAGGTTGCCAAGTTCCTGAAACTTGTCCGATTGCTAGTCTTGCAAGTTTTGACTGATGATCACAGTAAAAGTTGTAGGGAATATGGTGAGTTAAAACCAACTCAGAACTTCTTTGATAGTCATGAAACATTCAAAGGAATCCTCATATTCATGCCTCAAAAAAGCGCAGCCACGTGTAGTCAAATATTTGTTAAAAAGCGCAACTTAGTTGTTGTTGTTATTTTAGGTAAATAAGTACTCACAAGTAAGCGTTGGTCACTCATGTTTTACCTTTTTCATAAACCTGCCAGTTCCTCTAAGCATTTATATTTGACAAGCGCAAATATGCTTGACTGCGTAGGTAAATAGCTGCTATAGGAACAGTGGCAATAGAAAAAATGAGCAACAACAAAGTAAATAGAGATATGTGTACTTATCATGTTGCTAAGCACACAGAGCCGGACAATGTGGCAGTGGGCAGTTAGACAGCATGTAAAGCTAAACAAGTCTAGAGGACAGACAAGATGTTAGCTGGCCGGAAGCCTTCAAAGGCAGGTTGTTAAAAATAAATTGAGTCAAGTGCTATTTGGGGTAGAGATACGTCTGAGCATAGCTTATGCACATATATACAGCTTCCTTTAAATCTCTTGCATTTTGAATTTGAAAATGCTAAAATTCGTTTATTTTAATTTTTAGAAAAAAACTGAGTTTATGTAGTTCTTGGACGGTAATTTTCAGTATTTTCAAAATATCGCTAATAAAATGTGGAAAAAATTTAAAAACCTGTTTGGAAGAATAGGCCGAAAAAATTTTTGAAATGTTTTAAACTGCTCAAGAGTTTCGTAAGAAGACTCTCACTCAACTCTTGCTTCAGTTTGTAGCGTCCTTTAAGCAGAAATAACAATTATTGAGCGAATGTATTTCAACGAAGTATGGCTTCTATTAGAGAATTAGCATCCACTCCGATAGCAGAACTGCTAAACATTCTTTTTTACAGAACGCAACTTGTCAAAGGAAGGAAGATGACGATAAAACCTTAAGACACTTTCTCCTTCATTTTCCAGCTTTCGGCAAACTAAGGTTGAAGCATATTGGCTGCCTAAGAATAAAACATATACAACCAATCTGAAAATGCGTGTTTTTGAATCTCTTTTTATACCCATAAACTTGAAATTTTTGATATAAAACATTTACATTTGAAGCTTTGATTCTACAAAAAAAAAAATTTTATTTTAAAAAATTTTTACCAATAATTTAAGAAAAAAAAACAAACACCTTTTTTGTTTTTCCCTTTTGTAGGACATGACGTATACGTAACATATTAGTTGAACGAGGGGAGCTTTAGTCAGCTTACCACTTTATGTATTTAAGTGATTCTGATAATGATAAGAAATTTTCGCTTTTTCTTTTTGTGTTAATAACCCACAAATGATGGATTTTTTAAATAGCAGACAATATATGATATCAGATAGCAAACAGAATATGCCCATAAAACATTTTGTTATAAAACGTCATTATTATTAGAAATAATTTTCGCTTAGGTCGGATATATGTCTCGTAGTTTGAAGGCATATTTTTGGATATCCACTTTTCAAAGCATGCAATTCTTGTACACTTCAGTATAAACTACTTGATTAGACTACCTTGTATCTTAAAAAAGCTAAATAGCGCAAACTAATTTAAATTTCATGATAACCTGCTCATCACTTCTCTTTTTTTCACCATTCCCTTACAATATAATACACAGTAAATTGCACAAGCGCCAAGTTTCATTAAAACTTTAAATTGAACACTGCGTATGAGCAACATTTTTAATCATAATCAGGCGACAACCACTAGAAGTTGTTGTATTGCGCTCTAACTACTGCGACGGGCCATAATAACAACTGCGCACACTTTTTCGCGCTATTCACTGGAGTCCCAGAGCCTACTGCAATTCAATTGATGTGCCGCAAAATGAGCGAAAATTGCAACAAAAACACAAACAACAGCAAAAAAATGCGGCATGAAACTAAAAAGAAAACACGATTTGTGCAAATTTCTTTATGCAACTGCAAGCAGGTTTGTGTGTGTGCTTGTATTTAGTGCAACTGCGCAGCTGCAACTTGCTTGCTTTGGAAGAAAATATGAACAGCGACTTGTTAACGGCATATTTTTTTGCGCAAAGCGCCACTGCGTTGACGCTGTGGTTACAGTGCTGCAGTGCAACTATGCCGCTGTGCCACTGCGCGCTTAATATTGCTGCACAGACACACACATGCATATAAGCGCTTGGCAGCGCTGTGCCCATTTGCAGTAACTGTCCGTTTGCTGGCTGTTGCACACTTGTGCGTCAGCAAAATACAAAAAAAAAAAAGTACGCAAAAACAGTATTGCGTACATTTCCTTGTGGATTCAACATTTAGCTGCAACGTTACTGGAAATTAAGTTAAAGGAAAACTCTCTTTTAACCGCATTGAGCAGTGCAACTAGGCAAAAGCGCATAAAAGAAATGCAAACTGTGTGCGAAAGTGTGGCGAAAGAAGATTTCTAGTTGCGGCAAATACGCTATATGTGTTGTGGCATGCAACCCTTTGCGTGTGTGTTTATGTGCGTTTTTTGCAGTTGCTTTTAGTGCTCGTGTTGTCTGTTGAAATGAGGTTACAGTTTTATTATAAGTGCTTGCAGCATGCAACACGCAACATGACGAATTTCCTTTTCGAAACACACATACACTAAAAATGTAGCATATAAAAGTGTGCTGTGTAGCAGTTAGTGGCACAAAATGATTACATTTTCAAATGGTTTAATGACTTGTAACTTAATAGGCGGATATCTGATTTAAAGCGTCTGGTATTAATTTGTGGCAAGTGTACTAAGCGTACACCTACTTTTTAGTTGAGTTTATTAATTTTATTATAAATTAAAGTGAGGCTTTAAATGTGAAAAGTACTATAGTATATAGCTGCCATACAAACTGTACATCTAAAAAAAGTTTTTTATAGAAAACTTTTTTATTTTACAATATATCTGCACAAAATTTGACATGAGTTCTTATTTGAGACATTTGCACAATCACCGGAGAAATTGTTCAGATCGGAGTCACTTATCATATAGCTGCCATACAAATGAACGATCGAAACAAGTTCTTATATGGAAAACTTCATTCATTTGGCGAGAGTATTTTCACGAAAATTGGTATTAATTAATTGTTATGGATATATAATCACCAAAGAAATTATTCAGATCGGACTATTATAACATATAGCTGCCATACAAAGTGATCGAACAAAATCAAAACAAATTTCTTATTTTGCACGTTTATGCTAAAACAAATAAGAAATTAGTATGTGAAGAGTATTATTAGCTTCGGAGCCCGATTTTTTTTCTATTAAAAAGTTGATGGGATTCTATATACAGTACTCAATCAATTTTTGCTGTTTCATAGATCAAAGCAACGAGCCATATCGCAACATATTAAACCCTTATATTATCATAGTGTTAGTGTCTAAAGAGGCTCTGAAGTTTTCTAAATATATATATATTATATATTATGCTTATAGATTTTGCAACGCTGCTTATATACAAACAAATATAAACTTGTGGCACAAAAATAGGAAAGCAAGCACAAGCACGCGTTATGCATTTTTATCAGCAAAGTCATAAAAATTTCGATTTTACACACGTAACTATACAAATATATGTAAATCAGTATAAAGGTAAGCATATTTATTGTTTAGCAACTACATTTGAAAAAAAAAAAAAAAAAAAAAACTTCAACACTGTTTGCCCAATGTGTCCACTAATCTACTACAGTTAATCGATGCAAAAAGCCAATACAACATTTTTCAACTGGCACATTTTCACTTCACTGCTTCACTCAATGTCAACAAAAAATGAAGAGTTGGGATTTTTGCAAAGTAAATATACTGCCATGCACAGGAGGCCACTGGGTTATTCGTGAGCACTGCGCTATATACACTAACTATATACACACATAAGCATACGTACATACATTGCATAGTAAGTGTGGGTGTATGGCTATATGTATGTGTATGTATAGTTCAGCGGCAAAGGTCCACAACTCGAGGCATTTGAGGTTAGGATTTTGAACATCATTAAAATGCCAGCCGCAAGCTGTGATTTTCGCCAATGGCATAGTGAGCTCAAGCTAAATAATAGTCAATATACCGGGTATATAGCAAATCCTATCTTTGTACATATCTACATATGTATGCATATATAGTATATCTATGTCTATACATATCGGCATGTGTGTGTGTGTGCCAATGCTCTGAGCAGTTGCACATGTATGAGTAAACATTTGTGCAGCCATCCATATACGTAAACACAATTATGCGCATGCAAATAGCGGTACACACATACATGGATACATGCAAACATAGTCATATATATGTATGTAAGCGGATATTTGTGTGACCGAAATATCACTGAATGCTGTCACATGCCAGCAGCTGCTGCCAGCCCTCAAGGTTATTACCAGCGCCCACCAACCAACGCCGTGCCTTTTTAACATTTACCCAAAGCGCCTACGCCACAACTACATGCAAGCATACAAACACGCATATACATACAAAACAAAAACACACACAACAACGCTAGCCACGTGACTAAGTACCTCAGCTGTACGCTCGTTTGCGTCACGTGATATTGCTAAACACGAAATGGTCATCTAGCACCGAATTCTTGTGGTCGATAGCTGCTTACAAAACGGAAATTCGTTCTAATTTTCAAAGTGCTCACAAATATACCCAATGCGCACTACACTCGCTTCGATTTATATGCAAACCAGACGCATACACATATATAAATATATACGTGTATAAGCTGTGGTCAGGCGCAGGCCAGCTTTACATACATAATAATGGCATACAGCAACGGCAACGGTGTATGTTTGAAAGTCAATTTGCATTAAAGGTAAACTCATTTAAATGCTACGCATTGAGTCTCTCGATCGATCAGGCAGCAGGCTGTAAGTCTTTTGGTCAGCAATTTGGTTATTTTGGTCAGTTGGTTTGCCATTTATGTGCTTATGCGCCTACCAATGGCTACAAATAGTTACAAAAGGTATGCATGTCCTCAGTGCTGCTGCTCTTCTGGCCATGCAATTGACAAGCTGGGTCATCAGTGTTGCCAAACACAACATTAGACAATGCAATCATTGTGCTTAGTCGATTGGTTGCCAGTTAAGTGTGCAGCGCAGAGATATTATGTCAATCATTAACAGAATTTCGTCTAAATGTCGCTCGTTGCGCTTCAGTGCGTCCAGTTGTCGTTTACTATGGCAGGTAGACCTTCAGGTTTCAGTTCAGTTTCAATTTATTTGCTGTTGGATGTTTATATATTATTTAATGTTGTATAAATTGTTAAGGGGGCTTAATTTGCATACAGTTATATATATTGAGGCTCGAATGAGAAAATGTTGTATAGTTTTGGAAAAATTTTCTCTAGTTTTGAATTAATTTAGTATACCTGTCACTTGTCAGAGTTTAAAAATAAATATATTTGGCCTCTCAAAAATATGATAAAAATTCTTATATTAGGTATATGAAGGCTTTTAATTGAAAGACAAACTACTACCGGAAAGATGATCTTTGAATTTGACTAGGATATGCTATAAGATAACCGATATAGTATTTACGAGTATAGGGTATACAATCAACCGGTTGTTTGAAAACTCTTATGTTATGTACACGGTGGCTAGTGGAAGTCTTCTCCTTTATCCACTTTAGACACATACTGCTACCAGAAAGGACCGGCATAGAATTTTAATAAAGGTAACTCGTATATTGGTCACTATAATTACATATGATATTAAGTTAACCGGAAGTTCGAAAATTTTTTATTATGGAAAGTAGGTTCTGTTAAGTATTGATTAAAAAATTTTCTGAATTCCAATAATAAATCTCACAAATTGAAGAAATTGAACAATGATCTATATCGAGAATTTTTAGATGTTAGGCACATTACCTGTTAGAGTGCGGTGTCATGACGGAATGATAGGCAGAAATTCGGGATTTTATTGGATTTGCCATTTTGATCAATATTTAACTTAACTCCCTAACAAATTTTTTTTTTTTTTATTTTTTAATAAACATGGTTTTTTTCAATGGTGATACATTGATTATAGCGACCCTCCAACTTTTCGATAAAATTTTTGTGATTCAATATGTCTTTTGCCTCAAACTGGACCTCAGTTTCACCGATCATACATTCACTCGACAATACTTTCTCCCAGCGAACATTTGTTTTAGATAAGAGAATTGGAGATAGTCGCTGGGAGACAGATATAGAAAAATACGATGGATGCGAAAGCAATCCGAAGCCCAATTCATGGATTTGTGCTATAATTTTCACTGACTTATGACTTATGTCTTGGTGAAAAAAATGCAGCGGACTTTCGACGATTTAGTTCTTTAGACGAACCAATGACGCAATGTAATAGTCGTTGTTGATGATAGTCGCTCTTTTCAGTAAAAGTTTTTCCATGGGCATCCCAAGATAAATAAGTCATAAACTTGCCAGTCGACTGTTGCGTTTTTAATACCATCTAGCGATTTTAGCGAGTGCAGTTGACTCGGATGACTATCGATTGGATTTCGGAATCAATGCTACATCCGTTCTGACATATTGGTGCAAAAACTCGGGTTTTTTACGCTTGAAGATCTTCAAAGTTCCGAATCATCAACTCGTCGTAGTTTTGGTCAGTTCATATTTATTCTGTTCCAATAACGATGACTATCTAGCTACGAAGTTTAGCTGATGAAAACTTATAATTTGGATAAGCTAGTGTAAAATCATAACAACTTTCAGTAATCAAAATCGATCCATAAGCCCTATTTATAAAAAAATGTTATTAAATTACGCTTAATAGTAGTTAAACGCAAGCCAAAACGGCTAACTATTAGTAAACCAACACCTTGAGTCATTGCATGCGTATGCTTAACGGTGGCAACCCTACAAACTCGAGCTTGTGGTTAATATTTATTTATATTTATTTATTTTGCTTGTCAATAAAATATGACCAATGTTGCGGTTGGCGTATGCCAGCTAAAACCACAAAAATCAATCTACACGTGTTTTATAAAATTAATTGTGCTGATGGCTTTTGCCACGAGCCGTGTGAGCGACACAGAGCAGACGAACTTTTAATGCTTTTACTAATATTAGGGGTTACATAAATAATGTTAACTCGCTGCAGTTCGTGTGCTTGTTCGTTTCACTGCTGCAGTTGAGGTGCTGATGACTGTGTGATCGCTTTGAGATAATAATATTGAAGTTGGAATATTTGCGTAATAGAAGGCAAATTTTGGAAAATGAAAAAATTAATTTTTTGCAAAAAATATATTTTTCAAAAACTATTTCTTTTTTCAAAAAAATTATTTTCTCCCTTTTTTTCTACAAAAAAAATTTTTTTCTATAAAAATAATTTTTTTCTATAAAAATATTTTTTTTTTTCTGCAAAAATCGTATTTCTTAAAACTTGTTAATAAATGTATAAATTTTGAAAATTGTTCTCCGAACAAAAGTTACTACGATTGCTTACTCTATAGCGCCTCATTGTTTCTTCTCTGGCGTAGATTTGATTTATCGAAGTACTTCGGACGAAGTACTTCGGAAATCTATTCGTAATAGTCTAGAATTATTCACATTAAGTTAGAAAAAGTTTGGTTGAATATTCGAGCCTAAAAATCTTCCAGTTGAACATTGCTAACTTCAAGCTTCACTTTTGAAAATTGGAAATTTTGTACGAATATGCCTGCTTTCGCAGCACCCAAAAACCACTTGCTTAATTTACAACAAATACGTTTCACTAATTTGGTTGTATACACTGAATATACCCACAATAGTTTTATTTTG